>CM041747.1:14693230-15293230 GCA_023373885.1 Hestina assimilis | reverse complement strand
ATAGTTATTTAGCGCAATTATATTATACGAGTACAATTCAAAACTAACTTTTGTTATGTCAAAATATATTTAAACATTCAGTAAGCCGTTTACTCTAGTTTACTTTAGTTTCTAAAATTTTTCAGACAAAGATATTATTGTTTCGGCCTTAGTATATATTCCGAATTCTGTAATATAACAATAGTTTTGTTTCTTCTTATTACAGGTCGTTCATCTTTTAATAA
Organism: Hestina assimilis; assembly: GCA_023373885.1. Classification (NCBI taxonomy): domain Eukaryota; kingdom Metazoa; phylum Arthropoda; class Insecta; order Lepidoptera; family Nymphalidae; genus Hestina; species Hestina assimilis. The sequence continues at coordinate 15,293,006 of CM041747.1, read as the reverse complement.
TGGAACTTTTTTCCGAATATGCTATTTTAGCCCTCATTCTCCTAAATATTGGTATGTATGAAAATAACAAAAACAATCGCATAACTATATACAGCGAACTCATTTTCATTATCCCTCGGTTAGCTCGTCGTTATTAGACCAGCAGCTATAATATTCGCTATAGGGTATCATTTTATATTTTACCGAATTAAAACAAAGTAGAAGGTGCTCAATTCGGATGTATTTAGTTTTTATTTTCTCACCTTTAAACCCTGACAGCTGTGAACCGATTTGAAAAATTCTTTTTTTTGCTTGGATTTTTAGCTATATTCAATTATGTTGCAAGCTTGTGCGCTTACTTCATTTGAATATAGAATACATTCGAATATAAATACAGACTTCAAAAGCAAAAAGCAAAAAATAAATACATATTTTCATACATATACGTATTTTTATAGAAAGTATTTAGTTTTGCTTTTTCGTTTGAAAAATGTTATGGACAATGAAAGAAGCTGCGGGCGGTGCTAGTATTCTATATTTTTTTGTTTTGCTCGATTTGTTTTCGATTGACCTGACTTATTAATCTTGCAGAAAATATAAGGCCATTAAAATTAATAGGGCTACATGTACCTGAATACGTAACATTAGGCTCGAACACATTCCTATCATGTGTCTGGAAGCTAGATAATACGGAGAACTTATACTCTGTGAAATGGTACAAGGATGGAGAGGAATTCTACCGCTACGTGCCTCGCGATATCCAACCGCATAAGATATTTTTACTTCCCGGTGTGGGGGTTAAGGTGAGCAAAGTTTATAAAGAAAACTACGTTATTTCTTTTTTAACTAAGCATTCGTCTTATTATATTCATTATTATTTATTTTCATCCAGATGTTGTAGGTTACCACACACTAACATAATAAAGACATTTATTCATCAAGCAAAAATAATTATAAAGTATTACATTACTTAGAACTAACATTAAATATTACGTATTGCTCATGAACCCATCGGCCATCGACTCAGCTTACAGCTGCTTTTCAGTTGACATTTGTAAAAATGTACTTAACTCAGTAATTGGTTAAGAACGGTTTGGATAATAATTAATGCATACCAAAAGTTTGATTATTTTATCAGTCTATGTGATGTAGCAATTGCTAGACTAATTAGCTAGACGTCCCCTGAGAGAAAATTGTTAGGTCTACATAGACAATACCCTTGGTAAATCACACGTTTTTGTCTTACCAATACGAATCGTTGCCGAAAGCGAGGAAGTCCAATTCCTCAAGACACTCCGCTTTTTCCCTTATAGATATATAAAAAATGTTTTATAAGCAAATTCGAGTAACATCATGAATTGTTAATTTTCAGACATATGATCGAACTGGTTCTAACATAAGTTTATTAGCAGCTACAATGGATACCGAAGGGCGATATCGCTGCGAAGTGTCCGGCGAGAAACCGCACTTTCTTACAGTCTCTAAATATACAGATTTGGTTGTCGTTGGTATGCTTTTAAAAATGAAATTTTATATCTTTATCCGCATTATTGTGGCGTATTGACGTCGTTGTGGCGCAGCGGTAGCGAACCTGCCTTAAATGCCATAGGTCGCGGGTTCGATTCCCGCTCGGAGCATAATATGTTTGTATTGACCATGCAAGCATATTTTCCGGTCTGGGTGTAATTGTCCTTATCATTGTGAATGTTTCCGGACCCCGACACAGGATATTACTATCCTAATGGGGGCCGTTGAGTGTGCAACGTTTATTTATTTATTTATTTATTTATTTAAATAAGATATTATTACTGACGAAAAAGTGTCTTGAAGCTCATTTGACTTAATTACAAATATGATTTTTAATACTTTTTATTTTTTTAATACTTTTTATTTGAGTATATTAATGGCTGTGCCCGCCGCTACGCTCGCATTCATTTAATTTTTTTTTTATAATCCCACGAAAACTTAAAATTTGTCTGTGATAAAAAGTTTTACATGTGTTAATCGAGGTAATAATCTATTTCGTGGAAAATTTCATCCAAATTCATTGAGTAGTTTATTAGTATGTTAGACTAACAAACATCCATCTATATAAACATATTATGTACATCAATGCTCAAGAAACTTTAACGTTTATAATATAAATTTTAAATTAATTGTTTTAAACTTTTTAAATTGCTTAGTGCTACCAGATCATAGTCCAAAAGTAACATTCCTTCGGCCGCAATATACCATCGGTGATAAAATCGAAGTAAACTGCACGTCGGGCCGATCTCGACCTGAAACAACACTTTCATGGTACATGAACAATGTACCCGATCAGTTTTCCCCGCCTCCAAAATATATAGAACATAATGATGGACTAAAAACTACAGTGAAAACTTTACATTTTAAAATCAGTGGCCGACTTTACCCAATGGGTAGATTAAAATTGAAGGTAAGGTTTTATCATTATATTAATGATTAACAAAACAAAGTATGTGTATGAAAATACGACATTATCAATTTTTGTAAAATCCTCAAGATATTCATCAAAAATACTAGTATTATAATCGATTGCACGAAAATAGTGGTAGTAGGCAGGCTCGTACTTACCCCTACAATATATTTTAAAAAATCAAATCACAATAGTTGTCAACTTCTCCAAGATCTCATCATCAGATCCTGACCAAATTACAAGAATTATTTAAAAAAAAAAAATAATTCAAATTCAGTTCTGTTCACAATTGACGGAGAAATCCGTAAACTGCCTTAGTGTGCCTTAGTGAAAAATTTTTTTTTTGCAGTGCTTGGCCACTATTCCCAATCTGTACTGGGCAAGTACTGAAGTCAGCACCATAATCACAAGATCGACTCTTCGTAAGAACATGTACAATAATAACTCTTTTGCTCGAGACAAGCGCAAAGAAATAAACAATCTGAAAAATTCTTCTATTTCTAATTATTCTCGATGTACGTCTTCGTCAATTACATTTTTAATATTTATTGTATGTTGTAACAAAGTAAATGGTTTTTAAACACGACATCTCATTTTATGTTTTTTCTTTGTTCCCTTTTATCCTTCTCGTATAAAGCTTTTTTTGGGGTTTTAAAGGCACCCTATAAAAAAAGGCTCAACTTGAAAGAAACTTGATATTTTCGAAGTTATTGCTGTATGTCTTCATAACTTTAATAGATAAATAGTTGGAATTTTCATAAATTGCGTATTTATATAAGTTATAGTACCTAACATGTTTTTAGGGAGGGAGCAAATAGGCAAGATGCTCACCTGATGTTAAGCGATAGCCGCTGGCCATGAACATCTGCAACAGCATAGGGCATGTGTGTGTTGTCAACCTTTAAGGAAAAAAATAATAAAAACAAATTTAATTTCAAAATAAAGAGGGAGGGATACAAGAAACTTGATATTACTTTTTTACGGCGCGGTGGTACGGAATGGTTTATGTGCCAATAGACATATTACGTTTTTTATTCCTATTATATCCTATAACTTGGTATGTGTATTCCCATCTTTATATCAGGATCTAAAGAAAATATAATTATAACCATAGTGTCGAATATCTTACAATGTGTTTTGGCATGTTTTTGGTTTTCTTTTTCTTTCTTTGACGTTGTTTGTTAGATGTGACTATACATAAATAATACTCATGTCATACTTTCACTTTCAGGTTTCCGTATTCCCAATCAATTAATTCAATAAATTGTATTTATTTCAAAGCAAACTTAGCAAAATTTCATATGCTAATTATTTTTAATAACATGCGATGATTATGGGTATGCATATAATATACATTTTTAAAATAATTAATAAGAACAAATTATTTCATACTGTGCCATATAAAAATCGATGAACCTATTGTAATGATTCCCAATTTGGGCAACCTCTCAAATTGGGAATGCTCTGAGTCTTTGAGACTTTGATTTCTCTGATAAGAAAAGACTAGGCTACTTTTTATATAAAGGAAAAAATTACAACAAAAGTGGCAAAAATGAATAAAAAAGAACGGAAAGTAGTTATCGTAGCCTATGTTTACAGTAACACCAATGACGAAGATAGTGCCTGTTTTCTCTGGGTCTGAGTAATTTAATGAAAAGCAAGTGTGTACAACGCAAGTGGGGTGTCGATATTTTGTATAGACTTCCCGTAAAAATACATAATGAAAGAAAAATACTTTAGTCAACGATGTCAGAGTTGCTTGCTCGCGCAGTCATGGGAAGAAGTGAGTGTGCATAATTATTGTAAATTGTGTGTCCTTTTCAAAAAAATTTAGATTTTTCAGTGGTAGCACTAGTTTATCAAATTTAGTTTTTACCAGTTTCAATACACAGGATCTACAATATATTTTTCTCCATATCTCTATGATTACTATTCACTTGTATGTCATAGTCATATTCAGAATGTCATATGTCATCAGTCATTATTACACAAAATGACATAAGATAATATGTTTGTATTTGTAATTAACTAATATCAAAAACTGACTGACTTTTTTTTTTAAATTGCAATGATCTTTTTGACCATTAAGCTTCATTACCAATAATTTTAACGAGTATATTAATACGTAAAATGTCTCGTCGACACGCGACACCTACGAAAACAAGAGTAAAAGTATCAAATAAATCTGTTTTTCACCTTCAAGATAAAAAGGCAGACGAAAATGAGTTATCTCTTGGCTTAATCAAATCAGCTAAACGTACAGGACAGCTAAGTTTATGTAACAGAGGCTTAGGAACAGGTGAGGCTGCTTTGGCTTTTTATTTTAAAAGAGTGAAGTGTGTATCTATTTTTTTTATAATTTTTAGTCCCAGAAAATGTTTGGAAAATCAACGAATTGGTCATGGATGAGACCAAAGAGGTAGACTTTTCGAGGACTGACCTAAATAACTGGTGGAATGCTGAGCCACTGAAGATGCTTGATCTTAGTTCTAATGTTATTAAAATTCTTTCTCCAAATATAAAGCTTCTCCAAGAACTTATCACATTGAAGGTTAATATAACTTTTTATAAATATATTTTAAATTAATTAAACTGTTTTACAGACAAAGTATTTTTTTTATTGTGTCTGATACATTTATCCTTGTCCATTTAAACAGTTTAAGCAGATAGACTGTTGAATATCTGTATGTACAATATTAATTATTACAATTTTAGTAAATATATTTATCCTTTTTCAGCTTCATGATAATGCTTTAACAGAGCTGCCTGATGAGATTGGTGAACTTTGTAATTTATCAAACTTGAGCTTAGATCATAACAAACTTGAGGTGTTGCCAATGGGATTCTATAAACTTTCAGAACTGAGATGGCTAAGTATTTCTCACAATATGCTGAAGAAAATTGAGCCTGACTTTGGTGATTTAGTAATGTTAACATTTTTGGTAAATATATATTTGAGTTATTTGATAATTAATACAATATGCTCAATATATTCCATATTAATCAAACTTTTACAAAAAACTATAACATAAAATATTATATTAACTAATAATAATAAATGACATTTCCATTTCATCCTTACAAAAATAAAGAGTTACGATCTTGGAATAATGAATACATTTTGATATTTTGGACTGTGTCTTGAAGAGATAGTTGTAGCCTATTTTTATGTCAAAATCTATTGAAATGAGTTTCTATGTATTGTATCTTTATCTAATGATATTAACAAAAATTCAAATGCTTTCGCCGGATAAGATGATAATGTGAATAATTTATTACTAGATTACCATTATCTTAACAATTTGATTTAAAGAGTTATATTATTATATTCATTTAAATTTATTGTATGCAGGACTTATCACATAACAAATTGACAGAATTACCGCCTGGAATGGGATATTTGGTACGCTTGGTGGAATTGAACCTGTCGCATAACAAACTGACTGAACTACCTCCAGATATTGTTAATCTCAGAGGTAGATTCATATAATATGTTACATTGTTACATTTATATATTCTTTAATACAATTATATTTACAAATAATCAATTTGTTTAAGATTTGAAAAAGCTCAGTGTAAACAAGAATGATCTAAAGAAACTACCATGTTTGGGTGAATTGAGAAAAATGGAAATTTTAGATGCCAACCATAATGATATAGAAGTGCTTCCAGATTTTTACGGATGTACAGCTTTAAAAGAAATATACTTAGCCAATAATTGTATTAAGGTAAAATAGTATAAAATATATTTTAATGATTTTGGGGAGATGGATCATTTGCCATGAACATTTGTTGATTGCAGTGGCTTAGGAGTCAATATTTTTTTTTTTTTTTTTTTTTTTTTTTTTTTTTTTTTTTTTTTTATGTCAGAGGGGGCAAACGGGCAGGAGGCTTACCTGATGTTAAGCAATCACCGCCGCCCATGAACATCTGCAACACCAGAAGGCATGCAGGCGCGTTGCCGACCTTTAAGGAAAGAATACGCTCTTCTCTTGAAGGTTCCCAAGTCGTATCGGTTCGGGAAGACCGCCGGCGGAAGTTGATTCCACAGAGTGGTTGTGCGAGGAAGAAAATGTCTTCTAAATCGCGCTGTTGTGGATTTCCAGACATCGAGGTGGTAGGGATGGAATTTAGAGTTTTGTCGCGATGTCCGATGGTGAAATTCAGCCGGCGGGATCAATCCAAACAATTCCTCAGAACATTCCCAGTGATATATGCGATAGAAGATGCAGAGTGATCCGACATCTCTACGCAATGCCAAAGGATCAAGCCGATCGGAAAGGGCTTGATCGTCGACAATTCGAGCCGCTCTACGTTGGATGCGGTCAATTGGAAGTAGCTGGTACTGGGGAGCTCCAGCCCAGAGGTGAGAGCAGTACTCCACGTGCGGTCGAATTTGCGCCTTGTAGAGCTTCAGGCGATGAGCCGACGTGAAGTAGTGCCTCGCCTTGCTGAGCACACCAAGCTTTTTAGAGGCCAATTTGACCCTTCCTTCCAATTGATCGCGGAACTGAACGACGCTCGAAATGTCGACACCAAGTATTCCGATACTAGCTGTGGCAGCCAGGGAGTGTTCTCAAAACGAGGAGATACGACAAATGGTGATTTTTAGCGGTTAACGCGCAAACTTGTGTCTTCTTGGGGTTGAATTGGACTAAATTTAGTCGGCCCCAGTCCGAGACTTTGGTCAATGTAGTCTCGACTTCAGACACAAGTTTGTTCCGGCACTCAATGACGTTTTCCCGAGAAATATTAGCGCGGCCGGTGTATAAAGCGTCTACAGTGCTGTCGTCCGCATAGCAATGAATGTTGGAAATTTCCAACATGTCATTGATATGCAGAAGAAACAAAGTAGGGGACAGTACGCAGCCTTGCGGGACACCAGCATTAATGGGTTTTAAGTCAGAGCATGCACCGTCGACAACGACCTTGATGCTCCGATCTGCCAAAAAGCTGGTGACCCACTCGCATAATTTCTCAGGAAGCCCATAGGAAGGAAGCTTCGAAAGAAGCGCCTTGTGCCATACCCGATCGAAGGCCTTCGCTATGTCCAGACTGGCCGCTAATGCCTCCCCATTGGACTCAACTGCTTCCGCCCATCTATGTGTCAGGTAAACCAGAAGATCACCAGCTGAACGACCACGACGAAAACCGTACTGGCGGTCGCTAATCAGCTGGTGCTCCTCTAGATACCGCAGGAGCTGGCAGTTGATAATGGACTCCATTATCTTTGAGAACAAGGAGGTAATGGCAATTGGCCTATAATTGGACGGATCCGAGCGGTTGCCTTTTTAGGGATCGGGTGCACTACAGCCGTCTTCCATGAGTTCGGGACGACGCCTGATGAGTAGGAGTACCGGAAAAGACGCGTTAAAACCGGCGCCAACTCAGGAGCACATGTCCGCAACACGATCGGGGAGATTCCATCAGGCCCACTCGACTTATGAATGTCCAAGGAAAGAAGTGCTCTGCGAACTACACTTTGCCGAAATTTAACCTCCGGCATCGTGGTATCACACCGCTGGATTGCCGGTGGTGACTTTCCTTGGTCATCCACAGTCGAGTTGGACGCGAAGAGAGAGCACAGAAGATCAGCTTTCTCTTTCGCGGCATGGGCCACCGAATCATCGTCCCTATGCAGAGGTGGAAATGATGGCTTACAGAAATTCCTTAAGACAGACTTGGCGAGGGACCAGAATGCACGTGTACCCGAAGGAAGACGCACTAGTCTCTCGCCAATTCTGCCGATGTGCTCCGACTTTGCTTTGGCAATAACTCTTTTGAAGGACCTGGAAGCAGAGTTGTACTCCTTTCTAAGTGCGCTGGTATTTACATCACGAGACGTCGACGCCTTAGCCCAGGCTTGGTAGCATTCCTGTTTTCGGCGAAGCGCCGTTTTACAGGAGTGACCAAACCAAGGCTGTGACTTGCCTCCGATGGGCACTGCAGAAGCTGGAACAAAGAGTTCCATGCCCTGGAGTACCACATCGGCGACAGAGTTGGCCACGACGTCCGGATCATCCGGCGAGAAGCAAATCTGTCCCCATGGGTAGGACGCAAAGAAAGAACGCATCCCATCCCAGTCCGCCGACCTGAAGTGCCAAACGCGCCGGTAGCCCACGAAGCGGGGCCGTGCTGGGCGCGAGACCGGCACTGTACTCCGAACAAGGCAGTGGTCCGACGAGCCTAGAGGAGGATCGACGGAAACCAAATAGTTGTCCGGATGAGAGGTCAGCAGAAGATCCAACAGTGAAGGTGTATGATCCTCTACATCTGGGATTCGCGTAGGCGAGGTTACCAGTTGTGTCAGATCATATGCCAAAGCAAAGTCGAGAACAGATCTCCCCGCGTAATCGGTGGTACGTGAACCAAGCCATTCGGCGTGGTGGGCGTTAAAATCGCCAAGAATCACGATCTCAGCGGATGGGATCTGTTGCAGCACGGAATCTGTAGCCATTTGGATGTGCTCAATGAGTCGGTCAGTTTCGGCATTTCCGCTATGGGACCTATAAAGGCACGCGTAGATTCGCGGATGGTCATCGCAGTCTACGCGCAGCCAAAGAATCGATAGGTCCCCTACTTCAAGGCTGCCGAGGCGACGAGAGCAGATGACACCGTTGTGGCGTTGTGGGTAGCGAGTCTGCCTTAAGCCACGACGGTTGCGGGTTCGATTCCCGCTCGGAGCAGATGTTTGTATTAATTGTACAGGCATGTTTTCCGGTCTGGTTGTGTTTGTCCTTGTCATTGTGAATGTTTCCGGACCCCCGACACAGGATATTACTATCCTAATGGGGGCCGTTGAGTGTGTAGCGTTTACTAACTGTGTTTACTTTACTAACTGTGTTAGGAAAAGCAAGGCCGGCTTCGCCGTCTCAAGATGGTGGTGGACGGCGTTCAGGTTGGAATTTAGCCCCCTTATGTTGCAGAAGTCCACAGTAAGCGTGACAGGGGTAGCCTTAGGTAGCCTGCTTTGTTTGCCCCGAACAGTTCCAGAGCGCGCAAAATTGCCCCTCCCAGAATTCGGAGGGCAGCCTGGGCATTCATTCTCAGGTGGAGTTCTTCCTGAGCATGGACGCCCAGAGAGGGATTCTCCACCGCGAACGCAAGTGGTACCCTCTTGGGGTACACAAACCAAATTCTGCACGTCCATTGAAGTGAGGGGGTTAAGTAGGCCTCCGGGACTCTCACTTACCGTACGAAACGCGACAATTGTCACTTTACGCCGGTTTTCTGTGAGAGAGTGGTGTTTCCCCGGTCGTGCCGGCCCAATTCGGCTGCAGCAGAAAGAGCTGTGCAGCGTGGCACTACCACTAGTTGAATTGACTGATTGCACTGGTGGAATAATCTCTGCTGTGACAGAGATTATCCCACCAGCGGGCGATGGGGTCGTCACGTCCCGACGCCGATAAGATCAGACCATACAGACTTGTGTTCAGCTATTTGTATTTATGTGTGTTTCCGGACGCCCAACACTGGATTATTATTATCACAACGTAATGCTGTATTTATTTACAACCATGTCCAGTTTAGTTTTTCGTAGTTAAAAGCCCTAAAATTTGACTTATGACTATTTTATTTTTACCCTTCTTAAGGTTTGACTTATTTTAGAACAGATGATAGAATTCAAAAAGTATTCAATTTGTTTGATAACATATTGCTAGTGGTTTTAGATGTTAATGAAAGTCTGCTTATGTGATGTGATAAAAATATTTTTTAGGAAATAACTGAGGAATTTTGTGACCAAATGCAGCACCTAAATGTGCTTAATATAAGAGACAATAAACTGGAAGTATTGCCTGAAAACATATCACTTCTGAAAAAGCTTAAACGATTTGACTTTTCAAATAATAATTTAAACAAGTAAGTAACAATTTAGTTATTGAATTTTGATAAGAAACAAGTCCAACAATAAATAATTATAAATTATTATTTGACGACGTTGTGGCGCAGCGGTAGCGAACCTGCCTTAAACGCCACAGGTCGCGGGTTCGATTCCCGCTCGGAGCATAATATGTTTGTATTGACCATGCAAGCATATTTTTCGGTCTGGGTGTATTTTTCCTTGTCATTGTGAATGTTTCCGGATCCCCGACACAGGATATTACTATCCTAACGGGGGCCGTTGAGTGTGTTGCGTTTATTTATTTATATCATTGGTTTATAAATATTTTGAAGATAAAATAATGTATTGGATATACTGTAGAATTCTTTATAAAATAATAAGTGAATTTTTTTTGAACTTCAAGCTATCTGCCATACAGACAGACCAAACAGACATAATTTTTTTTAACGGCAGGAGCTCTGTGTAAAAACTGGCCCAACTGTAGTGATCTTCCTTAAACAACATCTGTCATGGTTTAGATTGGATTCGTGGCATAATTGTATTAACCATACAAGCAAGTGTTGTTGTGTTTGTGTGTGTGTTTGTGATGCAGGACCTTAGGGGTCACACTCACGCACAGAATATTCTCCACATACTCACTAAGTGGAAGTAAAAGAGGCTAATACCATTACACAAAGTGAACTGCACAAGCCGTCTGCAAGGTGCAACTGACTATACGTCACCAACGTGATGGTAGCTTACCAGGTGGGCATTTAAGCCCTAACTCCAGCAAACGTCGAACTCTGGGATTGGCGGATATGCTAATCTTAGAATTTCAATATAACATGCACGTTTCCTCACAGCAACGTCACGTCTTAAGCATGAGTTAAATTCGAAACACAAATAAAGCACTCGTAATATCATGTAGTTGAGTTGCATCTATGACTATGAATGGAACATAAACTTAAATCGAAGGTTGGCCCATTTCGGCTTTGATTGCCTAAAGATTAATAATGAATTATTTCTAGGTTACCAAAAAACTTAGGCCTACTTTCTCAGTTGCAAAGTATAAATATGGACGGTAACAAGCTGTCGTCTGTGCGTCAGGACATCATCCGAGGGGGCACTGATAGGATGATGAAGTACTTACGAGATCGTATGACCGAGGAAGTCGTGAAGGAGACGCGGGTCAATGAAGCCAGCTGGCCTGACAAGTAAGTTTGTACCTTAATAATTATGTATTATTGCAATAGAGATAAATTTTGGAAATGGGATTCAACTTTTTAATCTCAAAGGATTGTATTTATGATATTATAATCATACTAGCGGGTCCGGTAGACGTTGTCCTGCTCCAAAAAAAAATCTGAGACCCGATAGCAGCGCCCCCTAAATGAGTCTAATTGTGAACAGAAGTGACAACGGTGAAAATTATTGACTTGCTAATATCGCTATTAAAAAATAGATGTTGATGTTTGGTGGAAGGGTGAAAATTTAGGGTTGTATTTTTAATGTGTCGTAAAAATTGAAATAAAAAATTTTGTCCATTTTTATGGACAAAATTTTTGGCAAAAAAAAACAAATTTTGGGGTGGATCCACCCTTAACATAAGGTATGAAAAATAGATATTGACCGATTCTCAGACCTATCCGACGCACACAAAATTTCATTAAAATCGGTCGAGCCGTTTCAGAGGAGTTTGGTAACAAACACAGTGACACGAGAATTTTATATATTAGGTTTCACAAGATTGTCGGGACATTGACGATCTGAAAAAATTGTAATTGGGATTTTTCTGGCTCTAAATAGATTTTTTTACCTGTTGCTCCAAACATTACACAAAAAAGATTAGACCAATATTGAATAATGTAAAACTTATGATTAAACTCACTTTTATCTCACTATAAGTCGTAGCGTAGCTGTAAACATTTTTTAAAATATTTATTTTATAGATTTTTATGACGACGGTGTGGCGCAACGTTAGCGAACCTCCCTTAAACGACAAAGAATATCACTATCCTAATGGGGCCCAATAGACACTTGGTGTTTGGGCATTGGGCATTGGCATTCTGATTATACCTTATCATCAACCATACACGTATCTCACCCCCTTCGGTGGTATATAAACAAACTGTTTCAGATACACTATGAAGAAAAGCCAATCACTGATGCTGCCTGCGAAAGAACTGTCGACTGTCCCGGATGACGTGTTCATGGCGGCAGCCGATGCCGAGATACACATAGTAGACATATCTAAGAACAAATTGAGCACCGTGCCTGTGGGGTTAGTTAACCCATTAACCGTCCAAATATTAGACAAAACATTAATTAAACAGCAGATACCGGTGTGGCGTTGTAGGTAGCGAGTCTGCCTTTAACCTGGAAGGTTGCGGGCTCGATTCCTGTTCGAGCAGATGTTTGCATTGATCTTACAAATATCTGTTTCGGTCTGGGCGTTTGTCCTGACCCACTGGTCGTGCCTCGGAGAGCAACTAAGATAACGGTCTCGGTTGTTATCACATAACATCTGATAATAATCGTTAACTATTGATAAGTAAATTGCTCTTATCCAATGAGTTACTGGTTCGCTCTTAGGGTTGCGGAGGTCAGATAGCAATCCCTCTGTGTAAAAAGTAGTAACTTGTCAAATCAAGATAAAATTAAAAAGCAGACCCTGGGTAAATATTTTACGGGAGTAGAGCTATGATTCTCTCAACACAAAAGCGCCGGCTCGACCGGGGAAGTGCTACACTCTCACAGAAAATCGGCGTCAAGTAACGGTATCATTAAGTACTGTTGCGTTTCGTTTTTTTGCGAGGGGGAATAATTAATATGAAATGATTAAAAGAAAAACTTATTAATTAATTGAACAAGCCTCAATAGCTCAACGGTTGAAAGAAATGGACTAAAAAAGCATTAGTAATATTAAATAAATGGGCTTTTTTGGAAAATCTTTGTTACGAAATCTTTTCTCCCATTTCATATATTTTATATTTTTTAGCATCGCAATTTTATATTTTGTTCTTTAGACGTCAACAAATATATGCATACAAAAATTAAACGATTAAATTCAATTTTTAATGAAATATAAAATTTTAATATAATTTTCAGAGTCCATCACGTTAGAGAAACCTTAACACAGTTAATACTGTCTTCGAACTGCATCGAGAACATTCCAAAGGAAATAGGCTCTTGTAAACACTTACAATATCTAGACTTGGGTAAAAACTGCCTGAGCGACTTACCCATTGAGGCCGGGAACTTGAAGAGTTTAAGGGAGTTGGTGATTTCTAACAACAAGTAAGCTTACCTTTTGTATAGGTTTATTAACCCTTTTGATTCTAGAAAATTCTTAATTAGTATAGTTAACTATAGACTTACTATATACAATGGACCGGCCCTTTCATACAGACAAATTGTCGAGGACGCGTTGGTGCCTCTTCGTAGTTTAAACACCAATACCTAACGACGCGACGTTCGATCGCGAACTCGATTTCCGCTCGGAGCATATATTTGTATTGGCCATACAGTCATTTTTTTCGGTCTGGGTGTGTTTGTCCTTGTCATTTTGTATGTTTCTTAGCCCCCGACAAAGGATATATATATCCTAATGGGGGCCGTTGAGTGTGTAGCGTTTATTTATATATAAAAACAAAAAAAACACCAATGCAACGGAACGAAGATAGTCACACCGGTATGCGGTCACCGCAACCTTAAAATGCGGGTGGCCCATTTTTCGGAGTGTCCGTAGCTGTTGGGTAGGCCCAACCTTGGCCTTGACAGCTTCACCGGTGGGGGTATATTACGCGGCGATACTTGAAGTATCACATTGCGTTGCCAACCCAAGGGAGATAGGAGGGAAAGGTTGACAAGGGAAAAAGGAACGGAACAGAGGAGTGGGAGATTGGGCATCCAGTGCTCATACTTATTGCACCATTTGCGCTGAGAGGAGCATGGCTCTACTACCACTTGCTACTACAGATAAGTCAATCTATATAGGTTTACAAAGATACCTCGGTGTGTTTACGAACTGGAGAATTTGGAGATACTTCTGGCTGCTGATAACCAGATAACGGAGATCAACGTCTCCTCGGACGCGTTGGCGGCCCTGAAAAACCTCGCGGTGCTGGACCTCGCTAACAACAGCATCCACTCCGTGCCGCCTGAACTGGGGACGTTCACGCATCTCAGGTATTTATATCGTACTACTTGTTTTCAGCGTTAAAGAGCCGATTCGATTGGTCATCCATAAATTACGTCACACGGGAGCCTTTTTTTACTTGAGAAAATGCTGTTACTCATCTCCTCGCCGGGACGGGCGCAAGTGGCGCTCGGCGTGTGGGATTCGAAACCTGTGTAATGGTCTTTATAGGACCTGGCCCCCATACCCTCCAAAACCCCAAGGTCCAATCTAGCGCCATAGTGGGACGTCGTGGGATCGCTCGCGCATTCAAACGCGACGATGACTTTTGAGCCTCCTTATCTAGTGTAACGTCACAATTGTTGCAAATTTACATGAAGTCCAAAGAATTTATTAAATTAAAACTGAAGTTTCGCTATTAGTTATTAAGCAGTTAAAATTTTGCGTCATAGTATTTACATATTTACGATTGAAATGTGACGTGTCATTGGTAGCAAATGATTATTCAAAATCAAATCGGTTCTTAATAACTAAATATGTTTCCAACTGAGTGATATCTTTGTGTGTCTCACATCAAAGGTGCCTAATGTCAAAGGTGCTGCTCCACCTGCGTTAAATTTAGTGTTAGCGTTAGCTAGTGCCGAAATACGCGTTAATTAACGCCTTAAAATTAGCGCGCTAATCGAGGGACTACATAAACGATGCAGAGTGATTTAAATTTGTTTGAATTGAATTAGTTTTTTCCAAAAAGAGGAGGTTCTTAGGTCTAATTAGACTGTATTTTTTATATTTGTTCCATTAGAACTTTCGTCTGTGTTAACTGTGACTGTTGCGTTTCTTGCAATCCCACTTCAATTTAGTCCAGTTCGGACGATGGCATCTTCGAAAATCGTAGTGACGACTAGTGCTTTTGTTAAATTCGTAACTTCTGGCCTGTTCTGTGTTAATGTCATAATTAGCGCGCTAAGTCTCAGGTGGAGCAGAGTGGTAAGAAAACTGAAAGATAATAAAATGTCAGTGAAAAAGGCGATTTCTCGATTTTATTTCCAGGTCATTGGAATTGATGGGTAACTGTTTCCGTCAGCCTCGGCACGCGATACTCGCTAAAGGCACGGCGTCGCTTCTGTCGTATCTCAGAGACCGTATACCCACTTAAAAGATTATCATTCTATTTTACATTACAAAGCGTGGCAAGTATTCATCAGCTTGAACATAAACATATCCAACAAAATATTCTATTGTATTGGCTTTTTTGGTAATTAAACATTTAGTTTTCTGAAATATCGTTAAGCATTATCTGAACGCAAATAAGCAATACCATGTCAACCCACAAAATTGAAAAAACTGAGTTATATATGCAGAAGTATTGGTAAATGGCTGAACAACATTAATTCTTTCTTTAATATTTGTAGGGTCTTAAGCTTAAAAACTTCTAAAAAGCCATTTTTAATCATGCAATTTATGTATTATGTTAAACGTTCGGGTTATATTATATACGAAATATGCAGTTTGTATACTTATTTTCACAAAAAATAAGTAAAATAACCTAAACAAATCTGAAATTGTCAAAAACTTGACCAATACATAAAAAAAATCATATAAAGCAAAGTTGTTCAAAATTTTCAAACGGGTTTTTCTCGAAATGACATTCGTGTGGGTTGACATGGTATTGTTTATTTGCGTCCATCTTTTAATATGTAATTGGGAATGTTGTGATTTTTAATATAAAAAAAAAAAAAAAATTGGAGCTGTGTTAAAAATATTTTTGTAATTTAAAAAAATCTTCCAGTTTGCGGCCTTTGCCCATCTTTTGTATGTGTTGTAAGAGTGCGAAATATATAATATTGGCGAGCCGCCTTCGCTTCGCTCTGGGTAATAATATATTACAAGCCTTCCGTGAAAATATTATCTAATATATAGTGAAAACCGTATTAAAATCCGTTGCGGAAAGCGACTTTAACGAAGAATCACCGGCGAATCTCAAATCAAATCAAACTTGTATTTTAAGTAAAAAAAAATTCATGGATAGATATAGGGTTCTTATGGAATACACAGATACAGATAAAAAAGCTGTCTTTAGTGCCTAAATTATTCCCTGTACTATAGGCAACAGTGAGCTCCCCCAGTATTATAAATTACATTTACTTGATACAAAATATAAGCATTATGCGTTTTTTTATGTTACTAAGTTGGTAATTAAAACACGGCCTACCTGATAGTAAGCGGTTGCCGTAGCCTATGAGCACTTGCAACACCTTTAGTCATTTAGTGCCACACGCGTTGCCAACCTTGAGATATGGTTCTTAAATCTCCTTTGCCCAGTAATTTCGCTAGCCTACAAAGTAATGTCAAAGACACTACTGGTTTGTGGTAGAATGTTTGACATTGCGGTGGTACCTACCTAGCCGGTCTCTTGCACCAAAATACCTACCACCACTGTGTCTGATTGCACTGGTGGAATAACAGTTACGCCGCGTTTACAGTCTACGTAGCAATCTTTGGATATTTTGTTAGTATGGAAGGGCCTGTCCATATAAAAAATAAGTCAATGGTAATATGTTATAAACTTATAAAATCACAATCAATTTCAACTACATTTAAATATAATTTCAACAATGGAAAAATGTTGACAAATAACTATTTGCCTTTATTGACATATTATAAATTCATAATAATATGCTATACTGCGTTGTAAGTTACATCATTTGAATACTTTATACAGTTTCAAATGGCATTGATAATTAATCAAATACATTTTTAATTGATGAATTGTGACGTCAGATAAATTGTTGATGCAGCCTCATAAAAAATATTGAAATATGTTAGTTTTTGATGTGATTAATAATGTTTGTCAAATACCAGATTATATAATTATATAATAGAAAATTATTATAAATCATGATAAAAATTTAATAAAAACGGCTCAATTTTAAAGCTAGTTGTGAGCATATTATTTTTCATATTAATGAGTTGTCATGGACGTACGCGGGCAAAGGAAGGTCACCTCTTTGCTTAGACTTATACTATAGACAGGACAGACCCTGCCATACAGAAAAAATTATCAAGACTCGCTGGTGGTGCGTAAATTCAGCCTCAACGCAACGAAACGAAGTTAGTCACACTCAAACTTAATTCGTTTTTCAGGCTTGTGAATAATTTCGTTTCGTTGTTTTGATCTTGAATTTGCGAAGGATCGCTAGCGGTCTTTGACATTTTATCTGTATCGCAGGGCCTGTCTATAGTATATAGTAAGTCTATGTTTCTTGGTCTTGAAATTGACCTTCGAAATTCTGTCATTCAGATTATAAATGAATTGGTTAATCAAAAAAAGTACAAGTAATTTTTGCCTATAGACAATTCATATTTTTTGCTTTTAAAATTGCTGATAAAGGGCTTATGAAAAGTCTAGCGACCGTAATTTTTTATATTGCGTAGACGATGGACGTCTGGATATCATCTATTTGTAGTTTTAAAATTATGATTATAAAATATGTTACCCGCCAGCAAGTAAAGCCAGCTTGCCGAGCCAAAGCTAAATTAGTCATTTTTTTTGTACCTGACTACCACCGCCGATATTTTGTTGCTGTTATTCGTTTGAAAATTTGTTTTATTTTTGTTATTTATTATTATATAAGCTTTAACGTACACGATGATTTTATGATTAATAAAATTCTATAATCATATTAAATTTTGTGTCATATATTAATTACACTGGAGTGCGTTTCTTTGTACCTGTATTGTTATTTCATATATTTTAGTTTGAAATTTATGATTTAAAAAATATGTAGCTATATGCCAAATATTGGATGTTTATAAAGATTATTTATTTCTATAATCCAGTGTCACAGACTGCAACATAAACGATATTACGTAATTTTATTGTATTGTTGTTTGTATTGTTATTTCATATATTTTAGTTTGAAATTTATGATTTAAAAAATATGTAGCTATATGCCAAATATTGGATGTTTATAAAGATTATTTATTTCTATAATCCAGTGTCACAGACTGCAACATAAACGATATTACGTAATTTTCAAGTAGTGACATTATTTTAATAAAATAAAAGTTTGATTATGATATGAAATTACTATTTTACAGGAAAGAACAAAAATGTCCAACCTGGACTCGCACATAAACGTTCCATACCACCCATAGATTAAAAATTTGCACCGTAGATTAAAAGTTTCTAAAATTGTATGGGGATATAATAAAAATTAAAATAACCCCATTTTAATTTTTATTAGTTTTTTTTTGTAGTGGCAATACAAAAACACATAAATAAGACACAAAAAAGAGGCTTTTAATTGTAAAAAAAAGGTACGTAAGCAAATTCTACAGAAATTGCGATACGAATATTTTTATTTATTTTACTAGTAATATTAGTATTGTCATAATACATTCTTGTTTGGTATTATCGCTTGTAACTTCACTGAGGGTCGGACAGATACAAATTATGCCGAGTTTCACTATCACTCGAACATACTTACAGTATAAAATAAAAACCTGCCAAATGTACGTTTATGTGCGAGTCCAACCTGGACTCGCACATAAACGTTCCATACCACCCATAGATTAAAAATTTGCACCGTAGATTAAGTTTCTTAAAATTGTATGGGGATATAATAAAAATTAAAATAACCACATTTTAATTTTTATTAGTTTTTTTTTGTAGTGGCAATACAAAAACACATAAATAAGAAAAACAAAATTCTTAGTTTATTTTATAGGTACTTATGTAAACGAAACGATTTTTTTTATTGTGATTCTGATCAATTTTTTTTTTGTGCTGACAGTAAAATTTTGACAAGTATTAGGTGAAGTTGCCGCGGACGTTATATAATATGATGAAATATCTTCTATGAAACGTACATATTAATTTATGTATTTATAAATCACCTATTTTCGGTTCCCTTTTATTAATATCAATTAATCTTTTCTCCTTAGATTAATATTGCATGCTTAAGTCTGTTTCACTGGATAGAGATAAAATGCTATTTTTTGAAAATGTATACGCGTATAAATTATAAGATAGGAATATAAAATATGATGTATATGATTGTATCGCTGCTATAGTGAAATCCTTATTTTTTTTTAATAAATAATATGAACCATTATAGCTCAATAAAAGTTGCCAGATAAATATTATCAGGAAATTATTTCATCAAAAAAGTTATATTGTGTTAACGGTGAAAAAACATAAAAAACAAAAAAAACATACTAATACTGATTGTATTTTCTGTTTTTTTTATATAATAACAATAATCACAGTTGTTTAATTTTGGTAAATTTGACTTTCTAAATCTTCCAGTGAATGTTAAAATTTTAAAAGTCGAATATGTAAATGCCATTTAATTATTTTAAAAAATGTTACAATCCAATGCTCAAGATTCAGTATTTACAGCCAAATTTTCTAAACAAATCAATCAATTTCTATCATGATGTAGCTTGTAATATTAAGATTTATTAATTCATGCTTTGTTTTATGCACTTAATATTTATAAAAAATATTTATAGAGAAACGGAATTTTATGACGTTTGATTTTTTTCTTTAATTCTGTCAAATATTCTTCATTTAAGAGTCTATTCTTGTAAAAAACTATATTTTGTGGAATATAATTATTTAAATATCCAGAAAATGTTGAGATGAATTCTGATACTATTATTGTTATTATAATTGCTAGATTCAGTATTGTTAGATTCATAGATTTTTATGTGATAGAATAAAAAAAAGTTGCCCATACTTTATAGAGTTCCTGTATCTTTTTATTCAAATCAGTATTTTCAAAATTTATAGTATTTTTATCAGCCTCTAATTTGTTTATTCCAGTTATTTGAAAATATCTTTAACGTACAGACCCGGTCTATATCCAGATATATTTAAGATTACTATAATAATTATGCACCATTTGTTTGTATAAAAATTAAAATATTTGGTTGTTTGTGTGTTGTTTGTAAAATGTAGTGTTTTAATAAAGCACGCCGTTAAGCATAAAAAGTATGTTACAATTTAAAAAATTATAATGAAATATCATTGTATTAGGTTGCCTTTCCACCAGAGATGTGCGAGGAATTAATGCGTAGCAAGGGATGTATTTGTATAGAACCAATAGAATTTACTTGCCTCGCTCCGGTGAGTCGTTTCCACATGAGCTTCGCTGGTGGAATCACAGCCTTATTATAATATTGAGCGTACCTGAAATTTCACAGCTTAGCCATTTTGCCTATAGTTAGTATTTGTGAGATTATCGTGTGATTGAATTTGTCATTTATATTAACAATAACGCACAATAAATATTAAAGCCTAATTTTGTTTTTTTTTTTATTATATTGACAATTATAAGTTATAAGGTTCCTTAAGCGATGCATTCAAGCTACACCGGAATTCCAAATAAGCTTAACGCGATTGTTTTATATTATTTTCAAGTTGAAACAATATCAATTCAATTAAAATTATATGATTCATCAAATTATGCCACAGACTAATAATATTTATGTCCCCTCTAAAATAGCCATTGAAAATATAATAAAAATTGTTTTGGAAAAGATGTTTAGATTTTTGGTCATATGTTTATTTGAGTTTTTAATGGTTTGAGAAATACAATTTTTTACAGAAGAATAAGTGAATTGTTTTGAGCATGCGTAAGTATTTCATTAAGCTTATCTTTTATCGCGGGCTTTAAGCGCGGCGACCGAATCAAGAAATTCTGTAACGAAAAAAACCTAACACTCTACAAAAGAAAAATTACTAGGAGAGCATAAACGATAGAAGTGCAACGGGTGTCAACCTATACTGGATGGAAAGGTTATTCGTATGGGACTGTCGCTTTACCGACCATTTTGTTGACTCATCAGCCTGCGTACTTGTAAATTTACTTTCGTGCTTTTTATTGTTGCGTGGTACATTCTTATTAACTTTGAATGTTATCTGCGTTAAGTGGGCTTATATTTAGTCCGACGAGCATAATATGACCCCTACTTTTTATCCAGTATTAAGATAAGTTCTAAGGTTATTGGTTGCTTTTAGTGTTGAGGGGGTCAGATGGCAATTGCTCTGTATAAAAATTAATAACCTGTGAAATCCGGGTAAGGATAACGATCAGACCCTGGACAAAATACCGGGATAATGAATGATAACTTCTAAACAAGCTTAAATTGCATTGATATTTATATTATTTATATATACTTACGGTAAATTAAAACTCATTTACATGCTTTTACAATACGATCTTGTTTCAAAGCAGTTGGTCGGCATGCGATGTTCTTACCTCGGGTTTTTTCGAACTGCTCACGTAAATCTGAATCCATTATTCTATGAACGAGCATTTACATAACAATACCACAATGTAATCGTATTAACATAACAGATTGCTTTTGTGGGTCATAACATAATAGACAGGACGAGAGTACCTAGTACTTAAATAAACGGTTGTTTTTAATGCCGTCCACTATGCCATAATTCATATTTCATAGCGTCTCCTTATACGTTTAATTTGTTATTAACTACTTTTAAATATGAGTTTGTTTTGTTTGTTCATTTATATTCGAATAGATATAGCCAGTGGCTTCGTCCGAGTGAATAACGATGGTGCACGAGACGCCTTTATTACAATAGAAATCATTGATTTTCCATACAAACTTCATCCCTCATTCCACCCTCTACGAATTTTGCGACAACGCGACAAAAATACGAGAAAGAATGGCCTATGTCCGTCTCGAAGGTCCCATTTATTTCTGTATACTTAATAAAAAACAAAAAAATTGTTTCAGTGGTTTTGGCCTGCGAACGTAATAGACAGAGCGATAGACATAGTTACTTTCACATTTGTAATATTAGTCTGGCTATTATTTTTTCAGGTACCAATAGGTAACTTGCCAGTTACTATGGCCTATAAATATTTGCAGTCTAGTGTGGTCATGAGTGCCGATTTTAGACCAAAAAGAGGTGAGAGTGATGGTACTATGGATATGAGGATAAGGGGTAGGTACTGTTTGAGGCCTCACTTATTGAAGTAAGCGTAATACTGTGGATATATTATTACTAATTTACGTCAATAGTACCTACACCCGTACTTGTTGAGTTGGCCCTTTCGTGCAGAAAAAAACAACGAAGATATTATCGCGTATAGGGTAGTTTATCGGTAGTAATATCAACTTTTTATTTCTTAAAGATATTGTCTTGGATACAAAAGTATATCTTATTACTTTCCAGTCCTTAGTCATATCCTCTATGCATAACACTACGAGAGTAAAGATCCCAAAAATATGTCCATCAACATTAACTGCTTAGCCTATTAGATTTTTATAGGGTATTTAATTTTTATATTGTAATATCTGGTTAAGGATACTATTTATATTTTTGGGAAAATCATTGCCAATATGAAATGCTGACTGAGCATGTTGATGGATAATTATTTGTCAGACAAATCTGCAAGCCATATAATAAAATAATATTTTATTAGGGTATCTATAGTATAAGAAAATATTTGTTGTTTTGCTATTTATACGTTGTATATTTTTTACATTTGGTGACTATAATAGAAATATTTTTATGATTTTCTTTTAAACTAAGCGACTAGTCTGAAGTCTTTTCAACCTTCAGGTAAGTCGGCCATTGGTACATCACCATTAATAAGTATCTATCCGCAAATGTCGACGGAAGGAACCTCGTACCTAATGCAATCGTGACGATCCGGCGTTGGTTTTCCTCTTCAATTTATGTAAATTACCTGCTTTTAAAAACCTCTATTGACGGATGGTTTTGCAACATAATTACTGGCATGCAACTTAGTTATCGACCAACCCCCGTTATTTACAACCGCATAACTTTAACCCGCATGTTACGATAGACGAATGGGCGTAGATCGTTCGCATTATCGTTTAGTTTCACTATCATTTGTCGTGGACTCGTCACTCTATTGTAAATTGTCTGTAAAACCATAATAAACTAACTGCAAGGTCGTGTCGCGTAGTGGGGGCAGGGGGGGTCGGCACATGATGACTGCACTTCGTTTTCAGTTAGCTACGGCATCAGAACGTAGGGCTCTCCTTAAACAGTTTAGAATTTATCAAAGGGCTCTCCTTAAACAGTTTAGAACTCATCAAAGAAGATAGTCTACATTTATGTTACACGTAGCTGTAGAGTTATAATAATAGAGCAACGTGCTCAGCAACGTCTTTTTGTTTTAAAATAATAGTCTTATGTTTGTTGATAGTCGTGTAATATTTGTTCAGTTGTATTGTATAATCGAAAGAAATCTTCATTAAGTGTTTAACTTTGCCTACATGCTGAGAATTTATTTTGATAATTATATAATACGAGTGATGGGTTTTGATGCAGCTTTATCAAATATTGCCTTGTTTGATATTGTCCTGTAAACGATATAGAACTCATGTCAATTTAAATTGTGTAGACACCGTTGACTTGTCAATAAGTAGTTATAAGTTTGGTGAAAATAGTGTTCATATGTGACGTGCTATCATGATGCAATACGGAATTATCATCACCGTAATATTTACATTGGCAGCATGTAAGTTAAATTCATGTATTTTAATATATGGTAATATATATGTATTACACAATATTCTGTTACCTTTATTGATAAATGACATAAAAAAGAAGACTTAAACGCTATAAAAAATATAAAACGTGTGTAAATAATATTTCTGATGAGGATATTAAGTTAATAAATCCGCAACTTATGAGTTAAGCCAACAAAAAAGCAATTAAAGAATTAAATGGAATAATGTATACTAAGTATATTATTCAAATAAAGTTATATTTGCAATATTAAATATGCCTGAAATACCGTCTAAGAAAAACTTAAAATGCCCTAACAGCGCAATGTTGGGAAGTGCGACCAACACTACTAAAAATCAAAGTTCAATATGATCTGAATAAATCTGTTCAATGAATATGTATTATTCTATTTTCTAAGAAGAATTCTTTTGTTTTACAAAATAAATCCGAGAGTTTACTTCTTACACTGATTTAACAGTGGCAAACAAATGACCAGGCATAATATTTAACGTATTTACAATTTTTAAACGATTTTATTTAAAGGCGTTATTTACATTTATAAATACAGATAATAATAAATGTTGGTTTTGCAAATGACTGTACTCGTTATTGGTTTTACAATAACCTCATGCGTAAAATAATTCATTAGTTATTACAACGCCTTCCGTAATACCTACAGCGCTTATGAAATAAGTATTTTAATAATAATTAAATCCTTCTTCTTTCTTAATTCTTCTTGGTTTTAAATATTATTCACTACCAACTCACTATTGATAGAATTTAAAGAAATTCTATACTAAGGTATGTGTAATAATTTGTGCTAATTAAAAAAACATAGAAGTTATAATTACGTGGAATATATTTTGTCTTGAATAAATCGTGTAGTCTAAGTCTGCTTAGGATTTATATCAATATAGTTTACAGTTCATTTGGAACAAATCAGAATTAATCGCTATTTAACGAGATTGTTATGGACCCGTAATTATAAGTTTATTACGTGGTTAGAAAATTAACTTCACAATGATACAATTATAAAATTCTATTGTGATATTTCTTATATCGTGTTCCATGTTGAGGTTGATATTGAATTGCATACGAACCATCAATGTCGCGTCATTAAATGGATAATTCCGACGCCAGGAGGTCATTTTTGTCCTTTAATATTAACTATTGTCTATTGAACCAGTGGTGGACTTTCAAATAGAGGTTGTGGAAATTTTCCCGCCTTTTCTTCTATATTTTGACAGTTCCTCTCTAGAGTTTTAAATTCAGAGACTACGTTATAATTATGTTTGTTAGTTTGTAACTGAAATAGTTAAAATATTCAATGAATACGTATTAGGTACGTATGTGGTCACCATCACTTTCCGTAGAGAAAAATTGTCCAATGATTCGCCGGTGCTCCTTCGTAAATTCAACACTTATGCAACAAAACGAAGTTTGACACACGCGAACTGTTACTTCAATTGGCAAGCTTGTGGCAACAACTTCGTTTCGTTGCGTTGGTCTTGAATTTACGAAGTAGAATCAGGAAGGGTTTGGCATTTTATTAGTATCGAAAATATATATATATATATATATATATACATATATTTAATCAGTCAAGTAATCATGATTCAAATAATAGTAACAGTAAATAAGAAATCTAAACACCCCATACAATTTCCTATCAAGTGTCCACATCAACAAACCTCGAAAAAAATATATCGAAAATGTGTTGTAGTACAGAGCCGTTTGTTAGCCAGTCCGACTCGCCTAGAGCCTTTGTATTGATGACCCTATGCCAAACATCAAAGATTTTTGTATTTATAAATGGACTGTCATTCAATAAATCAAATGGCAGAACTAAAACGTTATCTTTAGAAAGAATGAACAATGTTATATGTACTTACTCTATTATATTTATAGTTATATAAAAATATCGTTATTACTAAACCACAGATTCCTTATCAATGAATAAATAGAATATAAAACAATAAGGTTTTTGATTAAACTTTTATTCATATTTAAAAACGCGACATTACTAAAACTGTATTACATAGTACACTCATGTTGTTTTATCTTTTGTACACTTGATGACAGTCCCTAATTTTTCAGCTGTATACCCCACAGGACAGGTATTCGCGTTCAAAACATTCTTTAAAACATTTGACTCCACTAACATGACAAGACACGCCAGTATGAGTAGACCCAGCATTAACTTACGTAGAGAAATCATCTGAAAAAAAAGTTATATATGAATTAACTTGCCTATAATAAACTAAAGACCCTTAAAATTTCGTTAATTCAATGGCTAGTCACACGCTAAATTAATTTAATTATATATTGCAAGCTAGTGACGCTATCTTCATTTCGTTACGTTGGCGCGTTTTTTGCAAAAAAAATATAAGCGAATCTTTTAACATTATGTTAGCTTAGAAGGGACTGTCCATAAGTCTATGTTTATATTTTTTGTTTTAACCAATTCTGAAGATTTCAACTCATTTAAACTTTTGTGCCATCTGACATAGACAGTGGCGGATTTACAAATTTTCAAGGTATAAGGTTTAGGTAGGCTGTAAGGTTTTTGCCGCCCTTGCCTATGATTGTTAGTGGGAAGAGGGAAATTCATCGCTAAATTTGTAGCTAATTTCCTCCTGTAAAACATCAGACAAACCGTCATGCAGAAATCTTTTTGATTTCGATGAGGTAGCAAAAAGAAAAATCTGTCCCCTAATTTGCCGCCCCAAAAATCTGGCGCCCTAGGCTGAAGCCTACACAGCCTACTAGTAAATCCGCCACTGCACATAGATGTCTATATCTAATAAGATCGTGTGATTCGAAAGGTTTGAGTATTAATAGAATATAAACTAACTTTGTCTGAACAAACTCTATGTAAGGTAATAAGCACCTAGGGCAAAAATTAAATTTTGACCCCAAAAACAAAAAAGTAAGTGTAATCGACTTCAAAGAAGGAAAAGAGTTGATTTTCACTTTAATACATTTCAGAATTATTATTAATGATTCATGGCCTTTACTCGATTTGAATTTTAACTCTGTGCAAGAATAGTAAGATTCTAGATCTGCGAATTTAGGTTGTCAACTCTGTAGCCAGTAGCCACTTAGCCTTTAAAGCCTCGACAGCTCAACCGTAGAAGAGCCGACTCCGCTCAGTCAACGCGAGAGTTGTGGGTTCGATCCTGACCCCCTTGGAATATTGTCTTACCCACTCTTAGCGCAAGCTTCGAGCTTACTTGAAGGGACAATATAAATATTTATATACTATATTATGGTAATGCCAAGAAAGGCATTACTAATATTCATAAAAAAATATTCAGGGTAAATTCATTCCCAAAGGAATATACCTATTAATGATTAATTTTATAACGGCTATTGACAAACATTTTTGCTTTCAGTCTGTCTGTAGTTTTTTTTAATTCTAAGTCACGTCTATCAAGTAGACAATGTGTTTTCTACGATCCCTGAGAATATAAGAAAGCCCGTTCAGTATAGAGGCATTGTTAATTTATATTCGTAGAAGATTTCATATCATAAATATGTATAGTAATTAAACATTGTTTTTTTAATTAATAAAAATGCAATGCGTTCTGATATTATTTTTAAAATAATTAGAAATCAAGGGCCACATATACCAAAGGGTATTATAACTCTGATAATTAATTTAAATATTATATTGCTATAATATGTTGTTAAATTATACAAAATACAACCTTGGGGCCTACGACGAACTTTTATTAACAATTCTGTTGCGATCAAATTCAATTCAAGTAGTAAAACAATTCAGATTTTATATGAGCATGACTAATACGTGCTGTGATAAGAAGAAGCGATGTATAAGAGTTATTGATAGGCCCCCTTATTTTCTAGAGACACGAGACTTTAAAGGTTAACGGCCCATGGATATACAAAACAACTGGACGTAGTGATGGCGGATAATATTAGCTCTTATGCTTTGAGAAGTTTCGGTCTACATCCCCTGAATATTTGATCACTGATGAGATCATTTAAATCGAGATACAAACGTCAAAAAGACATATTTCCTCAAATAAGATCCTCCTTCTTTGTAAAGTCGATTAAAAAGTAATAACATTTGAGATCAATGTATTATACTCTAAGGAGAGAATGATAATTTCGAAAAACAAAAAATGTAAAAACAAAAAACTGTTACCTCAATATATATTCTTATATAGTAGTTAGTATAGTATAATAGAACGTTTTTTTCTCAGATTTTATGTATTTCTTGTGTACTTACAATTTTATCACTTTTGTTTTGTTGACGACTTGGCACTAATCTCGTCGAAACGCAACGAAAATCACACACGAACTGGTTTCGCTTTGATAAATACTCGTATACTGACTCGCTGCAAATATGCCATATACTTTATAAATAAATATTCTTATTTTAAATGCTGTTGATCTGGTATAACAGGTAGAGTCATTTGTTATAGTATTACAGTTGATAAAACTTAGTGCCTGGATAGGTATACTAATATAAAAAAGAAACTTTGTAAGGTACTCTTTTACTTAAATAAAATATGCAGATATACTATTATAAACACAATAATTGTTTATAGTAATGCGTCGATAAGTATTTGTATATACACTACCTATTTTATCTTCCCGAAAGAACATATTATAGGCGTCGAGATGTGACGACCTCATCGCCCGCTGTTGGGATAACCTCTGTCACAGCAGAGATTATTCCACCAGTGCAATCAGTCACACTGGTGGTAGGTCTTTTGTTGCAAGAGGCCGGCTAGGTAGGTACCACCGCAGTGTCAAATATTCTGCCGCCAAATAGTAGTGCTTAGCCATTACTGTGTTCCGGTTTAAAGGGCACTGTATGCTAGTGAAATTACTGGGCAGACGAGATTTAAGAACCAATATCTCGAGGTTGGCAACCTGTGAGTGGCACCTACTAATGGTGCTGCAAGCGCTCATAGGCTACGGCAACCGCCTACCATCAGGTGGGCCATATGCTCGTTTGTCAACTTGTAACATAAAAAAACATTAGTTCAAAATGTCTTAATAAAGAATTATAAAAATGTTATAACTAATAGATAGTCAACAAAGATGTCAGCCGAAGCAATCACAGTCATTCATAAAATGGTCGGGGATGACGCCGGAGCAGGCTATTCCGGTATTCGTCTATTCTGCGAGTGGTGACGAAGAGTCCTTGACTGGAGCCTGCTTGGCTCGGTGTAGAGAACTTGAAGACTGTGCCGCAGTTATTGTGGCATATACGAAGGGGACCTGCCAAGGGATTGCCATGGCACATCTGACACAGTTCCGAGCAGACAACGATATCGCATTTTTTAATAAAGTCTGTTTGAAATGTAAGTTAATTTTGCTATTTAATTTAAAACTAAAGTTCAATAAATACAGTTAAAATTCGGAGCAATTTGAAAAGCGGTACCTTAAAATTAAACTATGTAATAAATAATATCAATAAGCTCGAAGTTTCTCGTTGTTATTAATGATCACATTACTGTAAGATATTGCATTTTTAAGAATATGAAAAAGCAATAATATATGAGCTTCTGAGAAATCGTGGACTGACGATATAAAAAGCTAGTTTAAAGAAACTCCTTGACCTTTTATTAAAGCTTTTTTGTTTTTTTTTTTTTTTTTTCGGAATGTGTATTGCTGTTTTCCCTACTGGCCTTGACAGCGTCACCGGGCGGGGGGGCCGAGTACTGTTATTAAAGCTATTAGTATTTAATAAATGAACAGCCTAATTAGGCTTTACTCAAGATTTTACTGTTACTATGATTGTTTTGTATTAAACAATTGAAAAACGATTATTCATCAACTTTTTTTCTTAGAAATTGTAATGCCGTATAAATGACGAAATTGTTTCAGAAATTATAATATAATTATTTAATATCAATTATTTGTGTATTATATTTGCAATTAGATATTAAAATATTGAGATATTTATGACTAAAAACGACAACACAATTATGTAAGATTGAATTTTATTTCAATGATAAACAATTTCAAAAGCCATCTTTTTATTTGCTAAATTATAGCTTTTTTTAAAAATAACGCTATGATATAATAACTACTTATTATTATCTACACGTGGGATCATTGTGTATTTTCGTATCGCAATAAAAATGTTATTTTAATTAATTTGAAAGTTGTTTTGTTTTAAATATATTCTATATTGATGAAGTCTTATATCGGCACATTATAATATTGATATGATATTTCTTGCAGTACCACATAGCTGTGATAATAGTTGGTGGGCCCTCGAGAGCACTCCAGGGTACTATCTCAACTCCGAAGGACCAAATATGAAGGTCATAGTAAACACAACCGTCGATGAATGCTATGGTGCTGTGTTTTCGACAAATGAAAAACGTTTTCGGTAATAATTTTTTGTATTGCTCTAATAATCATGTTTTTTTATAGTGTTAAAAACTTTAAGTAGCTGGCCTGCAGTTGCCATTTTTTTATTTCATGACGGTTGGCAAACAAGCATACGGTCCGCCTGATAGTGAGCAGTCACCGCAACCTGTGAACGGTTGCGATACCTGAAGTATCACATGTTTGTTGCCAACCCAAGGGGTAGGAGGGAAGGGACCCTTCTGTGAGAGGATAGTACTTCCCCGGTCGAGCCGGCCCATTAGTGCTAGGAAAAGCAAGCAAGCTCTACTATTTCCGAGGTGCTACCGCGTGGAAAGTGGGTGATAAGTGGTCGTAGAGTCCGATCTTAGCTTCAGCTATCGCCCGATTTCCTAGCCTCCTGTCGTAACCAAACATCTAATTCGCCACTTGATAATAACTTCAGTACAGCCAACATATGTATATTGATTTAACTTCTATAAAAGCAGTATTAAATTTAGTAGTTATTGTGGGTAGGTTGCGGGTTCGATTTCGGTTTGAGCATTTGTCCTTGTGGGTCTCCCCATCGTGCCTCGGAGAGCACGTAAAGCTGTCGGTCCCGGTTGTTATCACATAACATCTGATAATTATCATTAACTCTTGATAGGTAATTTGCTGTTAGCCAATGAGTTACTGGTTAGCCCTTGGGTTGCGGAGGTCAGATGACAATCGCTCTGTGTGAAAACCAGTAACCTGTCAAATCCGGATAAGAGTAATAGGCACACCCTGGATAAATAAAATACCAGGAAGAAGAATTGCAGTATTAAATTTTATAAGACTTTCTTCAGGTCGGCACAATGGATATATCCAGATAGCGCATCGGAGTTGTTCGCTTTATCCGACTCAGCGATAGGTACTTGTATCCTAAACGGCGAGAACAAGTACACTGAACCGGAGTCCTACCGCGTATCAAATTATTACACGATCTACATAGAGAACCAATGCGGGCATGACTGTGAGTAGGTATTATTGTAACACATTTTTATTATTAGACTAGCGGCCCGCTCCAGCTTGGCACGGGTATAAAATATATAGCCTATGTCATTCACTGAAAAAATGATTAAAATCGATCCAGTAGCTTTGATTTATTCATTAGTGCCCGTGGCCCGCACGCGTTAAATGTAATTATTTACGACATCACATTAGAAACCTCAAAAACAATTTTTGTCTCCACTATTTTAATACATATAAACCTTCCTCTTCAATCACTCTATCTATTAAAAAAAACCTCATCAAAATCCGTTGCGTAGTTTTAAAGATTTAAGCATACATAGGGACAGAGAAAGCGACTTTGTTTTATACTATGTAGTGATTACTGACTTACAAGTCCCCATGGTTTTACTATAAACTATGGAATTGAAAAATGGAATTCAACTCCAACGCAAAGGATAGAAGTTATTCACAAGCAACATAATTGATTGAATTTAGCGTGTGACTAACATACGAAGGGGCACCGACTACGGACACCAACGAGTCTATGAAATTTTGTGTGAAAGTCTGGCCCCTTAGTATTCAGTAATTCTATGTATGTTATTTGATGACTGATGTGGGGCAGTGTTAGTGACCCTTTTTTTTTTTTTTTTTTTTTTTTTTTACTTGGAGAAATGCAGTTACGCACTCGAGCGCCGGGACGGGTGCAATGGCGCAGGAGGTGTGTGGACTCGGAGCCGAGCCCCCTACCCACTAAAACTCCAAGGTCCCATCTAGCGCCATAGTGGGACGTCGCGGGGTCGCTGAAGCATACAACCGCGACGCCCCGGCGCTTGCCCCGAGGCGCCCACCGGTGGCGGCAACCTACTGCCGCCATACATACATATACTACATACTAATACATATATACTAATACATACCACCGCGCGCGAACGCGCCAGGCCTTTCGGCCTCCACCTTGGGCGGCACCATACTGCCGCCATACATACATACTAATACATACTATACATATATAAAATACTCCACGGCGCTTTCGCGCCCCTCCGACCGGGACCGAAAGGCCCCGACAAACCCAACCAAGGGAGCCCTGGGTCCTAGGGCTCCCCCCGCCGAGACTAACTTTTAATGAGGTTGTTTCCCTCTACGACCGACCGTCGTTATTTTTAAAGAGGTTTTCTTCCTCTACCGCCCGACCGGGGCTGAAGGCCCCGGCTAAGCACACCTCCGGTGTCGCAGGAGCCGCTCGCAGTCCATTCTGATAAGCAGAAAAGTACCGGAGCGACCCATACGACACCACCATCCTAGGCGCGGTCTAGCGTAAAACGCCCCACGCCCGAACCGTCTGACCCTGTTAGCTTCACCGGGCAGTCGAAGGTGCCACCTGCACAATCGACTCCCGGCTACTGAGCCCCCGGCACGACAAGCCCAGGGTACCGCAGAGTTTGACCTCTGCGGTTGGGGGAGTGTTAGTGACCCTGCTTTAAGCCTAGGCGGCTGCGGGTTCGATTCTTGTTCAGAACAGATTACGTATTGGTCATACAAACATGTGTTCTGGTTTGGATGGTTGTACTTGTGTATGTTTCCAGATCCCAACCTGGGATATAATTATCCTTATCGAGGTCGTTCAATGTTAAGCCTTTATTATTATATGTGACATTTTAATTTTCCACAGCCAGCCAAACTTGTATGAGGTCAGTAACATGATAAAGACACAACGCTGATGCTACGTAAACAAATATAATTATATTATATAACGTAGAGTCGACATCGCCTGAATAAAAACAGAATCAGTATATTTAAATTTTTTATGTTTATCGCTGTGCTTAAATAAGACATAATGTTATTCTATAAGAAACGATAAAAAATTAATTGACAAACCATTGTAGTTAGAAAAAACTCGGTGTAGAGCTATTTTGTCTAGTTTTGGCTAATAATGAACGCTACACACTCAACGGCCCCCATTAGGACAGTCATCTCTCATATCTTGTGTCGGAAGTCCGGGAACACATACAAGGATAGGACAAACACATCCAGACCGGATCATATGCTTGCATGGTCTATACATATGCTCCGAGCGGGAACTAATCCGCGACCTGAGGCGCTTAAGGCAGGTTCGCTGCCGCCACAACGTCGTCAATAATGAGCTTTTTTATACTTAAAAATTTGTTCCGTCACAATTGTTGTCACAATCACACACAAAAACAAAAAAAACGACTCTTGGAGATCTTCATTTAAAAGTTAACCCCAGCAAGTCACAATGCATAATTATTGGGGGTCATAATATAATCTCCAGAGTTGTTTGGGAAGATTTACCGCCTATTATATTTAACGGTGTTATTATACCTTACAGGGAAACCGTAAAAAATCTGGGTATATACTTTGATAGGACATTATCTTGGTCTCAACAGCTCAAACAATTAAGTAAAAAACTTTTGCAGCCTTGGGCTCTTTACGTCGTCTGCGCTCTTTTCTTCCTATTGCCACCAAAGTTATGCTCGCAAATACTCTCCTCCTCTCTATACTCGATTATGCTGACGCAAGCTATATTAATTTGACAGAACAACAGCTAAATAAACTTGAGCGACTCCAGAACGTTGCTATTCGGTTCATATTTAACTTACGAAAATATGACCACGTATCCGAATTTCGTAAACAACTCAAGTGGCTACCTATTCGTCTTCGCCGGAATCTTCATACACTATCCCTCCTCTATTGTGTTTTATTTAGTGCCAATAGTCCGTCCTATTTAAAAGATAAATTTGTATTTTTCGATTCTCATAGTAGTAGTGACACAAGATGCAGTCGTCGCTTAATTCTTAAAATGCCGGCACACAATTCGACTTATTATAAAAAATCATTTGTTGTCTTATCTATTAAATTATGGAATTCGTTACCTCTGGTTATTAGGCAATCTCCCAGTCTTACTACATTTAAGAAAAGATTAAAAGATTTTTACTTAATCGGTTCTCTGTAATTTAGTGACATATTATATGAAATCTTCGTTACGTATATTTTATTTATATTTTTATTCACTTATTATTGTTTAATTTTTATTATTATAAGCACCACCTTCCGCTTTTTTATTTAAAATTTTGTTTCTTTGCTCATATAAGGTTGTCTGGAAGAGATCGCTAACCAGCGATAAGACCGCCTTATTGTGCCTGCATTAATTATGTAACATTCTTTCTTGTAAGTTCTCTGCTTGTGTGGTGTACAATAAAAGAATTATTATTATTATTATTGTTTTTTAAATATGTATATTTTTTTACCATTGCTGGCAAGATAGATTAATTTCGCAGGCTTTTGGCCAAAACGAAATTAATTGGAAAAAGTTATAGTTTTACGTATCTAGGGACATAAATTTTCTAACAATTCTGCAAGTATTAAGGATAGCAGCCTTTTGGATGAGTGTAAATGTAAGGGGATGAATTTGAAGTGTTTTTAAGCTTAAGAGTAGAGATTTCGGGACAACACCTGTAGATGATATAATAATAGGGACTGTTCGCACTACATCGACTTTCCATTGGGTTTTCAGTTCTATGGACAGATCCGTATACTTTGCTATTTTCTCGGTGTATGTGGTTTGCAGATTGTGTGTATTAGGAACAGAGATATCGATGAGAAACACAGTTTTATTATTCTTATCATGTAGAGTTATATCTGGTCTATTGTGGTGGATTGTTTTATCTGTCATTATAGTCCGATCCCAATAAAGCTTGTAGTCATCGGATTCCAGTATAATTTGAGGTACATATTTGTAATAAGCAGTCTTTTTCGGTATTAATTTATATTTGTAAGCAAGGTATTGGTGTATTATTGCAGCTATTTGGTCATGCCTGTGTTTATAATCGGTTTGCGATATAGATTTGCAAGCTCCTGTAATATGTTGGATGGTCTCTGAACTATTGTGGCAGTGTCGACAAAGGTCATTTTGTGCAGCCGGGTCCCGTATGATATGTTTTCTGTAATTTTTAGTTTCAATAGTCTGATCTTGTATGGCGATTATGAAACCTTCCGTTTCAGGAAACAATTCTCCTCGCCTGAGCCATGCGTTTGACGCATTCTTGTCAACGTTTATACTAGCTAAGTCGAGTCGATGCCGTCCATGGAGAGATTTTTGAGTCCATACGTCCAGTTTCTGTGAAAAACTAATTAGATTTAATTTAAAACTGTTATTTGACAGATTTAGAGGTGTATGTTTGTGGTCTGCTTGTACTATTGCTCGATGAAGGGATGAATGCTCAGATTTAAAATGGAAGAATGCCCGGAGTGTTTGAATTTGTTTATTATGCAAGTTTTGCAAATCGATCAGTCCTCGTCCTCCCTCATATCTCGGAAGTGTTTGCCGCTGCACACAAGCTCTCGGGTGGTGTTTTCGGTACTTGGTCATAGTCGTATTTATAATCCTCTGTAAGTTCTTCAAATCAGTCTGCGACCATTTTATGATTCCAAATGAATAAGTTAACAAAGGGATGCCAAAAGAATTTATAGCTTTAGTTGTGTTACGTGCGTTTAAATGTGTGTTTAGAATTTTGTGTAGTCTTGTTCGGAACTTTGTAGTTAAAGATTTCTTAATCTGTTGGTGATGGATTTGGATCGATTGTTGAAAACCTAGATATTTGTATCCTTCTACAGAATCAACTGGTACTATTTGTTGGTTATCATTTAATTCGTAGTTATTTGCTTCTATTTTACCTCTATTAACGGATTGAATTTTACATTTATTGACACCAAATTCCATACGAATATCTGCGGAGAAAGTTTGCGTCACGTCTGCTAGTGTGTGAATTTCGGATAGTGTGGTACCAAACAGCTTGATATCATCCATGTAAAATAGGTGTGAGAGTGTGTGGTGTGTGTTCTCATATTTAATTTTAAATCCTTTTTGGGTATTGTTTAATAGTACCGATAAGGGGTTTAACGCAAGACAAAACCAGAGGGGGCTGAGAGCATCACCTTGAAATATGCCTCTTTTAATATCTATAGTATCTGACTCTATTAATTGATTTTGATGGCGGATTTTCAAGGTAGTTTTCCAATTGACCATGACAGTTTCTAAAAATGTTATTAATGTTGGGTGGATGTGGTAGTGTTTAAGTATATATATCAGCCAAGAATGTGGAATAGAATCGAATGCCTTTTTATAATCTATAAACATGCTAAAGATATTTCTTTTTTTCGAATGTGCTTGATTACATGCTACAGCGTCAATAATTAACTGTTCTTTGCAGCCTTTGCTGTACTTTCGGCACCCTTTTTGTTCTTCAGCCAAGATGTTATTATTGTTCACATGTTTGTATATTATTTCAGAAATACATGACGTTATAATTTTGTATATACTTTGTAGGCAAGTAATAGGGCGATAGTTGGCTGGGTTATTAGTATCTGATGTGTCTTTAGGCAACATATATGTGATTCCCTCGGTAATGTAATGTGGTATTATATGTGGTGTGTTAATGAAGTAGTTTATATGTTTAAGTAAATACGGATGGATTTTTGTGAATTTCTTGTACCAGAAATTGTGTATTTTATCTGATCCAGGAGCCTTCCAGTTGTGTGTCTTATTAATTATTATATGTAACAAATTTAAATCAATATTAGCAAACTGCATCTGTGGTAAATCTTTAAGTCTATTTTTATCTTCTGCTATCCATTTATTGTTATGATTATGCTCTACTGGGTTAGACCAAATACTGGTCCAATACTCTTCTAAGCTTTCCTTTGAAGGTGTTGTTGGTGAGTGCGTATTAGGGTTGTTTTGGTCTAAATTTCTGTAAAATACCTTCTCGTTTCTTGCAAATAATTTATTTTGTGATTTTCTTAGTGTTGTTTGCTTATATCTGCGTAGACGGCTTGCTAGTACACTAAGTTTCTGTTTCAAAGTATCTAGAAAGTGAGGTAGTTGAGAATTTGGGTCTTCATGCTGCGAATGAATTTTAAAGTTTTGTTTAATTTTATCAATTTTACGTTTTAATGCAGGACTTCGGTTACCATTAATGAATTCTGTTAATCTTGCTATATGGGTTCTGAGTTTATTTATTCGGTTTTGCATATTTTCTTGCCATTTTGGTAATTTTTCTATATTATTTTTTGATTCAATAGTGGTAAATTTAGTTCCGTTTAATTTTGCTGCCGTATACGCTGCACTGTATATAGTTAATTGCATAGTTTCGAAGTCGGAATCATCAGATATTGCTTTTGGGATTATGTTTAAATTGAGAAAATGAACTAAGCTCGAGAACTTTTTTGATGATTTTTGTCTAGGGATTGATGGTCTGCTGGTAGGGTTAGTGTTTTTATATTGGGTAATTGTTTGAAAAAAAGTTTCCTCTATTTGTTTTTGTATATCGGTCGGTAGAAATGATATCTGTTCTTCTTTTTCTTCAGATTCTAGTCTTCTTGCTATTATTTCAGGGGTGTTTGTTACGAGATTGTTAGAGGTAGGATCTATTACAGTTGTGTTTTCTAAATCACTTAAAATAGTATTATCGGGAAGCATTGCTTCTTCATATCTTTCTAGCTCCAATCTGACTGCCTCTTTTAGTTCTTCTAATTTGTCTAATGAAATGTATCTGTTATTAACTATGGCTCTCCGTTGATCAGCGATCCTTTGTACTGAAACGTGTGCTATGGTTGGGCATGATGCTATAACGTCAAGATGTAATTGTTGTCGGTAAGCAGTTAAATTCCTTTCCAGGTTTGTTATTCGGTAATATGATCTCATTATAGTTTCATTAATATCAGGAGTCCATTTTATTCTTTCACTATTACTGACAATGTTGGTATGGTGATTAGTTACATTGTTATTTTTTAAATATGTTTCAGCTTCGGATTTAATTTGCTTAATTTTGTTATTTGTGAGTAACTGCTTTTGAACTATTGCCCTACGTTGGTCTCCTACTCGTTGTTTTGTTGCTTGCATATGTGGAAATGTTTCTGTAAATTTAGCATGTAAGGGTGTCAAATAGTTTTTTAAGTTAGTTTCCATAGCCGTGATGATAAAGTAGTTGCGCAAAATAAAAATGTTCATATCATCAGACCACTTTTTGCGCGTTTTAGTTCCAGCCGTAATGGGTGCAGGATCGTTGGCGTAAATTGCCTTCTGCACAAAATCCTCGGAGGATTGGGTGCTTAATGGTGAGGATAAACCTGGTGACGTTGATTGATGGAGGCTATCCATATATAATGGTGGTGAAGATGGAAGTGATGAAAAAAGTGATGAAAATGAAGATGGTGATAAAGATGTGGACGATGATAGATCGGCTGTAGCCTCTTCTGCGACGGGCGCCCGCCTGCTCAACGCCTCGCCACCGACGGACCGCATACTGTAACATCCAGCGTCGGCTCCAGATGTGCCCCGGCGACCCCCGGGCAGCGACCGTAGATTATACCTCGAATTGCGACTTGTCATGAAAGAAGGGGGTTTGGTTGGAGACACTTGGTTAGGAAGGTAGACACATGATGTTCGCGTGTAATGAATCCAGTATTGTAAAATAAAACAAGCATATCCTGATGTTCGGATTTGTAAAGCAGTTCTGCTTCCCGTAAGCCCCCCCACCACGGCAAGGTGGTCCCCATGGGGGGGTTATTATTATTATTATTATTGTTATTTTATTTGTATTTATTACGTCACAATTGTTATTTTATTTGTATTTTTAATTTCAGATCCAAAGAAAATAGATAGATGTTCTTACGAAGAATATTATAATCAAACATTGAGGCTCGTGGATTTGACTGCCAAGAATTACACGAAGGATGAGGTATTTAATATTAAGAAATAAGATTTGTTACATAAAAAATGACGATTGAAAAAAGGCATTTTGACGGTAGGTACTCATGTATGGTTGCTTTGATATATAGTAGTAGCGTACGCTAGTAGCATAGTTACATCGAAGCAAGATGAAGTGACGACAATATCTAATTATTTCTATCTATACGAGTTAAAGAGTTTCATCTTAATAGTCAAAAAAAGTAATTTGATGGTACAATATTTCGAATGGTGTAAATATTATAAGAATTATTTAAGATTTAGAAGAAAATAGGATTTATATAATTTTCCAATAATATTGAATGTTTAACGTGGTAATGAAAGCATT
Source organism: Hestina assimilis (assembly GCA_023373885.1). Lineage (NCBI taxonomy): Eukaryota > Metazoa > Arthropoda > Insecta > Lepidoptera > Nymphalidae > Hestina > Hestina assimilis. Next base: position 15,253,694 of record CM041747.1, on the reverse strand, counting down.
CAATAATATTGAGACAATAAATTCGAACCAATTATATACTAGTCAGCCGCTGTTCTATAAATATCCCGCAATATTAATAATCTGACATGATGCAGTAAAATATTGCATGTTAAAATTTAAGATAAATCTTTTATTTAATGAGTGCATAATCTTTCAATAGTAACCCTACATGTTCAATAATATTGCAGTTGTAAGTATTGGGCAATATTAATGAAGGTGCATGGTCCGTCTCATTTAAGTTACCAAAAAATCTTGTATCGCCAAAACATTCAAGTTGTATGATTATTATAACAAGTTTTGTCTTTTTATATTATTTACTGCGGAAATTACAACGACGTAAATTATGACGACCGTTGTGGTGTGTTGGTAGCGAGTCTGCTATGAGACGACGATCGCGGGTTCGATTCGCACTCGGAACAGATGTTTGCTATAAATATCTGTTTTGGTCTCGGCGATTGTCCTTTCGGATTAAGCTGTCGGTCCCGGTTGTTATCATAACATCTGATAATAATCATCAACTCTTGATAGATAATTTACTCTTATCCGAGGAGTTGTTCTCTGGTTCGCCCTTAGGGTTTCGGAAGTCAGATGGCAATCGTGTGTAAAAACTTGTAACCGGTCAAATCCGGATAAGAGTATAAGCAGACCCTGGTGAAATACCGGGAATAATGCTAGAAAGAAGAAGCGTAAATTATATCGTGGAACAATATCATGCACAAATGATGTTAAAAATAATTATTGAAGCAAAAATGCATAAAAATGTAGAGCCTCTATATCACGATTTGAAACTAAATATAACTATTACTAAGATATTTATAATGTCGTTAAATAATCATAGTACATAATTATCTGTAGAATCTAAAGAAAAAACTGGCAGGAAAAATTAAAGATAACTATGGTAGGTAAGTTGAATCTTATAAAAGAACAAAACTTAATTTTTTTTTAATTCTCAGCATTGATTAACATTTGGGATTGGGAATGAACATAAATATAACATTTTAATGTTTATGCTGATATTATGTTTTTATATTGCTTATTATTATACTACTGGCTTCTGCCCGCGGCTTCACCCTGGTGAATATAAATTTTTTATGAGGCACTTCTATGGAAATGATTGATTCCCTAGTATAAACTGTCATCCCCTATTTCATCGCCTTTAAACCTTTTTTTTCGCAAGACATGACATGTCTATCTCTGTACCAAATTTTCCCGGCGTCGGGATGTGACGACCCCATCGCCCGCTGGTGGGATAACCTCTGTCACAGCAGAGATTATTCCACCAGTGCAATCAGTAACACTGGTGGTAGGTCTTTTGTTGCATGAGGCCAGCTAGGTAGGTACCACCGCAGTATCAAATATTCTGCCGCCAAATAGTAGTGCTTAGGCATTACTGTGTTCCGGTTTGAAGGGCACTGTAGGCTAGTGAAATTACTGGGCAGAGGAGATTTAAGAACTAATATCTCGAGGTTGGCAACGCGTGAGTGGCACCTACTAATGGTGCAGCAAGCACTCATAGGCTACGGCGACCGCTTACCATCAGGAGGGTCGTATGCTTGTTTGCCACCTTGTAACATAAAAAAAAAAAATCAAAATGGTTCAATGGTTTAGGTGTGGAAGCGTAACAGACAGACAGTCAGACAGAGAGAGATACTTTCATATTTATAATAATTATTATAAGTTTGAATTATTATTTTGCTTAGTGTAAGTCTTCGTGCGAAAGAGAAAAAAGATTCGTCTGTCGTGGTTTCACGTGGACTGCGGCCCCGTCTCGTGGTCTCTGCGACCTCCACAGCGAGGACCTCGTCACTACCGGCTCTTGGCTGCTACGTCAGATAACCGGAGCGACTTACTACCGACGAGTGATCTGTCTCAATAGTAAGTAAAAGTTTTCGGTGTAGCGAATGTGTAGTCGAGAGGGTTTTTGAGGCTTGACACTTCTTTTAAACCTTCAAAGGAGGATAAAGTAGCATATCTAAACTTTTCGGAATTGCCGGTAACGCTTCATGACCTTTACTATCCTCAACTAACTTAGGGTATCTTCTTAATATGCCCGTGCTCCAGCATCCTGAAAGCTATCAATCTCCACTTGTGCACTTTTCAGGTTTACGCCCCTCTTGCCAGCCCTTAGCTACAATAGTGAATTTGAGCAATTTTTTGCAGTTAGTGTCGAATGCGAGGCTTCGCACCTGGTAGTGACGTACCGTCCTCGTGGAGTGTTCCGTGGCCGCATGTACGTCCCCGGGCGCGGCGAGCGCTGCGGCGCGCGCGCTCTCACAGCCACCGCGCCCGTACGCCTCGCTCTACCTTTGCACGGCGATTGCGATGTCCACTTTGCTTATGCTATCACTAAAGGACCGAATGGTCTCGTTAACAGGTGATTTTTATTGAATTCTAATAATATATCATACATTACAAAAACTATATTACTCCTATGTGATTTATTTGTAAACACTGTAATAAAATTTGCAACAGAGGTAAGACTGTCGATGTTATTATTTCAGTAGATTGGAATGCCTTCCCAGAAGGGGAATCTATTTGTTAAGGCTTCATATAAAGTTGCCATTTACTAAAAATTAATAAAAAAATAATAATTTTAAAGCCCTCTTATTTAGTTACAAATTGCAAGCAAAACATCAAATTGTATTTGAAGATTGTTAGGCATTTAATCGTTGGTCGTATTCGACCCGACTGTTTGCAGAACAATGGCATACGTGATGCTAATGATACAGAGCAACCCCATCATCCAGACGGCAGGCGACCGCTGGGTGCGCGTGGGGTGCTCGCCGGGTGCCGGCGCGAGGGGGTACACTAAAGTTGACGCCACCGTCGCTGTTCAGGACTCGGGGTAAGATACACTTAAAATTTAGTATTTTCTGCTGTATGTTGTCGATCTAATTGACACCGTTGTGGCGTTGTGGGTAGCGAATTTGCCTTTAGCCTCGTTGCGGGTTCGATGTTTGCAATTGATCTTACAAATATCTGTTTCGGCCTGAGCGTTCGTCCAATCAAATCGCTATGTGTAAAAACTGTATGTGTAATCTGTCAAATCCGGATAAGAATATTAAGCAGACCCTGGGTAAATACTCGTTTAATACCGAAAGAGAAGAAAAAGAAGTTGTCGATCTAATTTCAACAATGATCATCTAGAAGGTCGGATACAAGGACGCAAAATATATAATTTAATGTTAATCATCAACGTATTAGCACAATTTACCAGCCTACTTAGCACTTGTCTTAGTTGACATACTGATTAACAATCCGTCCACCGACATAATATTATTATTTTTAATACTATTACACTAATCTAAATATGTACATTTTCTGAATGTGTTTGCTTTTGACCCTATTAATGGACGCAAATAAGCAATACCATGTCATAAGTTACGACATCTGTATTCATTATTCATCAGACATATATTATGCTAAGGTGGTTAAAAGATTGAGCCTTTAATTCTATTAATACTAGGCGACCATCACTAGCCAGTGAGGCATCCAGCGAGGTTGCGGATAACCGCGGAGCGAGCGCAGTGTTCGGTGGAGGCGCTTCCCCGCTCAGCGTGTACGCGGTGCGCGCTCACGCTGACAGCGGCGTGGGTGCGGTGTCGCTCGGGGAACCGCTCGAGTTAAGGATTGAGACTACAGGTATTAGACTAATTGCACGACTGTATTTGTAGTCAAAAACATAGAGGGCAAAACCTGTCGTCATCTTGGCGTATAAATGAAGGTTCCCATGCATTAGGATCACATGAATACAGACAAGATTGAATTTTTATGAGTGAATATGTGATTTTAGGATTTTAGTTGACACATTTTAAGGAATAATAAACCATAAATCAAACAATCAATGACCGACCACGCACCTCAATTCTGACGTGTAGAGAAAATGGTACAATATTCAATAAAAATCGTAATTATTTTCGGGTATTTACGTCAATCACCTTTGCTTGTTTGCGTGGAAGAAGATTGATTTCTTATGCGTACATAAATATGATAGGACAATTTGCTTAGTGCCACATAACAATATATTTTTTTAATATTTTAACATTTCCATGTATAGAGGAATCAGAAATTGAAGCGTATCACTTAGTGGCATCTTCAAGATTGGGCGATAGTTCGGTTCTGCTACTGGACAGCAGAGGATGTCCCACAGGCCAGGTATATAAAAAATAAATATAAATAATAAATAAACGCTGCACACTCATCGGCCCCCATTAGGATAGTGATAGTGATATCCTGTGTCGGGGTTCTGGAAACACATACAAGGACAAGGACAAATACACCCAAACCGGAAAAAACGCTTGCATGGTCAATACAAACATATTATGATCCGAGCGGGAATCGAACACGCGACCTGTGGCGTTTAACGCAGGTTCGCTGTCGCTGCGCCACAATGTCGTCAATATTTTTTTTTTTTTTTATGTTAGAAGTTGGCAAACAAGCATACGGCCCACCTGATGGTAAGTGGCTGCCGCAGCCTATGAGCGCTTGCAGCACCATTAGTAGGTGCCACTCACGCGTTGCCAACCTCGAGATATTAGTTCTTAAATCTCGTTCGCCCAGTAATTTCACTAGCGTACAATGCCCTTCAAACCGGAACACAGTAGTGCCTAAGCACTACTATTTGGCGGCAGAATATTGGACACTGCGGTGGTACCTACCTAGCCGGCCTCTTGCAACAAAAGACCTACCACCAGTGTTATTATGAACCATATGAACAAAAATAATATACGAATACAGGTCATAATCATATATATTTTTTAGGTTGATTTTCCATCTTTTACAAGGACCCGTTTAGGAGGAACACAAAGACTCTCCGCGCGGTTCAAAGCTTTCCGCTTTCCAACCTCTCAGGTTGTACGATTTTCCATCATGGTACGATTCTGCGACGATAAATGCCCTCCGGTAATATATTTTTATCTTATAAACATATTAATTAAGATAATGGACGTATTATTTAAGCTTTGAGTTAAATTTTAGTTAAATTGTGGTAAATTGGAGCAATTGAGGAATGTACGAGATGCAAATGATACTTATCAAGCAACGGATTCTGAGGTCGCAGCCGATGTCAAACAAGAGGTAAAAGAACATTTATTAAGTATATTTAGTACGTTCATTCATAATTATTTTAATTTAATCCTTCAGTTTCCGATATTTATGGGAATATAATATTATTTGATACTACAAATAAGGAGTTAGTTTAGTTTATATTAATCTGATCTGGTTGAAGAATGTTTGTTAAATAGAAAATGCTTGATTCCAGTAAGAACTTGGTGATATTTAAAAAAAACCTAAATTCAAAATGGAAGTTATAATAGTCAATACGAAATATTATTAATGTTAAAATACAATTAAGTTTCCGTAAAAGATTGCTTAAAATCGTATGGGTACCTACAGCTTTATAAAATTATTGCGGCATGAAAATACGAAACATCAAAAGGACGCAAATAAGCAATACCATGTCAACCCACACGAAAGTCATTTCGAGAAAAACGCGTTTGAAAATTTTTAACAACTTTCTTTATATGACTTTTTATGTATTGATCAAGTTTTTGGCAATTTCCGATTTATGTAAGTTATTTTACTTATTTTCACATAAAATAAGTATACAAGCTGCATATTTCGTGTATAATATAATCCAAAACGTTTAACATAATGCATAAATTCCATGATTAAAAAAGGCTTTTTAGAAGCTTTAAAACTTAAAATCCTAAAAATATTAATGAAAAATGTTCTTCAGCCATTTACCGACACTTCTGCATATATAACTCAGTTTTTTCAATTTTGTGGGTTGACATGGTATTGCTTATTTGCATCCAAAAAGTATTTCTAAAATTTCTCAATTATAAGACATTGTGAATATAGAGGGCGTGGGCGGCGAATGTGGTGGCGCAGGGCGGGCGGGCGGAGTGCGCGGGGGGCGCGGGGCGGGTCCCGCTCGAACTGGAGCTGCTAGTGGGCGCGCGCGACATCCTCTCCGCAGACACGCTTGTGCGCGCCGACCACCGCGCCGCGCTGCGTGAGTTCTCACACCGACAATGACAACTCACACACAACATTACCACTTTTTGTTGAATGATGAAAACATCTATAGCAGAGGGCTTCTCTGGGTACTTAGACCTTGATATGAATTGGGACAGCCCTCGCCAGGGTTCAAATATACTCTAGCCTGCGTGGCTGGACTACGATTTACGATGTTATTGAGAATGGAGACATTTCTCTCACCGTTCATGACGAATTTAACAATACTCTGAGGAGATTAAATCCTAAACTTGTACACAATAACACAATTAGTAAAATATTTAACTTATAAAGTTAAATCATTTAGCAAGACCCTCAACGCCGTTAATTTTTCATCATTCATTCAACACAAGCAAAATGACCCAGAATAGACCGCGTAGATTGTGTGGTCAAAACAAACGTTTGATCCCAACGAGAATTGATTCCGCTATTATCGATCAGGCAGAGTCAGAAAAATAAAAAATATATAATAAATATTCGATATCCAAAAAAGTTACACTTAAAAATTTGTTGACGACCTTGTGGCGCAGCGGTAGCGAACCTGCCTTAAACCCCACAGGTCGCGGGATCGATTCCCGCTCGGAGCAGATGTATTGACCATACAGGCATATTTTCCGGTCTGGGTGTGTTTGTTCTTGTCCGACACAAGATATAACTATCCTAATGGGGGCCGTTGAGTGTGTAGCGTTTATTTATTTAAAAAAATATATGTTTTTCTAATTAGCGGAAGATGCGCGAGCGAGCGAGAGCGCTATGGTGTGTGTCCACGAGCTACTTCTGGTAGCGCTGGTGCTGGCCTGGCTCGCCGTGCAGGTGCTCCTGCTGTTGGGCTGCTGCGTGCTGGTTAAGAGGTTGATTCGCTTACATAATTTGAGCTATATTTTTGTAAATGTATATTTTAGGAATCATCTTATCTTCAAATTGTTGCTATGAATTAAATTTTTACTGGTTTGTCTTAGTGAGGTACCTCTTCTTCTTTCTCGCATTATTCCCAGTATTTTCCTATGGTCTGCTTATTACTTTTATCCGGATTTTACACGATTACTAGTTTTTACACAGAATGATTGCCATCTGACCTCCGCAACGCTAAGTGCAAACCAGTAACTTATTGAATAGGAGCAGTTTACTTATAAAGAGTTAAAGATTATTATCAGATGTTTTGTGATAACGACCGGGCCCGACAGCTTAATGTGCTCTCCGAGGCACGGTGGGGGGACCCACAAGGACAAACGTTCAGACCGAAACAGATATTTGTAAGACGAATGCATCATATCTGCCCGAGCGGGAATCGAATCCGCAACCGTCGAGGCTAAAGGCAGACTCGTTACCTATGTCCTAGAATATAATATTGTATACCAGCTTTATAAAATAAAAATAAAAAATTCTTAAATTAAGTCTTTCGTTCTTCTTTAGGTACAGAAACTTAGCGGAGATGAGTATGCAGAAAGATTACCATTCGTTCGACAACGTTGGTTTTGAAACAGGATCGACTCATCGACGTGTGCATTGGCCTGACCAGAATATAGATATTATTCACGCCACATAGGCATTGAATACGTACAAAACTAATAAAATATTCATTTTGTAATATAAATTATATTTATAATGTGTACGATAATGTAAGTTATAAATAAATATATTTATTAAGCTCAGATTTTTAATTTTTATCATTTACTAGCGGCCCGCTCCGGCTTCACACGGGTATAAAATATATAGCCTATGTCATTCACTGAACAATGATTAAAATCGATCCAGTAGTTTTGTTTTATTCATTACTGCCCGTGGCCTGCACGCGTTAAATGTAATTATTTACGACATCACATTAGAAACCTCAAAAATATTTTTTCTCCACTATTTAATGGATGTTATTATACATATAAACCTTCCTCTTCAATCACTCTATCTCTTAAAAAACCGCATCAAAATCCGTTGCGTAGTTTTAAAGATTTAAGCATACATAGGGACAGAGAAAGCGACTTTGTTTTATACTATGTAATGATGATTAAATTTTCCATAAGACATACCTATACAAAATTTCGATTCAACACGTCCTGTAGCATGTTTTTTGCCACAGGAACTGAACAATTTTCATGAATAAACGTTTTCTATGTGTTAATTTAAATAATAATATATTTGTGTCCTATAAATTTCATTCAAATCTTTTAAGTCGTTTTTGCGTGATGGAGTAACAAGCACCTGGAGGCGCAATAGGAATATTAGCAATGCCGTATAAAGAAGTGCTAATATTTTTTAAAAAACAATTTCCCATTTACAATATTAATAGGATTATTGAATATGGCTACGTAATGCTATACCATTATAAAAGTTTGGGTATTTGAGGGATCACGTAGATTGTAAAAAGACCTACAGAATATATTTATCGTGTATCACGTACAGTAAAATATTTTTTAGCATCAACACTTTATTTCTTCATTATTGATTTAATAAATTTTAATGGGTTTAATTTAGTTTTTACTTTGTACAAAAATTATACTAATAAAATAAGAGTTACGCCTAAATCGCACGACTAGATTTGTAAACGTGCCTTTTTATATTTCGAAAATATACAAAAGTTATTATATTAGTATAAAGTATTGTAACATCATTCGAATTGAGATTATCTGATAAACATATAAGCGCACAGCGAGCAATTTTACTATAAGTTTTGTCTAAAATACTTTTCTTTTAATACTTTGGAGTCATGCCTCATTATAAATAATCTTAATGGAGTCAATTTCCACTTTTCTTCGAATTTCGCTTTTTTCTTTTTTTTTTCTTTTGGCGATTCGGGTTTATTCGATGCTACTGTGTAGCGTTTCCCGCCGCGTAGAGCAGAGGTGGCGCGGGCGCAGGCGGTGGCGCGGTACCGGGTTGTCGGCCACCCCGCGGTGCGGATTGTCTCACAGTCTGACGATTCGACGCCGCGTTGTAATGGTACCCATCAAACTTGTCACCACCACCACCACCACCGCCGCCGCTGGTTTGCGATGGGTATGTCGCTGTACCCATGTACATTACCTGTAAAGTAAACCTAATTATTATATGGGTCCATGGGACAGCAGAGGTGGTTATATTTTTTTAATATGTTATCAAACAAATCCAGTTTTTATGTCTGAATCTAAGTAACAGATTAAACAAAAAAAATCAAAAAAATAATTACTTATAATTAGGATTGCCGAATGCAGATAACTCAAGATTACAGATATTGAAATATTTTTGGGTGACTTTATTTATTTATATATTACCATAATATGATATAGCTATACGTAACAATGATTAGTTTACACTTACTTGTGGCCGATAGCCGTCGGGTCCAGCTTCATATTCGACAAGTTGCGTCCTACCATCGGGCAACAGCACGTGGTAGGAGCCCTGAGCGCGATCGTCCTTTCGTTTCTCATTATGTCCAAAATCAAGGGAAACACCATTATCTTGAACGTCGTATGTAAACTCATAATTAGCTGGTAACTGAAATAAAAAAGATTTGAAAATATTTACATAATAGGTACTATAGAAATGTACTATAGAAATTTAAATACATGATTGCTAATATATATAATGCATTAAGGTTATATATGTCATATTTTTGTACTTTTATACTTACAGTTGGTTCTGCTATTGGTTTTTTGCCACCGCCGCCTACATTTACGCCTACTTTAGGCGGAAGATATTCCTGCGCTGAAGTAAAAGATTTCATCGACATCCAGGCTAGTAACGCCACCTGCGTTGTGTAGTGTTACATAAATATTTTTTGTTACTTAAAATCACATTTTTAAACACAGATTTTTGCTTACAATTTGAAAACCTTAATAATTTTTTTAACTTATATATACTAAGAAACAAAGTAAATAATAAAATAAGCAAGCATTGAAACAGAATTCAAAGTCTGTATGCGGAAAGTATAAAAAAAATTGACTCACACAAAAAATCTTCCACATTTTTGGGGATGCTTGTGACTGGAGGACTGAAGTGGCTATGCTTTGAAATAACAGCACTCGACGTATATAAACGCTCAGGTTGCGGTCGCGACCACACCGCCCCTGTCATCTTCATTACAATGCCGCACGACCCACGAAAATTTCGAAATAAAAATAACTCCTAATAGCTAGGTTACTTATTATTTTAATAGAACAAAAACCAAATTTTGTGACACTAAAAACTAAATTATGAAGTGGTTAAGCGTATTGAGATCATGTTCTAATTTTTGATTGAAATAACAAACAAATCTATGAAAACGTTACAACGCTACATGTATTACATTAAATAAACGCTACATGTATTACATTAATTGTAATAATACGAAGTGCTTGCAGATGGGTTACTTTATAACTCAATTTATTTTTTTATTAAGCTTTGCTAGCTTATGTCACATAAGCTTTATCTTAATAATTACTCTACATACTAATACGAGCAAAATTTTACGCATTTTAAAGTAAACACTTTATGCATGGTGCGCTTGTCTTGTTTGTCTTAAAAAGTGCTGAAGTAAAAGATAACAACAATTTATTTTAGAAGAAAGTCACCTTTAACATTAGTAACCGATTATTTTCATTCATGTCCATAAACCAAAAACAATGGGTATGGCTTGTAAAATAATTATTCACAGCGTGTATAATTAACAATATAATATACTATATTGAGAATAGTAATGAAATTGCAATTTTAAAATGAATGGGGATGCCCTATTACCCTCTTATAGACACGTGATTTTGTAGTATCCGTAGTGTTTTCATTATGTGAGCGTCTACGGTCTACCACCTAGCGAACAATTTAATAATAATTAATTAATAATAACAGCAATTTCAATTAATAATTTGATGATTGTGCTTAGAGCAATTAAAATATTTGTTTTATATGTTAGGAGGGAGACTATTTATTATGTCGGGTAACATGAAATTATATGTTTTAGCACCGTAATTATTCTGACATTTAGGCAGAATTTAAATATAAACATAAATATTGGTTAAGTGTAGTGTGAGTTGAGATCAATTATGTACTTTTGACAATTTTATGTTTCTGTATTCGCCTTTTAATATAGACATTTTAATTAGTATTTGGTAACACTTTACAATTTTTTAATTTATTGCTTAATATTTTTAGGTACAATCGCTTTATGTATACTCACCTGCAAGTTATAAATTATGTTGTCAAGTAGAGTTTTATTGGTTCTGCCATAGCTACTAAGACAATAATTAACAGATGCGTCTGCTAATGCCAAATACAGTATTTGTAAAATTTTAAACGGGATGTTATATTTGAATCCGGTTCTCCATATTACATCCGAAGAATCTTTAAAAAAGATTATATAGGTGCTAAATGTTTGTTACATACATTTTGGTTCCTTGTTTATTATAAAAAAATGTTACGTTTTCTTATTTTTAATATTTTTTGTTATTCATTAATCAAAACTTTCTTTTATGATTTTTTTTATGAATTAAGTGTATTTATTCTAATTTTTATTATTTTTGAACTTGTTAGTGGATATAAAATTGAGATTGTTAGAAATTTTATTTTATTCGTTATATTTAAAAAGCTGTTCAAACTATGTGCACTATTTGGTACTGAATATTGGATAATGTTATATAATAATTTTAGTCGGTTAATTTGTGATAAACTTAATCTATATTTATATGTATTCCTTTTTCCACCATGACTTTGAATATTTTTTATCAAAACGTTCGTGGTTTACGAACCAAAACAAAACAATTTTATTTAAATATACTAAATCATAATTATGACATTATCTGCTTAACAGAAACTTGGCTTTTAGAAGGTATTTTTGATGAAGAATTATTTGATGTCCGATATAACGTGTATCGTAATGATCGTAAATATGATAATCTTAATGTGGAAAGAGGAGGTGGTACCTTGATCGCTATTCGTCGAGAATTTTCTATTGACATACGTGATATGCAATGTCCTCCAACTCTTCCTGATGTAGAAATCACTAATTTAAAATTTTCACTAAGACATCATTCAATCCAAAAAACGATATCTCTTTATTGTTGCTACTTTCCACAAAAATCTAACCAAACTGAATCACAACTTAAATTTTTTGAATTTATTACTGATTTCATTTTTCATCAGACATCTCAATTTTTAATTCTTGGAGATTTTAATGTACCAAAGGCTGTGTGGTTATTTGATGATGGTAATAACTCTCTTAATATTTCAAATCCTTCTGTCGACACACTTACGTATCAGTTATCCGCGTTTATGAATTTTACCAGCTTGCGTCAGTTCAACCACGTTCTTAATGGCAACGATAGACTACTTGATCTTGTTTTTTCTAACATACAGTGTGATGTAGCCCGCATTACTCCGTTGTCGGAACCCGAGGATGCACATCATCCTGCTCTCTGTATTATCTTAAATAATTGCTCGGTTCAGCGAAACTTAATACCTAATAGACGTTTTGTGCGTCTATTTAATAAAGCTAATTACGAGACTATTAACGCTGAATTAGCTATGATTAATTGGGAAGAAGAATTAAATAATAAAAATATTACGCAAGCGGTTGATACCTTCTACGGAATCGTGAATACTATCATTCAAAATTTTGTTCCTTCAAAATCAATCAATGAAAATAAGAAATATCCCTCTTGGTACTCGCGGAATTTTGATTTTGATTTTGATTTCATAAAAGCAAAAAAAGGTCATAACAGTTTGCCAGATACTTTATATTATAAATCTGAAGTCAGCTCTGATGGACAAGAAATTTCTAATATGTTTAATGATTTCTTTAAGTCTGTTTTTATACCTGATTCAAAGCACATGAATAGTCGTAGTATCTGCTCTAATCAGGCGATAATAACATCTATCGATATCACTAAAGAAAAAGTTGAGCAATATCTTCTCAAGTTAGACAAATCTAAAGGTAGTGGACCAGATGGCCTGCATCCTATTTTTCTAAAAAATTGCAGTAAGATGCTTTGCACTCCTTTGACAATTCTTTTTACTAAATCGTTAGTCTCTGGTTGTATGCCATTGGAGTGGAAAAAATCTTTAATTACTCCCATCTTTAAAAAAGGTGATAAGAATGATATCGAAAACTATCGTCCTATCTCAAAGTTGTCGATAATTCCGAAACTTTTTGAGAAAATTATTTTCGATACCATTTTTCCTTTTTTAAGGCCCCTACTTATCCATAATCAACATGGTTTCGTTACTAAACGATCTACAGAGTCCAACCTTTGTGAGTTTCTGGATATCGTGTTAAAGGCTATGGAGGACGGTCACCAGGTTGACGTCGTGTACACGGATTATTCAAAAGCTTTTGACAAAATTCCTCACAATTTATTGATGAAAAAGCTTGAATACATCGGTGTACATGGCGATCTGTTGAGGTGGCTGTCATCTTATCTTCGCGACAGATCTCAAGCCGTGGCGGTCAAAGGGTTCACCTCCTCTTTTATACCAATTACATCAGGTGTACCACAGGGTTCCCATCTCGGGCCCTTATTATTTAATATTTTTATTAATGATATTAATAGTTGCTTCTTAAACTCACAAGCTTTACTTTATGCTGACGATACAAAAATTTTTAAAATTATCAAAAATGGTCAGGATTGTATAGAGTTACAAAATGATATAAATAGATTGGGGCACTATTGCATATGTAATGGCTTAAATTTAAATTTAGATAAATGTTATACCATTACATTTTCTAGAAAAAAAAATCAATATAACTTCAATTACTCATTGTTTAATGTTAAATTAAAAAGCGTTACTGAAGTAAGAGACCTTGGAGTTCACCTAGATAGCCAGCTATTATTCGACAAACATATTGAGAAAATAGTTTTAAAATCCTATCAGATGTTAGGATTCATCACAAGACAAGGCTTGGACTTTAGGAAACCTAGTACTCATATTAAACTATATAATGCTTATGTTAGGTCACATTTGGAATATGCATCAATCGTGTGGAATCCATGTTATGCCAAGTATATTGAGCCGATAGAAAGAATCCAAAAAAATTTTTTGAAAAAGTTAAAATTTAAATTTGGTGATGATCTCCCCAGTCTAGTTTCACTAAAAATAAGACGAGAACATAGAGACCAAGTGTTTCTCTATAAAATTTTAAATAATATTGTAGATTCGACACATATTTTAAATAAGATAATATTTAACTGTCCGCGTCTAAGCGCTCGCCATAAGGCTACTTTTGCAACCCCAGTCTGTAAAACGAATTACTATAGTAACAGTTTCATTATAAGATCATGTGATAAGTATAACCAGAAATATATCCACATAGACATGTTTGCTAATAATCTTAATAAGTACATTTCACTACTCAAAAAGTTACGATTTAAAATGTTGTGTTCTTGATTTTTAAGTATTTTATTTTAGTATGTAATTTATATGCACGCCTATGTATGGCTTTCATAAAGACATATGCTTGTTCTTTCTTACAGATTTAATATTTCCTTTTGTTTGTAATTATTATTAGTTTTTTTTTCCCTTTCAATATAAATTTTTATTACTTTATTTTTGTTAATATGTTCACTTCGATTTAAGTTATCAGTTGAAACTTCATTGGCATATGTGTAATTTAAGTTAATTATAAGTTTTATATGTAATATAAAATATGCTGTCTGTTTCACAACTTGATAAAATAAAAATAAAAAAATAAAAAAAATATCGATATTCTACTAAGAATAAATCTTATGTTAGACGGGACTGCACATGGGCAGGCATGTATGCATTAATGCATTAGCCAGTGCTTAAGAAAAGAATAGGATTTTCTCTTGAAGATTCTCAGGTCGTATAATTTTGGAAAGACCGTTGGGGAAATTTAGTTCCACGGAATAGTTGTGCGAGGAAAAAAAAAATTCTAAATCGCGCTGTTGTAGACTTCTAAACATCGAGGTGGTGAGGGTGGAGTTTTTAGGGTATCGTTAAATGCTAATATAATTATTGTAGCAAAATATGTATATGGAGTCACATATTCATAACTTCTAATCACGACTTTGCCAACCTGTTCTGCTTTAAAGATGTCTCCTGGAAGGACGAACCATGACTTAGGCCGTTATCGGGAATAATATCAGCGATTTGAACGCATTCTAGTTCATGGATTTCCATGACAGTGAGTGCACGTTGATACCTACGACACAAGTGTAAGCAAAACCAAAACAGGGAACTTATTTTTTATCAATGCAGCGCCTGATGTGTATCTTCTAATAAAAATAATGTTGAATATTGGCTCGTCCTGTTCGTTAACAATATTTTTGAAAACTATCGAAGTCCAAAGAAGTTGCTAAAGACAAAATGGATAAATATAAGATCAAGATAATTTGTTAATACTATAAAAAACATAAAAGCCAATCCAATAGTGGTGACATGTCATGTATAACTATGACTGAAACTTGGCAGTTGTAAGACACTAAAGTATTTGAGTGAGTAGAATATATAGTGAAGGCCATCGCACACACCGCCTGTTGAGGGGCGTGGGGAGCCACGTTCTGGGCTTGAACCCATTTCGTGGAGTTTCTGATCGACGCCTATGAAGACGGGCGTGTCCTTGGGAAGGTAAATTGTTTACCTTGTAGTGGTATCCGTTGTGTGTAGAAAAATCCGGTGGGGCGGCAGCGAACTGCCGCGGTCCTGTCTGTGAGGAATCGTGTCGCTGTAGTGCCGCCCGAGAGCTTCTTCGTCGCCCGTTCGATCAGTCCCTACCGGGTGAGACCCTCGGTTACCCAAGGGAGGCCCAGCAGATCAGCGAACGTGGCGACGGCTTAAGCTCTCTGTGGCGGCGCGGAGTAGAATATGTTTGCTTGGTTACTGAAAATTGAGGCTTTTAGTTGATACAACAACGAAGTTATAGGGGGGCGAAAATGGCCTGAACTGCTTCGAGAAAAAGATAGTACGGCCGTGCTGGTTTTTATGATCGACTTGGCGGGGGCACTACCGTGCCCCTATATGTCGAATACCAGAACGACGTCGTACAAGCTTAGGATGTTATGTACACTTACTATTGGAGCTGCAACAATTTATGTTACCTTATTTATGATTTATATATGTTGTGTCATGTTGTATTTCTGTTGTGTGTATTATAAATTATAAATAAATAAATAAACCAGCTGCAAGTGCATTCAACATAAGTATTTCAACAAAAATGATTTTATTCGTATTTTTGTATAGATTTACTGCAAAAACTGGAAGATTTGAAGCTTTTACTTATACCTACTTAAGAAAGTAATATTACGTCATTAATATATTTCCTACTCGTTTTGCAACAAAATCATCTCTAAAAGTTAATAATAATAAATTATTCTAATTTTCATAATATTGCGTAAAATGTAATGTGATCATATTGACAAGCTTTTTCCAATTATTTATTTCAAGCTTTCTTTAGTTTTGTATTTAGGCGTTTTGAGGAGGTAATTCCGAATAGTTATTTTCTAGACATTGCCTTGGAATGAGACTGCAACTGGCCAGAGTTGGACCTTCGCAACGCCAGACGAATCCCTCAATCCCAACCTTGTATCGGCACCCATTCTACACATTATATAGCTTCTCCTTAGCGCAAATTTATTCTATATAAGCCCTGTGTTTCAAAGGCATTAAGGCCTTCGACAAAGTCTAGCTTTATACGACTGCATTTATAAGCTATATCGCCTTGATTATCGCTTCGAAATTTTATTGTATCCAATATCAAATTAACATTGATGAAAATTATTTAAGCTTAAAAGTAATGAAGTAGTTTAATATATACTTTTTGTATCTTAGTATATTATGTCGACTGTCACATACATTCACTGACATTCATAGCAACTAGGACATAGGACTACAGGTCGTTGCGTAAAATAACATAATTCTCTGAAAATAACAGAAAGTGATTAATATTAGAGCGCCTTGAACCGTCAGTACCGGATTAAGTAAGCGCGGGGCCCGTAGCAATTTTTATCCTCGGGCCCTTGATCCGCTATGGGTCTGGATCTTATTAATATGGGTATGAACAATCACTAATTAATAGGTTTATTTGCAGACTTTGCCATTAAAAAAAGGACGTATTTAATTTTTTTCCGAAACTGTGTTAATATACTTTTGATACGTTGGCGGGGTTGAATACGCAGGGCCCGTTTTCGTGCGGGGCCCGTAGCAATTGCTACTTTTGCTACTAAAGCTAATCCGGCACTGTGAACCGTTTAAATAAAATGGCTAAGAACTAAGAAATACTTCCTTCGCCGTTATAAATTTTTAGTTCTACTAGTCGCTACTTTAGCTTGAGCTAGTTTATCCTTGAATTTTTAATAATTTCCATTTTCATTACCTATCCTAAATCTATATATTTCTCTATATCTATGGAATATGCATGCCCTATAAAAGTCTCTGAACAAATGGCAAGTGACAATGACGTATTATAAATGTCACGATATAATATTATCATCAGTCACAGTTATGTAGCTCACTGTACATGTAAAAATAAGTTTCAGTTTCAATTCAATATAATCAGTAAATAATAAGAACGAGTGATAGCTGTGATAAAGGGATATTCTGATAAGTAAAACTTAGGGACATAAGAAAGAAAAATGTACTCTATTTTAAGAAGTACTAGAAGACCCTTGGCTCGATTTTTATCAACAACATTAGTAAAACAATTTGCCTCGGCACCTAAGTCAAAGCCGAAAAAAGTTGTTGGTCCTATAACATGGAAATCAATGACGGCTACTGCGCTGGTCGGAGGCGGTCTTACAGGATTTATGTTATATGTGAGAAAAGAAAAACAAGATGCATTAGATCGCGAACGAAAGCGGCAATTGGGTAAAGCCAAAATAGGTGGGACATTTGAGCTAGTAGATTCTGAGGTAAACATGTTTTTGTTACGTAAATTATAGCACTGGTTAATTCATAAATTTACATTTCAATAGACATGTTACAATAATTTATATTGTAGAAATTATGAATGAGAATAGGTTATAATAATGTCAAAATATTAAAGTAAATAACTTAATAGACTTGACTGGTATTCTGTGAACTCACATACATAATTACCCAGACCGTAACCAATATCTGTCATGGACCATGGTAAAAGACTGTTCTGTGCAGTAATTGAACCATCAACCAGTTCACATCAAATTGGGTACTATTCTCATACATTATTGACATTTTGTTGATGTTTATACTTTAATTAAAATTTCAGGGAAAATTAGTAAGAAGCACAGATTTCCTTGGTAAATGGTTGCTAATATATTTTGGCTTCACACATTGCCCTGACATATGCCCTGATGAACTGGAGAAATTAGCAGTAGTTGTGGATAAACATGGTAATGTAATAACCATTCATACATTTATATCAATCAATATGAAGTAGTAATATCTATTGAATTTTATTTGATAAGTAGAACCTTCAGATACCTAAACTACTTCATCAATTTATTTTTAACATCAATTACTACTTACTGTCATAAAAGCTTCTGTGCGCGACTTCATCCTCATGAATAACCAATGAGGCACCTTTGATGCAATATAGAAATAATTGGTTTCCTATAAAAACTTTCATCTCTTATTTCCCAAATCACCCAAATTAATTTTTTTTTTTCGAGACAAATGTAACCTATGGTCTGATCTATATCTATACTTAATCATAATTGGTTTAGCCATAAACAAACAAACTGATTCTCATATTTATAATATTAGTTAGTATGAGCTTTGGTCCGATACAATTTTAGTTTAAGTTTATTGCTATTATAATATTTTTCTATTTATCTATTGTTAAAATTAAAATTTTTTTATATTATTCCAGATCAGACACCATCTGCACCACCTCTGCAACCTCTATTCATTTCAGTTGATCCACAAAGGGATACACCTGAAATTGTAGGAAAGTTAGTAATTTTTCTTACATTTACAAGTGAAATTAATATTAGATATATTATAATACTTTTTATCTTTATTTCATAGGTACTGTAAAGAATTTACTCCAAGGTTATTAGGTCTGACGGGTACTAAAGAACAAGTTCAACAGGCTTGTAAATCATACAGAGTATACTTTAGTGCTGGACCACAAGATGTTGATAATGATTACATTGTAAGTATAGTCGAAAAAACTTTTTGTTTTTAATGTAATTAAAAGAAAAAAATATTTTAAATTAATTACAAAAGCCAATAATAGGAACAAGTATTATGAGTTTTGCAAAATGTAATTGAAATTGTTATGAAAATGAATACATCTTAGACAGTTCTGTACCATAATCACTAAAGGCCACTGTGGCCACAATTTGTAACTTCCCTCTTATTATTTTTAAGCTGTTTTTTTTTTTTATAGTGTAAGAAAAATTTATAAAGATACATTAATATTTTGTAACGCTTTGTACAGGTGGATCACACAATTATAGTATATCTGGTGGATCCAGATGGAGAGTTTGTAGACTACTATGGCCAAAATAGAAACGCACAAGAAATACATGACTCTATACTAGTAAACATCAAAAAATATGAAGCAGGAAAGAAGACTGGATGGTTCTGAGAAAACAGCATTTAATTAGTGTGATACTTTTGTTCCAAATAGAACTTAAATAAATTTTTTATTAATTTATTGCAAAATATCTTGTTTTCATTGAAAAAGTTGAATAATTGAATATGATGATTGTTCCTAAAAATGTACAGTGAAACAGTGTGTATTTAATTTATGAGGTCCGATATAATTATAATTCTGATTCCAACAACATTAACAGCTATGATTAGAACTTGCAAGACCTCTTTAGAGCAAATCTGAGCAAACTCGCTGGCTGTAATGGGGTGACACTGTTACGGCTAATTGGCCATTAGAGAATAGTATTGTAGTAGCAAACATGAATATTCCTGTTATAAATAAATATAACCTGAAGCATCACTGTTATAATGTATTTCTTTAAAAGTCACAAGCTAAGATATTTAGGGTAGGGATATCATATTTATAAAAACAATGACAATTAAAACAATTTAATAAATAATACAATACATATCAATTCAAATTCATTTTACTGGAATTTTTTCTGACAGTAACATGAACATTAGATGTCTGTATTCGAAGTAAACTTTGGTCTAACTTATAAAATTTCACTTCAGTGTCTTTGACTGAAGATGATTCTGATATATTCATAGCTTCAGTAATATTCATTGAATGACTATTTATATTTTGATCATCGTTATTAATACTTGTGTCCTGTAAATCAATCTGTCCAACATCAACTACTAAGTCATCCTTAGCATTACTGTCGTCCTGCAGGATGAGCTCTTCGGCCACTGCTACGGGAACATCTTCAGTAATTAATTGATCTTTGATACTATTTTCAACAGCTAGTTGAGAAGTTCTCTTTATAACAGTTTTTTTTGTACTCTTTTCTGCATTGATTTCATTATTCATATTATCTTTCTTATTGAATTTGGTTTTCTTCTCTTTATCATGATTTCTAAGATGTTTCATCAAATAAGGTCGCCTTTTGAATTTTTCTAAACAAATTGAACATTCATATGGTGTTTCCCTGAGAAAAAATAATTACATGCCATTACACAATCGTTTTTAGTGAGGAGTAGAATCTTGATATTTTCGAGAGGTTCCATTGAGGAATTATCACAAAAGCTAGCGGAGTAGAAAAACTTTGATGCACACACTCAAAGGCCACCATTAGGATAATAGTATCCTGTAGCAGAGCAGAAACACACAAACAAAAGCACAACATGTTTCTTTAACTACCTGTGTGTATGAGGTTGTGCTCGCGAAGACGAGCCGCGTTGATAAACTTCTTCGGACACACTCGACACGAGAACGGTCGTTCGCCGGTGTGCTGCCTTAAATGTGAACTGAAATCCGTACGAGCGAATCTGTAACAAAAGATGCAATTACATTACACAAAACTATACGTTTTTGTACATAAAAATTTCATGTGACAGAAAAAATCAACTTCAGTGCTCTTGTGTGGGTCATATACCCAATATGATTAAACACTTGAAGCACTTCCTGAAAGGACGATGATGTCATCGTAATTCTTCATTAAACCCTTTTTTGCAAGATGCTGCCTTATACGAGTTATGAGCGAAGTTGTCACTTCCCAATAAATAATAGTGAACGGAAATTTATATAAGACATTATCACTAGCGAAGACTATCGTTTTGATCAGTTTTCTGTTATCGAATCGAAAAAAAAAATTGATATTTAGAATTGACTACACAAAAGATAAGGCGCCTCGTCAATCTTTGCCCTTGCAGACCAGAACATCATCGATTTTCGAAAATACCACTAAACATTAAGTGAATAAGATCAATCTCATGCAAAAAGATTTCTACCGCTTGCCGTTTAGTAATGTTAGGTAATGCTTTCAATGTCTGTCAATTTATTTCTATCGATACATTTGGCGGAGCTTATTTTCTTCTTCCTTCAATTTTTACCAATTGCAGAGGATCGTCAATCCAGTTATTGTAGAGATCAATGGCAGATACATAATGTGACAAAAATACCTTTTCCCACAAATATGACAGCTGTAGGGTTTCTCCCCGGTGTGAGTTCGACGATGGCTAGTCAATGAGGAGCCGGAAGTGAATTTGCGTCCACAATCGTCACACGAGTATGGTCGTTCACCTGTAGCCGAAAAATGGAAACTAAGGTATTAAATATGTATTTTTAATTTGTTTCAAATAATTGAAATATCAAAAAATATAAATAATAATTATATACATTATTTATTTATATACATACATACATTATTTATTTACATAAATAATATTTTTTTGTCACTATTTTTTAAATAGTTCAGCGGGCAGCGGGTAGAAACAAAAGTATGTACGTGTATGTATATATAAAATATGTATGTGTATGTAGGTATATATGTGAGTCGAATTGAAAAAACTCCTTTTTAAAGCCAGTTAAAAAAAGGTGTGCTTCGTATTAGAAAAATTATTTTCCGGGATAAAAAGTATCCCTTAGAGGAATAAGCCATCGTGTGTCAAGTTTTATCTTTAACTTAATTTTTGATTTTACTATAAATAATAAATATATACTTTACCCGTATGTGTTCTCATATGCAGTTTGAGGTTGGAGCTCTGTGTGAAAGTTTTGCCACATATCGAGCAAACAAACGGCCTTTCGCCCGTATGCGTGCGATGATGACCATTCCGAGTCGATTCGTGACGGAACCTGTATGTGAATTATAAATATTTACGGTATTTAGGATGCAATGAGAGACATTTATATTTTTAATTTAAACATATAATATGAGTTACGTGAAAAGCCATAAGCGCCGCCTTTATAGATAAACTACAATAATCTAGAAGAGATTACTGTTTCAATCTGTGTAGTCACATGCTTACGAAAGAGTTTGTATGTAATTGTAAATATTAGTCTTCAGTAGCGTCGATAGATTTATTGATCAAATATCATAACTAGCCGATCGGGCAAGACAACGGACGTGTCATTTTCATAGAGTACGTCAGTGCACCGCCATACTAATAATTAATTTTATTATTGACGGCATTTTTCAAGAAACAATGGATTGGATTTCTTTCTGTTATACGGCCGTATCAGTACATATTCGTTATAAGACTTTCACAGATACATTCAAACGTTTTGAATTTTGTGGGTTGACATAGTATTGCTTATTTGCGTCCATATAAGAGTCACGTTAAAACAATAAGCGCCGATTTTATATATAAACTACGATAGCATGACGCGCCCGATGAAGGATTTTTCGTACTAAGCTGTGCGACACTCATATACATGTGAGCTCACTGATCGGTAAACGATTCGTGAATTAAGCAGCTTTAGGCCCGGTCAGTCAATGGATGGGTGATTGCATTGTGGTATTTCATCTGAGCGTCTCCGTTCCTTGGAAAGCATATGAAAAGTCGGTTCCGGCTTTTATCAATTTGACAATAGTCAATAAGTCAAGTCAGAAGGCTTAATTACAATGCTAAGATGGCGACGAGTAAATTACAAGGCTATGTATAACAAATAAATGGTACAGTGACCTTTTGTCGCAGTATTCGCAGGCGTATGGCTTGAGCTCGGAGTGCACGAGGCGGTGCGAGGCGAGCAGGCGTCTGGACGGGAAGGTCTTCCCGCAGTCCGCGCACGCGCACGGACGGTTGCCCGTGTGATGTGACATGTGCGCCGATAGCTGGCTCTTGTCGCAAAACCTGTTTAAGGTATCTTAAATGATAAAGGATAAACAAACATACAATTTATTATATATTTTTTATTTTAACTTTCATTTTATTTGATAGTCCAGTTATCTTATCATTTACTGAAGGTTTTCTAATGATCCTCTAATCACAGATCAATAATGCCTGAGACAGGTAGATGTTTGGCACTATTGATCTGTCGCAATTCTATGCTATTTTGTCATTCTAAAATGTCACATAAAATTATCAAATGCCATACTGCACAATGCACCGGTCCGATCCATCAGCGGTCCGAGTTCGTCTTTGTGAAGGGGGCGTCCACAAATTGGCACCGGCACTGTTAAGCCAAGAACCAAGTGGCAGCGACGCATGGACAATTGTTTTTTTTGTGTATAAGCCCAACGCTATAACGCAAGCCCAGTTTAAAATCTCTCGTGAGGTTAGGACTAGGGAGAGATGGGAGATTAGGGACTTCTCCTCAAAAAAAATTCCGACAACACCTCAAAATGGGGCTTGTCGAAATCAGGTCGCCTGACGTAATTAATAAATGTAAACTGAATTCGTAATATTAGTAACAGTGAGAAGACCGCAGGCTTACCGTTTGTCGCAGACGTCGCAGCGGTACTTCTTCTCGACGCGCTCGCCGGTGTGCACGCGCGAGTGTCGACGCAGCGCGTACGGCTCCGCGAACGTCTTCCCGCACGCGTCGCAAGCGTGCCGCTGAGACTCCATGTGACGGCGGATGTGACGACGGAATCTGTTCCGCTCTAAAATGTTTTATATTCTTGAAAATGAATATATAACTTGATATCGTAATCTAATTAATTTAACATTATTAAAAACAAGAATTTTTATCGAATATACCTGAAACATAAACTCGATAATAGATCGATTATATAATTATACATTAATACAATTGTGTGTGTGTGTGTGTGTTTGAATTATCGTTGTAATATTTTTAAAGTTAACAGAGCTAGTAACTTATCTACAGATTGATAGAAAGATTGGGTAGCTTGTTGTTTATCAATTATAAGCCTTTAAATAAAATTGCATCAGTTGTAGCTATTAGTTATTAATATTTTAACATAAATTTTACCTGTGAATTCTTTTTGGCATTTATTGCAAGTCCAGTGTTTTCCACTCGCATGAAGAGCTGAATGTATGTGGAGGTCTTGTTCCGAATTGAAAGATTCCTTGCACTGCCCACAAGCAAACTGACGTTTTACTTCACTATGACATTGTTTTATGTGAATTTTCAATTTCACTGCTTTTAGAAATTTCTGCAAGAATAAAAATTGCCATTGCTATCATGAAGAAGCAAAGTACTTTATTATTCTCAAAACTTAAAAAATATACATAACAAAATTGTACAAAAATATAATACTTAGCTTTACCTTAGGACATTGATTGCAATAAAATCGTCCTTTGTTTGTTTTATCCTTATGATTAGCCATTGCTTTTAACAGGTCATTAGAATCTGAAAAATAAAGTACTATCGTACATAAAAACTAACTTTTGCAACACTGCATCAAAGTAGTGGAAAATATGTAGTACTTGACAATTAATTAGAGTATATCACTACTCCAATATCTCGTTTGATAATTACTTTCTCAATAATCAATATAGGGTAATACATCATAATGGCTTTGAGACCCACACAGAACATAAGCTAAAGTAACTGCTTACCATTTAGATCTTTAATTATAGTAGCGTAGCATAAAAATCCTACAATCTAACAAATAAATTGAATTTCTATGAATATAAATAACATAAACATATTATAAAAATTCATTTAATACATTATGTATATAAAATCCAATTAGTTAAAAAAATTACTTCTTTAGTTTTTTGGTTTTTTGTTAAGAGTGGATCTTTGAAGTGATTTTCTACAACATTATTGCATAGAAGACCCTAAAACAAAAATAATCGGTTTTTGCACAACCCTAGTTATATAGTCACAGTATTTTTAAAATAGGATACAAGAAAGTAATATATTGTTTTCGTATACCTAATTGAAAACACAAAAAACAAACCTTCTAGTTTTGTCTCCTGATTACTGAAAATTAATCACATGATTATTAAAAGCAAAACAAAAATTTCATAAATATTTATTAATTAATTTAGGTACATTATACTTGCTATATTTATATACCTTTCATCTCCAACCTTCATATTGTTGTTATAAAAGATATCATCTTCTAAGTATTCAATCTCTAAAAAGAGAAAAGAGTTTTAAAAACAGTATTAACATATACAATAATGTATGAACTAACAAAGTAGTAGTAGCCTGAAATAGGAATAATGAAAACCTTCATGTTCTTCATTCAAAGTCTTTTCTTTCATTTCTAGTTCAATTTTAATGTTTTCTTTGATAATATATAATTCATTAATGTTATTTTCTTCAAGCACTTCATCTACTTTTCTTTCATCAAACATTGGCTGTGTTAACTGGTCCACTTTTTTCGAAACTGTGTCACTGTAAGCACATATATTGTAATTAATCAAACAGTAAGCTTTTCTGAGGAATAAGTGAAAAAAGGTATCTTATTCTAAAATATTTTGCTCAAAAACAACAATTGTATACAACTTATTTAAAAACAGTGCAACATTACTATGATAATTAGTAAGCCAACTAAATTCGATCAAGAAATTTTACAGGGATTTTTTTAAGGGAAAAAATGTCTTTTTAGATTTTTTACTTCATTGCTTTCTATATCATATTTTTGTTTTATGTTTATTGATTTTATACTGGTGTAGTTTTAGTGTGATTAAAATGGTGGTTAATAATAAAAAGAAATATAATAAGTGTATTGGTATGTAGTAAGTTTAAGTTTTAAAAAGCTCTAAAACTTACCCACAATTTTGATTATCTTTAGTTTTATCTGTCAATACTAATGACCGCAAAATGTTATCAGTCTTGTTGCATTTCAGTTTGAAATCGTAACAATGAATAACTTCACTACGACACGGTGCACAGATTTGGAGCGGAAGATTTTCTTCAGGATTAATCTTAAATTATATATATTGTAATACATTACTTATAAATAACATTAATCATATTAGAAATACAAACTACAGGTACACACATGCCCATTACTATTATATATGTTTATTAATACAAATTTTTAATTGTTACAAATGACTACTTTTTGCTTGGTATTCTAATATCTCGGCACACAAAGACACAGGTAACTGCTTGAATAATAATAATTTTACTATAATAATTGAGACATTTTATATTCACTTATCATTGGTAAGACTGCAGAAAATCTTTATTATTTAAAAATTTGTTTTGCCTGTCAGTAATAGAAAAAGTTAATATTCTGGTATTTTACTTTCGAAAGTTACGTTATTTTGAGATAAGTAAAGACTATTGAACACAAAGCTTTTAATTTGCCATTTATTACTTCAAATTGGAGAAGTTATCAATTTGTCTATTTTTGTTTTGTTAGGGTTCCATACCCAAAGGATGCTAATGAAAACAACTACTTTATGGCAGTCAATAGAATGCACTCCTGATACTTCATGATCAATTTCAGTCATTTGATCAAGTGACTTTGTAGTCACATACACTAAGCAAATAATACTTTTTTGTGTATATTTTAATTCAAAATATAAAATTACAACATGATATTATGATATAAAGTACAATCCCTAATCATATAATATTTAAATATAAAAGAAACTTATGTATACTGTTCATAAGATACCTGAACGCTTTATTTTTTAATATGCATATGTATTTTCTGTAAACATGTCTGACAGGACTTAATTATTCAGAGTTGCATTTGATTTATAGTTTAATTGTTTAAAATATTTGATCAATAAGTTTATTATAGATAAAAACACTTAAAACTTACTTCAATTGATGTAAAAGAAGAAAACATATCGCCCAACACCTCACATCCAATTTTAGACATCAGTGGAAACATATCAGCCTCCGGCATTAAACAAACACGACATACATATTTAATATTTATAGATTTATCGGGTTTTAATCCAAGTTTACTATTCAATTTCAATTCATTATGAACCATACAGCCTAATATTGTCTTTTGGGTAGTATCGACTATTGCCGTCATTGGTATTTCATTTTCTAGGTCTACAGTAGATGTTGCGCTGTTTTTATTCGCCATATTTTATAAATTGAATGCTAAAAATAAATTTAATTTTGTTATAAATTACATTCGTTCGTGATGAAAACACTTCAGTTTGAAAAAACATTAAAACAGTAACACAAACCCATAAGACTATTACTTTTCGTTGTTTACTTAATTACTTGTTAATAATGTACTACATTTTCAATACCACTAAGTCGCGATTAAATTTATTAAATTTTTAGCTTATATTATTGTTTCTTAATTTTTGCAATTAATAATAACTCAAAGTCAAATTTATCATTTAAGTATTTATTGACAATTGTGTCAAGTGTCAAAACCCAAGTCACCTGTCTCTTGCCCATAGACATTTCAGATTAAATTTTATAGATTTGTTAAATCTATTAAAAAATCTTAATTAAAAATCTAAAAAGCCACGAATACATGACATAAAAAAGACGGCCTCTACCGTCTTCGTCTCCCACCACCGAAGAAAAAAACCCTGGTAAAAAATAGGCCAAATGGAGGGTTTGGCCTTCTACTAAAGCGATAGCACCGTTAAGTTACATTGGGTAGTACTGTTAACGAAGTTAGTGGTGCTCCGACACTAACACTATCTGGTAGTAGTGTGAGTAAATGCATTTCTCAACTTTAAAAATAAAAGAAAAAACGGTCCATATCTTTTAAGAGGTTAGTAAGTAGGTACTCACCGGTCGCCATGGTATGTTGCATTCTAAAATAACAAGGGTCTTTTACTTACCACTAAAAATTTAGCTGCGACGTCCATAGTTGTAATACAATAGCCTCAATAGCTTAACGTAGACAGTAAATTTGTAATACAGATTTACAGGTTCGATCATGACCCCTTGAGTTATTGTTATAACCAAACCTAGCACAAGCTACATGCTTACTTGCAGGGGAAACAGGAATATTAAAGCATTACTAATATGCTTTTAAAAAAACAAAAAGATATTTGGAGCTAATTTCGTGAAAGAGAAGAAAAACGGAGCTTTACTGTAAAAATATTTGTATTTATATAGTAAATAAAATGTACCTAATCAGACTTCCATTCATTATGATACTTGAAATGAAAATATGAATGAAAAATAAGCAATCAATCCATGATGTTACAATGTCGTAGCGAAGCGATAAAATATAACTTTTTTTTAATAACTGTTATTCTACAATCTAAGCTCTCTCAAAGATATTAGCGCAATAAGGTTATCTCATCATAAATTTAATAGCTATAGTAAAGGTCTTTAAGTTTGTACACGCATACCTAATGAATATATAAATTATAAACAAAAACCTGTTATAGTCTGTTAAATGTAAGTTGAACCATGCGCAGTAAAACGTTTTTGGGTCTCAACCGTATGCGGTATGAAGGAGTCGCGTTTAGTACACTCGCTCACGGCTGTTTTAGTTCTTTAAAAATAAATTAATAAAAATTAAATTTAAATATAAATTAATTTTGTCAAGTGTGTTAACATTTATTTCAAGATAATGCGTCGACCACAATCAACTTTAAGGAGACGGGAGAGTGGGATGGTATTTGACGTTTATAGTTATTTCTCAAAAGAAAATAATATAACTAATTCTCTGAATAAAACTGCGGAAGATACGAAGAAGTCTGTCTCACTATTAATAATGTATATAAACTTTTTTTTATATATAGGTACCTTTTTCTATACTATTTATTTGTTTTATTCTATTTAAGTAATTAATACCGATAATAAATAAATAATTAATTGATTTTAGAAGAAATAATAACTATATTATATACTTAATTCCGTTTTCCCACTTTATAATTAATCGATTTTAATAATTTTTTTTAAACATTTTTGTCCATTATTGTACCTGCGCAGAAGAGGTCATTTTGGTTCAACTTAAATTTAGGGAACTATAAGAAAAATCTTATGACGATTACATAACATTATCTGAAAGTAAATCCTTTCGTGTTTTGTATCGGAAGTCATATAGAAGTTGTAACTCAACTCATAGCTTATTTGTTTAAATAATAATGCATATTTTTTTAATCCTATTTAAATATTACAATATAATATGCAGCCATAGTGCACACAAAGGTCCTACTTTTAAAGTTTTGGCGACGAAAATTACAAAAAAGTTGCTGTTATTTTCGAAAGATTATGTTATTATAAATGGAAAACGAGTTTTAAAATTAATATTTTATTATATAAATAAGTTAATTAATATAGTGATTTTTTTGATGAATACAGTAAACAGGCCTAAGATCAAGAAAGTTCAACTCCCGACGCTACCGACCTACAATACGTGCTCTATTATACGGACTTATGTTATTATGTAAAGCGTTGTTCATACCTACTTAAGTTTTTCATAGAAAATTATATATATGTAGTTCTATTCATTGTCTAATTTCGTTACTGCAGTTTTGGCTGCTCTTTATTTTATTTTTGTTTTTTGTTAAATGAGTTCTTTCTTTTGAACATGGGTTTTATTATATAATTAGTCAAATATTCAACGACGTTGTGACGTAGCGGTAGCGAACCTACCTTAAGCGCACAGGTGATAATGTAAAAAATGGTCATAACCTTTCAAAAATAATTAAAACATTATCGCTAAAAATTGTTTTCCTTTAACAAATCAACAAAACCTAAATAAAAAGAATGATGTAGTCGGTGTGAACAACACTAAACTTGTCTAACAAAATGTGTTAATCGTAATCAACTAAAGCACTTGTCTTGTAAAAACAACAAGTTTTTCCCGTGATTTCGTACAGGATAGTTAAATTACAACTACAACATTTATTAATTGATCGATTTATTGAATATTAGAAATCAATTTTGACATTTTTCTAATACTTTTTTTCAGTTTTCCCTTATCGTTGAGTGTGTAGCGTTTATTTATTTATTTATTTATTTATTCCTCTTCTGTAGGTATTACTTCACTTTATGCGATCCTATCTATCGAACCTATGTATTGACTAACTGATCGTTTAAGAGTCAGTGAGCGCACCTGGTTATGAGCATCATAATCTCTCTCAAATTTACAGTATGTTAATTAGCCGTTTATTTACTAAAAAACGAAACATCTTTGTATATAAAGTATTGTACCTATTCATGATAGTTTTAAGATACTAGCAGTTATTTCAAGTAGATTGCGCCTCTAGAGATAAACAACGTGACCTGCAGATAATGGAGACCTTTCTCGAGCAAGCGACGAAGTTGATAATGAGACGGACGGTGACCGGCCGGTGGACAGCTCTGCACAATAACGCTTCGCATCCAAGAGGCTGCAACTTCGCCGGGACACTCCTCTCATTCACTTCATCAACAATATGTTTATTGGTATAACATCTAGTGGAGGCAACGTCAATTCACACTACGATTATTTAATTTGAACTACGAAATAATAGAAGGTGAGGATACGCATTTTTTATTGATAAGCATCAGGGGTCACTCAAGCCATCTTTGTCAACAAAAGTTTATAAATAATTTTGCGAATGTTGATAGCGTCCGTTTGAAACTTACAGTTCGTTACGCGCGGCGTCTTTGGAAAAGACAATGGTGGCGTTTACGTTCATTCTATTAAAATATCTATTTAAAATCAAAAATTAGTAATTCATTATAAGCCTTAATTGGATTTGGAAAATGATATCATTTTTGGAATTTTAAGTCAGTTTCTATTTATTTAATTATGTGACGGAATTATTTGATTAAATATCTTAACTATTAACTTTTTTTTTTGGTTTCAGATATCAGTCATTTAGAATAATTATTTCTTATTATACCTTAAAATGGACTTCATAGCAGGATGTATTGGAGGTATGTACGCTGAACATATAAATTTATCTAATAATAATTTCTTACTGTTCTACTCTTATACATGATGTGGTTTACGAAAATATAATAGTAAACGTAAAAATAAAGATTAAAACAATTTTTGTATAACTTCAGGTTGTGCTGGAATAATTGCTGGTCATCCATTAGACACTTTAAAAGTGCACATACAGTCAGGTAGAGGTAGTCCGTTGGAATGTACAAAAGCTCTATTCAAAGGAGGAACATTATCAGCAGCTTACCGTGGAGTTGGTGCGCCCTTGGGTGGTATAGCTGGGATAAACGCTATCGTATTCGGGGCGTATGGGAATACAAATCGATTATTACCGAATCCAGACTCATTAGTATCACACGCAATAGCTGGTGCGGCAGCTGGCACGCTACAGAGTTTCGCATGCGCCCCAGTAGAGCTTGTTAAAACACGACAACAATTGGCTAAGCTTTCCGAAGGTATGCCTTCCGGAGCATGGGCAGGCGCGCGTCATATTATACGAACTGGAGGATACAGAGCGCTTTTCCGAGGTTTGATGATTACAATAGGCCGTGACAGCTTAGGGTTTGCAATATACTTCGCATCATACGAAGCAATGACTCGTGAACACCGATCTGCTATACAAGTTTTCACAGCTGGCGGTTTAGCTGGAGTTATATCATGGGTACTATTGTATCCTATAGACGTTGTTAAGTCAAGAATCCAAGGTGATATAGTAGGACGATATACAGGTGCAATGGATTGCTTTGTGAAGTCTATAAGGACAGACGGATGGCGTTGTATGGGCCGGGGAATTGTTGCTGTATCATTACGTGCCTTTATAAGCAACGGAGCTTGTTTCTCGGCAGTAGCGTGGACGGAGCGTGTGTGGCAAAGGATTTTATCTGATGAATCAACTTCAAAGTCTATAGTATAGGCTTGGATGAATGAAGTTGTGTGAATTTGCAGAATACCAATATAACATATGAAATCACTTCAGTTTTATCATAACTCTAGTGGGACCAAGTATGTTTTATAATATCTATAACACGACCAATAAAGATGAACTAAATCATTCTATTGAATTATTTATAATTCAGTGTTTAGACAGTGTAAAAGAAAGTGTTTTACTTTTAGTTTTTTTTTATAAATTATTTCTAAAACACATATACAGTTTTGAACTTTACGAATGCTCAATTCAATTCAATTCTTAGCTTATTTGAAGTAGGAATAGGAGGCAGTTTTTTTATCCTTTACAAGATGATAGGTCATCTTTTGTTCGTTGAAGTGCGTATGTAATATATTATGTAACAGAAATGCTTTTATCTAGTCTATATAAATATAAATTAATGTTTTGTATGTTAATTCTCTATGAGTTTCGAAGATGATCTGATCATGATAAATTAAAAAAAACAAATCTGCATACACCCGCGAAGTTTCATGAAATATTAACAGTTATTAGAAGTATAGTATATATAACAGTTTTAAGTTGTTCTTTAATCTCACGAAGGCGAGTTAACTATGCTTGTAGTGTAGTGTAGTGCTGTGATGTCTATTAACAAATTGAAACAATGAGCACTGTGAAAAATTTATATACATATAAACGTTAAATAAAACACCATAGTCGTAACTTAAAATCGTATACTTGTCTGAAAAATTTGATACAATCTTTTTAAAAAAAATAATCCAAAATACAGGTATGATTCACATTATGAAACATCTTCACATTAATATGTGCCAAAATCTCTAAAATATGTGTAAATATTTTATAAATAAACTTGCAACTACATCATAATTTTACATTAACTTGACTTACTGTTTCCTAACAGGTTAAATTTACGGTCTTACTATGTAGGCTACACAGATATCTGTTATGAAGTGACGTGTGTGACCTGTTAAAAGAAAATAATTTTAATTGCATGGCTCCCTTTGCTTATGAAAACGAACATGAAACGGCCGAGTGCTAGTCCTGTCTAGTAACCATTTTGAAAGATTTAAAGGATCCTTTAAAATTACGAAATTATTAACATCTGATTCACCAGCTCCATTTTATATATTTTTATTTGCGTCGGTACCGAATCGGCAATTTAGGATATTGTGAGGGCCCTCTTCGAACATAAGTTTTAAATTAAAAAAATCATTAAAAGCTCGCAGCTAGCAGAAAATAGCCATACGAACTTAAACGATGATTTCAGACTCTCAGTAAATCTTAAATTAGTATTTGGTATTTTAGAGGAGATATCACAGGAATAACGTTTTAAATTTATTTTATTTCATTAATAATCGTTCTTAGTCGGTGGAAATATGTTTTCAGGCCGTTTCAGAGGGAGGCCATACATAATTATAGTAATCAAGAAATTACTGCATTATATAACACCGTTCTTAGCTGGCTGAAATTAGTTTTCAGGTCGTTTAAGTTTCTGGAAAATAGCAGTTACATGTCACTATTTCCTGAAAAACATATTCAGTCCGTTTCAGGCCTAGTTACAAGTGTTACAAGCCTCCTATCTCCAAATCGAGAAAGTGTTATAGAAGGACAGTCTCTAACTGCCAAAGAGGGAGACTGACATTTGATCAAGTCTCTGGAACGTTCCAGAAATTGTATGAGCAAGATAGAAAAACGTGTGACACTCATTATTATGTGTACAACGAATAGCGATACGTGTGAACTGAGACAGGCATATTCAACCACTGGGATTTTACCAAACCTTATAATGCATACACTATCATCGCGTATATAAACGCCAAACATAAACATAAACAAATATCAAACGCCATTACTGTAGGTCCTACTGGCAGGATTCTTAGACCTTTTCCAGAAAAGAGAATTAACCGCGAATCTCTCTCCCGTGTTACGCGCGAACGTTGCATGCAGGTGGAGCGTACAAGCATGTGAGCATTTTGGGAAGAATTCAGTGTAGAAAACATGGGAATTAAATGAAGTGCCTTGTTATCAGAAGTTCGCGCGTAATCTGGGCGTAACAAGGCTCGTCTCTAGTTTCCATTTACCCGGGTATTTTAAATTCACGCGATGTTTTGACAAACAGTAGGCACCTCGATTCGCGGCACCGACAAGGTCCTATGGTACATGCATTGAGGCCCAAACTCTACTAAATATGTCATCAGGCATGAATACATATTTCGAAGACCATAACTTACCAGTATTTATTGTGTTAATTCCTATCTTGTTCCATGGGCTGGGGCGGCGGCGGTGGAGGTGGTATAGGGACGTCGTTGTTGGCCTGGTTATCCATCAACCCGAGTTGCTCCAGCATGTCATCGTTATCCTCCATTAGATGCACCTGTTACAACGAAATGCTTTAGCAACTCTTATTTAATTTACATGCTATATTTTTAAACCCAGATTATGAATTTACTAGGATATCATAATTATACCGTTTCTAAGGCTGTATGGGGATTTTTCGATCTCTCTTTATCTTTTAAGAACATTGTTTCTCTATCTGTATGTCTGTTGTATTTTTTATTTGAATTGGAGATTGATTCCTCGTGATTCTTTTTATTTACTACCCACTAGCTGCCCCCGGAATTAAATACCACGTAAAGCGAACTATTTTTTTTTAGGGCAGAAACCTTTGCGGATGTAAGCAGATTTTTTTTAACTTTCAACATAATCGAATCAATCTTTTAGAAATGCATAGAGGACAAACATACATATCAACACAAGCGTAGTCGCGGGTTTTGCTATTTGCAATGCATGCAATTTATTTACAGTGATACTTTATCATAATTGTTAACTGGAAAACATTTGTAACATAAATCACATTTGTTTTCTTGGATACTGTTTGTCACTCTATAATTTTCACTAAATATAAAGGATAACATAAAAGAAATTAAGAAAAAATAATTTTTCATTGGCGTATTTAATTTTGCGTATTGGAACTAGTTTTATGATAAAGATATCACGACGCACTATTTATGATTTAATCGACCTCAGGGGCAAATTATTGCGATGCTTTTGTTTAATATTATTATTATTTATAGCAGCAAATATTATGTTAACATTATAATATATTAATTGGCAAATGAGCAAAGATATTTATTCGAATAGCACATATATTTAACCCCAATAGAAAAATGAGAGGGTAGGTTTTTTTAGCAAATTCCAATGATATTTGTAAAAATCGTAGGCCCAGACTTCAGAGACTTTCAATGCATTATGGTTCCTATAAACGTTGTGAAGAATCATGCATGTTATAAAATAAACTAAAAGAGTCTTACGACAGCAACATAATTATACATTATATAGAAATAGCACAGCATTGTTCACATTATATAGCGCGCGCTTCCCGGGCTTCCTTTCACACACTTCCGTCCCTTTAAAGCATGAGGAAATATGGTACACATCAAAATGTGCTAAGCCTTGTCCCCGGACCGTAGCCTGACGGATTAGCCTCTAATCCTTCTTCTTGACAGAAAAAGAAGATTTTGCCCAGTACTGATTGCTGAATTGCTATAGGTAGTTGAAAAAAAAATGTAATTATTCGAACGTCAGGTA
Source organism: Hestina assimilis (assembly GCA_023373885.1). Classification (NCBI taxonomy): domain Eukaryota; kingdom Metazoa; phylum Arthropoda; class Insecta; order Lepidoptera; family Nymphalidae; genus Hestina; species Hestina assimilis. Next base: position 15,218,177 of record CM041747.1, on the reverse strand, counting down.
ATGCGGTCCGATGCTGTCCATGGCGAGCTGTCTCCGAAAGCAAGATCTTCTGTCGTTTTTCCTCCATGAGACGCTCACGATGTTTATGGATGTAATCGTACACGTTGGGAAGGCCCATGATGACGCACGCCGACAACGCTGATCGGTAAATGTTCATATCCGTCGCTTCGTACCTAACGATTTTAGCATAAAAATATATATGAATGTCAACCTGCCTGTTCCTAAAGTTAATGAAATATTTGGGGATTGTATTTTGCTAAAGTAAAAATTACAAAGACATCGCAAGGAAAACGTCTCTATGATCTCTTTACAAATATAATAATATGCAAGTTTTACATTTATTGACTTATGACGATTTCTTCAAATATTATAATCTATAGCCATGCACGTTTTAGTCAACATATATTTATTAATATTTTTTATACTGTTGTAAGTTAGACAACGATCATCTACCGCAAAGCCTAGTTGTTGTTGTAAATGAAAACAAATATTATTGCTAATTTATAATTATCAATAAGCCCACCATTCGTTAGTTCTTTCATCGTAGCACTCGACGTGGTAGATGGTGGTGACACCGTTGAACCCTCCGATAGCGAAGATCATGTCGTCAATGACCTCAATGGCGAAGTTGCTCCTCGGGTTGTACATATCGGGCACAGGCGACCACGTGTTTGTGGAGGGGTCGTACACCTCCCCACTACACATCCTCGATATACCATTAAATCCACCGATCACATAGATCTGGTCATTAAAAAAATAATTAACGGTAATGTAACAAAAAAAACGTTGGCTTTTAAATTACTTTGTAAAAAATTTGCTTACGCGTTATTTTTAATTTGATAATGTAGATGTATTAGGTTATCATTTATTTACTGATAAATGAGTGTAACAGTCCATTTAAAGTACTTATCATATTTTTGTTAAAACTTTTTAATTAATATATAATTGTTTAAGCGTGCTTAACTTGTTTTACTATATAAAATGAAACATATGGTTATTTGTACTTTGTAAATAAAAGTACAAGGTACCTACTCAAATGAACAGTTTATTTTTAATTGTTATATAAATACACTGTGTTGAAGAAAATTCCCATTTACATACGATTCTTGAAGCAGATAAATGCAATGATTGTAGATTTGCGGGGTTACTCCAAGTATTTGATAAGATCATCACAAAGTTCATACAGCGCTACGACTGACGCCCTTGACCCTCAGAAAGTCAGAAAGAAGATTGTTTAAAAAGAACTATGTTTGATGGAGTTGCCGAAATAATTATATCGGCCTCCAAAATTTATAATAATTTAATATCGGACTCTAGATCCGCGTCTGATCAACCTCCTCCTTTTCAAGCGGTTAAAATCTAATGTTTCTTGATACTACATTTGAATAATTCCAGATTCTAGATATACAAGATATTCATTTAGCCAAATAAATACACAGCAGAAGTTTGGATATAAAAAAAAAACAAAAGGTTTATTAGATTATAGAAAGTTCAGCTAAACAAAATCTAATTATCGCAAGAGGACGCACCAGGTGGGTAGCTTTTTAAAAAAGTTGAACATTTACTTTTCAAATGTCTCATTCTAAAACGAAATAAATGCTTAGATATTATGGATGATTAATTTTCGACTTAGGAATATTATTAATTGTATTACATTACGTGAACAGTTTAGAGGGGAGACGGGTTGGTTCTCTGTCACCTAGCGTCCGTCACGTAGCAAGCGCCATATTGATAACTTAGACAAATATGATCCAAATTATCTTATTTTAACTTTTGTTTGAAAAACTATTTGAAATCATACTTGTTAATTGTTATGTGAAAGTTACATATACTACGTCACTAAGAGGGAGGGGGGAGGGCGATGGAAATTTGCAAAAAATGGGTCACGTAGTATGGGTACAGTCCGTTATCGGGTGTTTTTAATTTTTATGCCTGCGTGTTTTTTTTTAAATCTGTATCTTAATATGTTACTTAAATCTTTTTCTGAAGAAAACTGTGGAAACACACCATGCATGCAGTATCTAATTTAAAATGGGCGTACATAAAATGTTTCTAGTCTATTACTATGTATGTAATTATAAAGATAAAATTATATATATATGACATCGGCTAGCATACATTTAATAAATGAATAGTGTAATCGTATTGTCGGTGTCGTTGTACCTACCCACCTTGTTGTGGTAAGCTATACAGGAGACGCCGGAGCGACGCGAACGCATCGGTGCCAAATTCGTCCACTGATTCGTATCGGGATCATATACTTCAACGCTGTTCATGCATTCTTGTCCGTTGAAACCGCCGGTTATATAAATTTTATCTGTAATATTTCAAGCTGAATTAATTTTGTCTTGTCAATTCAAAACTCGACTCTACATTAAAAAATGTGTACATTTAACGAAAAAGCAAAAGGCCTGCAGGCAGGAGATGGAGGCAGCGCTCCGAGCGCATTCTACACGATGGATAACGACAACAACGACTAACGACAGAGAAAATTGCAGCTCCCTGCCGTTGCTAAGCAACAAAGGCGTTAATTTACTATTATATTTACATTATATATATAGATGGTCAGTACGAATAGAGTTACTATATACTATGGACAGCCCCTTCCATACAAATGTCAAAGAGTTGCTGGTGCTCATTAGTAAATTCAACACCAACGCAACGGAACCTAATTAGCCACACGTTAACTTCATCATTCTATATGGAAAGTCTTTCCTTACTATATAGGTAGTCTATGCCAGTACACGGCAATTGACCCTAGTTTCAAGAAAATAATGTAATTTTTTAATTTGATTTATCAGATGTAATAGTTTTTGACTAGTAAGTGACAGAGATCCACTACGTGGATGTAAGCGATTTTGTGTCAAGTTCCATAGCAATAGCTCTTCTGTGTTCATAAGCGATCACTGAAAATACCTTATTTTGTTAAGTTGTCAGACAACACGGAGACTTAACACAAAATTTAATCATAGATTTCAGTTGTTTACTCTCACTATCTAAGGCTGCGGCGCTCGCGTCCGATCTTTGCGCGTTCATGGGCGCCACCAACGACCACTGGTTCGTACGGTGATTGAAACGCTCCGCTGTATTCTGTCGATGGTGACCATCATAGCCGCCCATCGCATATATCGTTTCACCTAACACCGCCACGGAAACATAACAACGACGTGCATTCATAGGCGCTACCTGAAACATATTAAAACTAAAAAAAATTAAGAGTAAACCTGAAGAATCTGAAACTGCGAGCCAATCATAATTCAAATCATACCTAAGCTTTCAAAGCCTACAAATAAACCTATTCTTATTATATACTAGCGTCTACCCGCGACTACGTCTACGTAGTTATTGGGTAATTGGGTACCATATGTGCCATATAAACTTTCAATTCTTATTTCAACCAGAACCACATGTTCAAAACTTCAAAAACACTAACACAAATATTTATTTATCTCTTATCAAGTGTCTACATACAAAATCTTCAACAATTGACAAATACCATATAAACTTACATTTTTCTTTCCTTTCCCAAGGTCTGGTCTATCTCCGTGCCAAATTTAATCAAAATCGGTTCAGTGGTTTAGCCGTGAAAGCGTAATAGAGAAAGTTACTTTCGGATTTTAAAATTTTATAGGGATATCTATTAATTTTCCGTTATTGCATATAATTATGTATGAGACAGACCTCTCGCCACATTTTAGAGACAGCATCGAAACAGCGACAGGAGTTGAAGTAATCCATTCCATCGAACCCACCGATGACGTAGATACAGTAACCTAACACCGCAGTACCGTGGTAGGCACGAGGTCCAGCTGGGTCTACTTCTTCTACCTAAGGTATACGAATATAGTCTCAAACCAAGGCCTAAAGAAATTTAAAATAACCACGCTATATAAAATTTTTCAAATAATGGAGGCAGAAATGGTTGCAGGTTCATTTTCGTTATAGGCAGGTGTTTATATCGATTATACAGACATGCTAGTCTGGGTGCATGTGGTTATGTTTGTGTGTGTTTCGGGACCTTTAATATATGATATTACAATGCTAATAGAGCCGTTGTGTGTGTAACGTTTATTTACTTATTTATTTAAAATAAATGAAAAAATAAACCAAATAAATAAATATACATAAACGCTACACACGAAACGGTACGCCTCACGTGCTGTCTTTTCCGCACTTAAGTCCCTAATAGCCAATTGTGTGTGAGATAGAGATGCGAGAGGCCGTCAGCTAAACTACCCAGCTCCAGCCAGAATAAGGATAGTGATATCTTGTGTCGGGGGTCCAGAGACACACAAGGACAAAGACAAACACACCCAACACATGCAACAGAATAAGTTCTACGGCTTCTCCCTGAATAAGTAAAAACAGACAAGAGTTTTCCTGTTTATGATAATAATATAATTATGAATAGCATATTGTAAATTTTCAGTACTCTTCAGTGATTAAAAACCATGCGAAATGATAGTGATTTTCATTAAGTCGACATACAATGATGACCTCAAAAACATACGTGTGATTAAGTAAGCTAAAGACACGCCTACTTAAATGATTACATTTTATTCATTTACGATCATATCAGATCAATGACTTTCTTATTTATTTTAACTAGGAATCTTATACAACGGTCTTTTATTTCTTTTTCTGTCAACGGAAAGGGCTTTCCAAAGAAAATTATTTAACGCAGTAACGCAGTGTGAGGCCATTACTTGACTACTACTACTAATTACGAGTTTTTATATATTAAAATTTGCAATTTAATATCGGTTAAACCAATTATTTATAATGTTTGCTATTATTATTATTACTATTTTATTATTAAACTCAAACGCAACCTATTAAGAAATAACGCTGATTTTAAACGGTGGTCGTAATAAATTGCTGGATACTACACAACCGAGCTGAGTAACGCGTTTCTTAAAGCCTCTCTTTTCTATTTGGCATTACTTGATTTTGTGTCGTAATGCTTGTTTTACACACTTGAAAAACGTGTATAACTGCTTATTTGCTTTAATGACAATATACAAAATAAAAGGCTAGATACTCTAGATCTTACTTTAATCCAACGGTCAGCTCGTGTATCGTAAGTTTCAATAAATGCCGTCGGCGACCCGCCGCTCCAACCACCAATTGCAAATAATACCTATATATTGAACAAAATCGTTAACTTAACTTATATTGTTATGATCAGAACGAGAGCAAGTTTACATATTTTAGGTTGACCTATCCATTAGATGAGACTCAGATCACGGCAGGCTATATCTCAGACGAATTTGCGACTGGGAAAACATCTCTTTACAGAAAGCAGCTAAATAGCGCTTTTGTAGAGTTGCGTTCATAATGTTAATGATCGCCAGTGTTGTTGATTAAAATACTGTGAATCCTATGCACAAATGAGTCCATAGGCTACGTTTATCGCTTATCATCAGACAGGGTGGTACGTCGTACGGCGCACTTTTGTCACCATCTGCTTCTTCTTAGCATTATTCCCGGTATGAAACGAGTATTTACCCAGGGTCTGCTTATTACTCTTATCCAGATTTGACAGGGTACTAGTTTTTACAGCGATTGCCATCTGACCTCCGCCACCCTACGGGCAACACCCTACCAGTAAGTAATTGGATAAAAGCAATTTACTTTTCAAGAGTTAAAGATTATTATCAGATGTTATGCGATAACAATCGAGACCGACAGCTTAACGTGCTCTCCGAGGCACGGTGAGAAGACCCAGGTGGACAAACGCCCAGGCCGAAACAATCTTTTTTTTATATAACGATGGTGGGAAACAAGCGTACGACCCGCCTGATGGTAAGCGGTCACCGCAGCCTATGAACGCCTGCAATGCCAGAGGTATCGCATGCGTGTTGCCGACCACTTAAAAAAATAATTACATATTTGTAAATAATAATTATTTTTAAGATCAATGCAAACACCTACCCGGGCGGGAATCATAACGCCACGAGGGTGTCACGTCACACACATTTGTCACCATCGTGATTTAAAAAAAAACATCTTTTACCTCATGCGGGACCCGCGGTCGAGCTATCTCCGGTGTAGCCACTTCACCATCTCGCTGAGCAATCATTTCCAAATCGTAAAGAAACTTTAAAGTTTCAATAATTATCGGACGTGAACTCTCATTGCCAGTTACATATGGATGATCCTTGACATTCTCTAAGAAAAACTGAAATAATTTACGTCCTTTAGTTGCAAAAAATGTGAATTCTGTTCATGCTTTTCATATAAAATTAAAATTTAAGTCGTATTGACTATCCAATCAAATTTTGTATACCTATATTAAAGGATAATATTATATATTAGTTTCGATATTTACTTGTGTATCGAGTAATCCAAGACGAATACTGCCCATAAGTTTAACGGTATGATGCCAACGTATATCAGGATCGTAGTTAACCCAACGTAAAACAGCTTCCCACACAACCTCCTCGCTTTTAACATTCAACTCATCTTCAAGTATAATACTATTCAATTCATCAACTGGCAGATGCAGGAATTCATCGCTTTGCGTTGCAACAGTCACAAAATAACGCAGCAAATATCTTTTAGAATCGGCTTCCAGTTTATAACAAAAAACACGTCTGGAAAGTCATACTTAGTTTTTAGATTTTATATTTTTCTACAACTAGCGAAAGGTAAACTATGATAACACGACACGCAAACAAAATTCAAAACATTTGATTGTATTTGTGAAAGCCTCGCAACACATGTGTGCATATGGAACAAAAATAAGTCCATGGATTTGTTCCTCGATTAGTGCCATCATTAATTTAAATTATTACTAGTATGGCGCTGCGCTGACTTACTCCATGCTGTCTTGCGTCGGCTAGTTATGATTAGTCGACCAACAAATCTGTCGGTCTGCTACTGAAGACGAATACTTACAACTACATATAAACTCTTTCTAAGGATGAGACTACACATATTAAATTGATATATTGATTCGGAGGGGCGCGCCATGTTATCGTAGTTTGTCTAATATCTACTTGTCTTACACAAATAATTATAAAAGAATACAGTTATAAGCTACTGGATATGATATAGTACATAATTATATTTTTAAGAGGAGACACACCTGGCAAACATCATTATACCAAGGCTGTTCTTAGGGCTAAGCGAGGATCTGAGGTGATCGCAACAGAGCTGAAGTACTCCAAGGAATGCTAGATAGTCAGCTGTCATTAGGAGCTCGTGAACGTTGACATCGGTTACTTCAATACGTCTCAAGTAAGCATATTCGATTAGAAGAAGAAGGATCTCCGAACGCACGCCCGATATCAAGACATCGCTCTGTTCGCGTGAGTGTAGTGTGGTGGTAAACAGGGCCCTGTAGTAATTGTCTTTGCTTTTATAGAAGTAAAAAGATTTTAATGCGCTTTTTTTTGTCATGACGGTTGGCAATCAAGTATAGAATATGCCTGATGGTAAACAGTTACCACAACCTGTAATACTTGAAGAATTATATGTGCGTTGCCAACCCAGGAGATACGAGGAAAAAGTGGAGAAGAGATAAAAGAGGGGAACCGAAGGATAGGAGATTAGGCCTTTAGCGTTCTCACTTAATGCACGAAACGCAGCAGTACAGATACTGTTACCCTACGCCGATTTTCTGTGATTGGGTAGTAAAAAGCCCGTCCATTTGTGTATGGCTCTACTACTTTTACTTTTTATTTCTTACCCTATAATGTATCTTATCTTTTCGATGTTTGTGCACTGATTTGGTTTATTTTTTTTTTACGAAAAGGAACGGATGAGGGCTATTTGCCTAATTACATACTTCAATTATTTTTGAGGAGCCACTGAACATGTATAACTTGCTAATGGATAACAAGGTAATTATTAACCGAGATTAGCTACTTTGCCCCTGAATTTAGAAGATATTTATAGCTTCATTAATTAAAAGCCTAATTACGTATTTGCGAACTAAAGTCTATATATAGACTTTCCATTCTAGTGTTTATGAAAATAAATAAATCCTAACAGAAAGTATGGGCTGCAGGCCGAGAGTATGGCGCGGTGAACGGGGAATGCGGCGCCGTCGTCCGCGCGCACTATCGCGTCGCAGAGCAGCCGGCACTCGCGCAGCCGGTGCAGCGCCTGCATCGCAGCCACGGACATACATCGTCCAGTCTCGCGACCCGCCGTCTAACGGTATAACAAATAAGTGGAAAAAGATTTTTTTTTTTTTAATGTTACAAGTTGGCAAACAAGCAGACGGCCCACCTGATGGTAAGTGGTTGCCGTAGCCTATAAGCGCTTGCAGCACCATTAGTTCTTAAATCGCCTCTGCCCAGTAATTTCACTAGCCTACAGTGCCCTTCAAACCGGAACCCAGTCTTCTTCTTATCGATTGGTTAGTGGTCAACCTAGTGTCAGAGTTGTTCAGGTCGCCCGTAGGCCTCTGACTTGACTTATCGACTGTTATCAAATTGTCAACAGCCAAGACGGACTTTTTACGTGCCCTCCGAAGCTCGGTTGAAATACCACTATGCGATCACCCATCTAGTGACTGACCGCGCCTAAAGTTGCTTAACCTACCGATCGTTTACCGATCAGCGGGTGCAGTCGGCTATTTTATCACATATCGTATATATATCTAATTTATCACAGTAATACCTAAGCACTACTATTTGGCGGCAGAATATTTGACACTGCGGTGTTACCTACCTAGCCGGCCTCTTGCAACAAAAGACCTACCAACAGTGTGACTGATTGCACTGATGGAATAATCTCTGCTGTGACAGAGGTTATCCCAACAGCGGGCGATGGGGTCGTCACACCCTGACGCCAAAATGCAATGGTAGAAAACATAGCTATAGTACTATATATATCATTCTTCCTTCACCCAGAAACGAAAAGGCGAAAGTTGATCACCAAACAAAATAATTATACAATCCCTCTTATGAATGCTTTTGTATCAAAATTGTTTACCGTGCAGTCGTTGAGTTACTATAACCTAAGGACCGTCCTTTCCATACAGGCAAATGCCTAAAGATTCGCTGGTGCTCCATCGTAAATTCAACTAATGCATCGAAACGTAGTTAGTCCCCCTTTATTTATTACGTTGCAAGCTTGTATCGCTAGCTGCATTCGATTATGGTGCGAGCTTGTGACTAACTTAATTTCGTTGCGTCGATGTTAAATTTACGAAAAAAACATCAGCAGTATTTTGTTTCAATGGATCCATACAAATATGTAGGTCGGTCCATATAGTTATAATAGGACGCAAATAAGCAATACCATGTCAACCCACACGAATGTCATTTCGAGAAAAACGCGTTTGAAAATTTTGAACAAATTGCTTTATATGAGTTTTTTTATGTATTGGTCAAGTTTTTGGCAATTTCAAGATGTATGTCGGTTATTTTACTTATTTTCACATAAAATAAGCTTACAAACTGCATATTTCGTATATAATATAACCCAAAACGTTTAAAATAATACATAAATTGCATGATTAAAAATGGCTTTTTAGAAGTTTTAAAGCTTAAAACCCTACAAATATTAAAGAAAGATGTTCTTCAGCCATTAACCAACACTTATATATAACTCAGTTTTTTCAATTTTGTGGGTTGACATGGTATTGCTTATTTGCGTCCATTATAAGTCTATGCGTACAGTCTCAACATTTTTCGCTCATGAATACTCTTCTGACAGCACGTGGCTGAATTTTGGCGCGCAACGAGGATGGTGGTCCCTAATTGAAATGTACTCATTTCTCACGCCTTAATTTATTGTTTATAATAAAATGTTTATAAAAACAAACATACCCACTTACAGCAAATTATATTAGAAAGATTTTTTTGAATGTTCAATTAACGGTTTTTGTTATTAATTACAATTTTAGCAAGATGCTTATCACGTTTGGGCAAACTAATTTCACTAAACTAAACACGTTAATTTTCATTAAAAACAAAAACATGAAATACGCCCAAACTAATATTATGATCGGGCTATTTTAATTGGGTATTTTTTTACTTCGTCACTACTTACCAATATATATGTTTATATACATAGGTACATAATTATAAACAAACTGATCAAGAGTAAAATGTATTATTTAAAGATCTTGTGGTAATATTTAATGATTCTAATAACCATTCCCTAGTCTAGTATTCCAGTACTTACTGTGTTTTTCGGGTCGTTTTCCATTTTATTACGACTAACGCATAGTCATCATTAAAATATTAACACTCGTTAAAAAACCAAAATGTAGTACGAAATATGTCACGATACAAACGAGATTTAGCGTAACGAATTTTTAAAAATTAACGTAAAAAAATAACTAAAAAAATAGTAAAATCAAGTCATTTGATAAAACATTTTAGGTTAGCAAAAAAATGATATATGAATGACAAGCATGTCAAACCTTTTTCTTCCAGATGTCATTACTGGATAACAATATTTTCATTTTAACGGTTGCCTTGCTGGAATCAAAAATATTTTTCATATTTTTTTAAGGCTTCTTCGTCCATAGCTAATAGGTTATACTTAAAATATTTTAACGAATTTGAAAATACAATTTTAAATGTATATTTTAGATCTGCTATTATAAATAAATATAAACACAGTTTTATGAAAAAATGTTTAATTCAAAAATAGAAATAAAAGTAGCGTTAAATTAACTTAAGTATCTAAATGGTATATATTTAAGTAAGTTAGAGAATTTCTTATTAATATGTATTTACATTATACAGTGTTAAAGGATCGTTTAATACAGTAATTTATCAAATGAGTTGTTCAAATTAAGAATCAATATTATCATTAATAATCTTGAGGATGCCGGACACAATTTCGATGAGGTTTAATTTTACTTAATCTAAATAAATTTTAATATGGCCGCCATGGGACCTCCAGCAAATATAAAACATTTATATTTTACTTATTTTAATGTTGATATTTAGAATTAATAAAGAGCAATAAAGAAATATGGATTAAAATATATTTTTATAAGAGAAGTAGGTACAAATTGTGTACCTATACGCCTGAACTTTTCTGTAGTCGAATAGGAAGGCACTTGTAGGAAAAAATTCACACAAGAAAGCAATTAATTGTTAGCCGTTAAGGCATACGAGATTTTTTTACTGCCAAGGTGTGTATTTACAGATAGTGTAACTTCACGTCGACATTCTGAAGAGTTGAGTCCATCGAGTGGACCCAATCATGCCGAAAACAAAAATATTTCTTCATGCTACAAATTATAAAAATCTTGGACCATAGATACATTTATCTACTTAGTCAGTAAGATTTATTTAATTTCAAAATAATTTGAAAATATGTACATATTTTTTATTTAATTTAAAGGCCTGATAACTTCTTTCGCCGTGATACCATCAGCTCGTAGTCTTGACAAAAGTGATTTATACACAACAGGAGCAAATGGCAGAACAACGCCACGTTGTTGGATTTCACCTGTAAAATGATAAATCAAGTTTTAACTAACTCGTCAAACATTTAGTTGACTCTTCATGATATAATGTTTGAAATAAATAAGGTAAAAAAAAACATTTATTAAGTACAAAATTAATGAATAGTTCTACATTAACTTGAAACTTCCTGAGAATTGTTGAACCAATTGTTGGCTCTCTCAGTTCGATTTGATAAAATGTTTAATCTTTTTTATTGCTCAATAGTTCAATACTTTGTCAAAGGAAAACTCTTAAGATTATTTATTTCGGGTAGACCGATTGTTTGTTAGCAGCTAGATGAAACACAGATATCCTACATTATTTTTACTAGTAATAATATAAACATCACAAAGTAGTATAAGATTTGACTTTCAGCCTAAGGTGCTCATACTCAAGAATGAAAGTCAAAATTATGGAACTGCTATTGTTACATAACATCGATGTTCAATAAGGAGATAGTACTTTCCCACGAGACGATGAGACCCATAATCGAGTGCACAAGTTAGCTCCAAGCAAATTTGATCGTGAAAATAAGTCACACATGATATCGTGTCGCAAGTCTACATGGGCCTAGAACTAGGGTGGCAACTAACCATAAAACAAGCAAGCAGTCAGGAGGCCGATATTATAACTGAAAACACCAAAGTTTTATAAATATATAAATGCTCACCATCGAGCACCATCTTTGCGGCTATGGCAGTGGGCAGCCCCACAGTGCGCGCCATGGCGGTGTGCGAGGCGGGGTCGCCTCGCACCGCCATCGTGACGTCTCGCCGCTCTTTCTTACCATCGCTCCATGTCACGCCAATCTCGTGTCTGAGAACGACGAAATCGGTTTCGTCTTTTTCTAGAGAAAATATTAACAACCCATTAAGATACTAATTTAAGAAGTTGAATCGATTTTTCATATCTTTATTTTTATTTTGGTGTTTGTAAGTTGATCGTCGATTTATAGATACCCATAAGTGTAAATCGACCAAAGCCAAAATTCTATAAATAATCCATTCGGATTCAGATACTTTTAAAGCAGTCATACATTATAATATGGTTTGTCTAACCTAGCTGCAGTCGTTTCCCGAGGTAGTGCGAGACGGTATCGAGCGGAGAGCCGCGCTTAACGACCGGCTCGTCGCTGAGCAGCCCGAGCGACTCCAGCGCCGCCGCGCTCGACCCGCCGATGTGCTCCGACAGACGAGTCTTGAGATTCTCATAGAAGATCGACGAGTCCAATAGACCAAGGAGCTCGCAAGCAAATTGTCGCTAATGAATAATAATACAAGATTATTGATAAACTGTTCAAAATGAGGACTTTCTTTCTATATCTCTACGAAGTTCTTTATAATGAGAATGGGTACCATATAAGCTATCCAAGAAAACTGGTTATAAACGCGTGAAGTAAAGTCACGCCCAAATAACAGAAGAATTCCAAGAAATTGTAAATAAGTAACAGTTTCTTTACGATTTCTTTTTTCATTTAAAAGACAAAAGCAATGTTTGTTGTTACCATAACGCTTTTTTACCTTAAATTGTTTCAAAGTCTCGAATAGGGCTCAGAAAATATCTTGTTACTTAAAGAAAACAAAATACATAACATCACTAAAGACTATTGGGGAAAGGTTCAAAGTATACGATACCTGCTAAAAAATATAGTAAGCGTAGCTAATTACAATAAAAAGTTCATGTTTCTTTTTCATCATAATTTGGTGTCATTACGACAATAATTTTCCTGTAAGTCAAAAAAACTAGATAAGTCATACCCAAGTTATTTGTGGTCCTTCAGGATGAAGTGATGGATGAGGCTTTGGATCAACAAATCCAAATAGTTGCATTGCTTTCATCGTTTCAGCAAAACCTGAAATAGTCGCGATTATTATATCAATTCTGCGAAGTAACTCTCTTGGCTTTTCTTCTAAAGAATTAACTAATAATATTATAAATGCTAAATCGATCGATCGCTAAATCGCTTTGAAGTGAAACTTCTAATGCGACTTCCAACAAGGTTGCGTTAAAGGCTTAACGCACGAGGGAGAAAGAAAGAAAGATACACAAAGGTAGAAAGTAGGAGAGAGAAAGAGAGTGAGTCGGTAGATCCCAAGCACATGCGCGTGGTATTCTTGCTATGCAGCGAAGTAAACAGTGTTATTATAGAGTTGGATATTTCTCAACTCGAAAATGACAATTAAAAGATGCGCTCAATTATGAATTGTAAGCAATGTTAATAAAGTTTGTCATAAAGAAACAATATGATTTCACTAAAAATTAATTTCTACCCCTTCCTTTTTTCGTTTCTACGTTACGAAGTTTCACTTCTTCCGCGCGGAGGGTCTCCACGCACTATTTGCTTGTGAAGTTTCCACCAACCGATTATGATGTATTTTGATATAGATGAGACAATGGGAACGGTTATAGACTACTTGTCGCGAAATCAAAATTTGAATGCGGTGAAATAGGGGATGCAAAATTGTATGGGGAACATTAGCTATTAAAGCGCGTAAAGCCGCGGGCATCATCTACACATTCTTGCTAGAAAAAAATACCTTTGTAACGAAGTGTTCCTCTAAACATGGTGTGTGCGTCTTCAATGCCATAGAGCGATGAGTAAATGGTGCTATCTCTGTTAGGGAAACCTTCAAAAGCGAAGCCTGGTAGGAAGTCTAGATCACGCGCTACTGACATCAACTCTCCACCACTAAGAACCTCCACAACCTAACAATGTAAACAGTAGTTACATATAATTACAAATGGAAAAGTACTTATTACGAAAAAGTCAAATAATATCTAATGAAGGATATACCTTTAAAATATGGCTTACCTGTCCCCTACTGAGATATTTTGCGCCAGAAATAGTGTTCAGTAAAACTCCACGTGGGCTCCAAGAGAATTTGTACCTCAATGCGTTGTCACTGAACTCCGGGGCGGGTAGTCCTTAAAGGTAATTATTTGATTTATTATTGAGCAAGGTTAGACTCTTAGTCTAACAATAATGTGTATTTGTTTGATGATAACTACCACACCATAGTTTGTTCTTTATGTAATATCAAATATCTTCAAATACAAATATTTAATTGGTGTGGCGATGTTTGATATTTCAGCTTCTAGGAGGTTTCTAGGAGCATTTACAAAAATAGTTTATTTTTATGACGGATTTTAGCAAATGAAACTGAAAAGAAGAGCAATACAAAAAACATTTTAGTACCAAAACCAATTTTGGTAAAAAATAGAAAGGGACCTATTTCTATAATAAAAAAAATATGATAAATGAAATACTCACGAATTTTAAAAATTCAATTAAAAATTTCAAGAAATCTCACCTCCACAATATGACACGAATGAATCAACTCTGCCTCCATGGTTCTGCACATCGTGAATACATTCCAAAGCGAGCAGATGATCAATGCCAGGATCCAAACCAACTTCATTAAGCAAAGTAACACCAGCCTCCTTAGCGCTGAAATATAACACTGAGACTTAGTTCATCTTTTTTTTTTTAAACACTCAACGGCCCGCATGGACGAGATAGTGATATCCTGTGTCGGGGTCCGGAAACACATATACGGACAAGGATAAATAGACCCAGACCGGAAAATATGCTTGCATGGTCAATACAAGCTCCGAGCGGGAATCGAACCCGCGACCTGTGGCGTTTAAGGCAGGTTTGCTACTGCTGCGCCACAACGTCATCAATGTTTTAATGAAACATAATATTTTTCTCTTCTCCTGTAACTCTTCTCCTTTTTCAAATTTATTTATAATTTAACGAACGACTGACTGAATGTATTTACGACACTAAATCTGTAATAATATACTTTTAAATCACGCAGGTGCCAAAAAATTGGATCTGATGACACGGTGGTCACGCAAGAGAAGCCGCGAGCACAGCTAGCAAGTAATAAAATAATGGATACGTAAATTCATAGGGTTTTTTATCACATAGAAAAATTTAAAATTGCAGTAGTAAAATACAACTCAATATTTCAAATGCGCCAGTCTATAGCTGACAGTTCCAGGATATACAAGGATGTATACCTATTTTTTGTTTGGATAAGAAGATTCATGTGCTATTAAAACGATAGGGTTGCCCAGCGGCTGTACTTAGTTTAAATTCCGTTTGGGGTAATATCCTGTGTCAGGAGACCGGAAACACACGCAAACACAAGCGCAACCAGAATATGTGCATGTATGAACAAAAAAAGCATATACCCTCAGATTCGTGGAGTGTAATGGATGAATGAATGAATGATGGAATGAATGAATGAATGAGAAATCGACTCACGCTTCGTGTAGTTCTTGCACCTCGGGTCGCACGTAGGAGGCGGTGACCATGTGCACATTGCTCTCGACGCAGGCGCGCGCCACCGCGCCGTGCAGGTCGTACGGCAAGAGCGACACCACCAGCCGAGCCTGAGACGTCACGCTCCTCAGCGCGTTCTCATCATTGGCCTCCAGGTACACAGATCGAACGCCGTAACGTTCGGCCAGCGCGTCCGCTTCTTCTTTCACTTGCGATGCTGGTTTAGATAAATTATTATGACAACTGACCCATAAAAAATTAGGAACATAAATAATGGAGGTAAACTAGATTTAACTACTTTCCTACCAAAACTGACAAACAAGCTTACAGCTGAGACGAGCAGATTCAGAGCGGATAGAATTTGAGTTTGGGACGTGCACACTCGACGAAATGATAATTATGAAACACAACGGTACAACTATTGTTACTTCGCATCAATAATTCTTTTTTATGATAGAATATCCCGGCTTATTTTTATTTTCACCGGACCATATAGTAACGCAAAGCCTCTGTCTACTACTACAAAAAAAATAGAATTTCATATAAAATAAAAAATTAAGAGCATACAAACCAATTGTAACCGCAACGTTCTTATCTCTGGCGAGGTATTCGACGACAGGCGCAGAAACTAAACCACTGCCCAGAATCACAACAGGAGTTTGTTGATCATTACCTTCTACCTTATGGCGAGATCGACTACAATAAATAGTTTTTATCTTTATCATAATATGTATTACATTTAAGCATATTAAAACTGTCTCACGTAATACTTACCTATTTGTCATACGAAGTTCGTTTATGTATTCAAAGGATGGTGTGAGTTTTCCATTGCTCGTTATAATAGCCTGAAATAAAAAAATATTATATTAGAACTTAAATATAAATCGCAACAGCCTGTAAATAGCCCACGAATGATTAAAGGTCTCGGTGGAACTTGCCCGAATTTGAACACACGAAAATAGCCTTTTCCGAAACTTTATAATGTCCTAGACATATGTATACAATACCTATTTTTCATAAGAAGTATCAAAGTTATCTTACTCTTTGAACAACAGGAGTGAACTTATGTTCTTCGAGTGGCCGAGAGGCATCAGAGCTCATAATATCTTCAGCGTAAGGGTAGAGCAAGTCTCCGAAGAAATCCGTCGATTCACGCGGTAACTGGGTCGGCATGTTGTCGATTGAACAAACCAGAACACCTGGCCCTTTGAAACTGTAAAATATTTTAATTACGTACTCACTTGTTTTTCGAAAGACATTTTCGATTTTTAATTCGAGTACAAGATATAGAACTCTAGTAATTACTTATAAATGTGCTAACATTGATAACAATGTACAAACAAAATGTTCTGAATCGAATTGTAAAATAACATCGATTCAGATAACAAGGTGCTTATAGCACGCAAATAATATTATTGTTTTAGAGATAAAATGTGACTGACACTATCAATAGGACAATTAATTCGTCCTTTTAGTCTTTAATCACAAAAATAATTTAAACTTTACTAACATTTTTTAAGCACTAAACTCATAGCATGATTATTTTAAATACTTTTTAGCACGTATTTTATTGCTGAAGCTAATTAGGAACAAATTTTTAAGTAAAAAAACAAGGCTGTAGGTACAGGGTAGGCAAAAATTCTAGATATTAAAAGACGCTTTAGAGAATAATACTAACAATTTTAACGAAAAGATTTATTTTAGCTTGGGCCTTATTTTCTTAAGCACATAGAACGAAACCGAGTACCTGAGAGCGAATACTTTATGAGAGATTAGTACTTTCTCGGTCGAAATAAGTTGAGCTCATGATGTGAACTGCAAGTCAATTTTACTACTTTCAATAGTGGCGTGTAATTTTGTAAGCCTGTAGATATCTAAGCCGAATAATTTCTGCATTTATTTAGTAACTGAGAAAGATCGATCGAATTAAGATGATCCAACGCTTTTGTATATAGTCCTTTATATAAATAGAACTGAAGAAGTTTCTATTAGGAAGTTACGCTCTTACGACTTTCTATTATTCTAAATATATACTCTACGAAAAACAAATAAATTATCTTTAATTAAATAAAACTTGAAATACCTCTTGGTGTCCTTGTTTCTGTCAGCGTCGTAGAGGCAAAACGGAGTATCAATAGTGGTGCACTCATTCATGAATTCAATTGAACCGCCGGGGTCTGCCGATATGTCGCATATGGCCAGCATTCTTAAATATAAATAAAATCATATATCATTATATACTACTTAAACATATAACGCTTGAAATATGGCTATCATAGAAATAAAAATTAAAAGGTAAGTGTTTGATGGTGACTACTGTGACGCAATGTTACTGAAACTACATGTTTTCTCACAAGTTAAGATGTTCGCTTTGACTAGCTGCAAAGCAAAACTATCTAAATAATAAACGAAGAGTCTTTAACTGAATCTAGAAACTTAATGAATCTAGTTTCGTTCTGGGTGTTTGTCCTTATGTGTCTCTCCACCGTGCCTCGTAGAGCACGTTAAGCTGTCAACCCCGGCTTAATATCACATAACATCTGATAATAATCACTAACTCTTGATAAGTAAATTGCTCTTATCCAATGAGTCACTAGTTCGCCCTTAGGGTTACGGAGGTCAGATGGCAATCGCTCTGTGTGAAAACTAGTAACTTGTCAAATCCGGACAAGAGTAAAAAGCGGAGCCCAGATAAATACTCGTATAATGCCGGGAATAGTGCTAAGAAGAATAAGTAATCTAGTTTCAGATAAGAAATTTATCTATTGCTCAGTAAAAACATCCTACACTTTGTGCTACTATTTGTTTTGTTTAACTTTACCTGTGAGGTAGCGCCGGCGCTCCGACACTCTTGGGCAGCCAGGGCGTGTGCGACGGTATTAGCAGGTGCTTGGCGTCGGGGATCGTCAGCAACTTGGGGCTGTCCACGGCCCAGTATATGCAGTTCACCAGCACCGATGTGTATGGAGCTATCTGTCAATATATTATATGTATTATATAATAATCGTTTAAGTTAATTTTTTTTTATTACCAGATAACAGAGCCCTGCTCCTTTCAGCAAAAATTAAGTACTACCCTCTCGCAGAAAATCGGCATAAAGTAGCAGTATCAGTACTCTTAATTTTTGTGCGATGAGTGAGAGCACCGGAGGCTCAAACTCATGAAGGCATTCTTATCTCTTCTCTCCTATCTTTTAGGTTAACAACTCACATGTGATACTTCAAGTATCACAAGCGTTCATAGGTCCCAAAGGGGCTAACGGATCACGAAGCGTTATAGGTACATAGTTGAAAATTAAAAATGAAATAAAATGTGAAAACTAAGAGGTTCCGCATATAAGAAACTTGATATTTTGACGTTTTTTGATATATATATATATACCTAATAAATACGTACTTAACATTATCATAGATTGTGTATGACCTATAATAACAAATTATAAAAACAAGTTTAATTTATAAATTAACGAGGGTCGCCGTTCAAGAATCTTGATGTTTTAATTCTACAGTGTTACGGAACCCAAAATGTGTTAGTCCGACACGCACTTGGACGGTTATTTTTCAACTTTAAATGAAATAACCAGATTTAAAGAAAATATTACCTTTTGCGCAAAAACAGATATGTATCGTTCGGGATGCTCTTCATATTCTTGAGGATCATACCCTCCGCCAGTTTTTCTAACTAAATGGTGGCGCCTTCGCACCTCACATCCATATATTTTATTTGGACCTGAAATGTAATCTAGTGAGTCACATATCACAAGTGTATAATTTTAATATAATAGCAATTCATAATTTTAATTTTAGTTTACTGGTAATTGACTGAATGAAAGTACTGTACTTATAATAAAACATTTTTTTTTAAATTTGTCTGTTTGTTTCGGACAACGCGAACAGAGCAGCATATCTAGTTTAAAATAAAATTACTATTTAAATGCTTAAAGAATATATTTTCACTATAGCTTAGTAAGTAAACTCATTAATTATTTTACAAGATCGCAATTAATATGAACAAATAATATGAAATTGTCTTAAAACTTACTGCCGTGCTCTGCGACTTTTCTCAACATTTCAGGTGGAACGTACTCGTGAGGTAGTTCTTGAAATATTTCTTGGCTACCCTATAAAAATATTTTTATCTGAGTATATATTTAATGGTCGCTGAATACGTTAAAATTATCTTCTCTATTGACTCTATGACAGAAACAACTACTGTGTAGAGAAACGAATCGGTCTTTTAAATCGATAGTCAACTGATTTGGGACCGATTACTCGGCCGCCAAAGGAAATGGCGGCAATGCTAAGAAGCAGAGGCAGGTTTACCTATGGTGCAAGGCGTGCTGCCCAAGAGCGCAGCGGTGTTAGGTGGCGCCCGTGCTATGACGGCGGGCGTTATATATAATATAACTTGTAATAACTGTTTTTTTTTTTTTTTGAAGCCACAGATTTTTTACAATTTTCATTTTGTAACATTGACATAACACTCATATAGATCTGGTATAATTGGTTCCCCATAATCTGATATCTACTATTTCACCCCGTGGTTCCATCTACATATATCTAATACCAAAATTCATCATAATCCGTTAAGCGGTTTAGGCGTTAAAACGTCACAAAACAACAGAAAAGAAACTAATTTTTACATATTACAATATTTAATAGGATTATCTATTGACCTAGAAAAAGATATAGTTTTCGAATTTGGCGCTAAAGATAAGATTTTTCGCTTTATTATTAATTTATGATAGAGCTAAAGATTTATCGAACTATATAGTATTTGATAAGATATGTGTCAATTTTTACTCTAATTTGATAAGATACAAACGTATCATTTTTTTTAATTCTAATAAAAATACTTCCTTAAAATTTTCTTGTGGCTTTCGATTAACTGATAACATATGATTTTTTTCAGCTTGAAATTTGTTATTCACTAAAATTAATAGGCAGAATTAAGCAAATGGACAATGAAAAGAGATGACTATAAGTTTCATACGTGGAACATAATTAATTATTTTTTAAATATTTTATAGCATTCTAAAAAGCGGATTGGTGACTATGACTGGCAAAACTCATAAATAGAAGCTTGGCTAAACGTTACCTGAGAAACGTTCCCTGAACCAGTAAAAACGAAGGTAAGCGGTCCCAATGATTTAGGCATCATCCCAAGTGCCACTTCGTAGCCTGCATCACGTATTGCTTGACGCGCCATACTTGAATTGCGATAATTATGAGCTGGACCTACATGCTGAAATACAATTTAATACATCAACATGAATTGGGTATGTTATGTAAACTGTAAAGTATATCGAAGAACTTATGTACAGCTTCCAATAACTTTTATTCTGAATATATATTGCGATTGGCCCTATTGGCCTTAACAGCGTCACCGAACTGGGCGAGTACCCGGCCGTGAAAAAAGAATAGACCGCAAGGGGGCTTGGCTTACTAATAGGTATAACGTTTTTATTGTACATTATCAACATATCTTACAAGGATTTACTACCGTTATTAATCAATGATAAGTTTTCATAATATAATCGAAATTTTACACGTTTTTCATTTTCAGTGGACTTAACAATATACTGGTCAGATATTCTCAATCACAAAAAGACTTAATCTATGTATTACTATTTTCACCCTTGGTGCCTCTTCGTAAATTCCACACTACGAAGGGGCACCAAGTGGTAGCGTGAAGAAAGGACGCCCGAAAAAGACGTGGATGAAATGTGTGGAAGAGGGTATGCGTAGAAAGGGAGTGAGTGCAGGGATGACGAATGATAGGAAATAATGGAAAAAGAAGACGTACTGTGCCAACCCCACTTAGGTGGGATAAGGAAGAATGTGCCCCTTCGTAAATTCCACACTAATGCAACGGAACTATGTTCTTCTTCATTGCGTCAATGCCAAATTTACGTGTATGAAAGGCTGGTGCATAGTTTATAGTAAGTCTACCCCATATATGGGATATGATTCTTCGTTTACGCAAATAAGATGATTCATTTAGACTTGAATATTTCGCTCAGAGAAAAGAAGATTTGTCATGCGATTGTTTTATATCCAGAAAGTCGGCTTCTGCTAATCAGTATGTTAAATAAAATGTATAACGTATGCTAAATTTATTCCATTATATTGCAAGCTTGTGACTGACTAATTTCATTTCATTGCGTCGATTTTGAATTTACGAAAGAGCACCAGAGAGTTTTTTTTTCGGAATGTGTATTGCTGTTGGCCCTACTGGCCTTGACAGCGCACCAGTGAGTCTATGATCTTGTTTGTATGGAAGGGCCTGTCTATAGTAAGTTTATTTTAAAGTACCATGAATGGTGTATGATGTCCAAGTGCGAGCAATCTCAATCCAAGTCCGTGCAAAATGTTGATCATTCCCGCCACACCGGCGTACTTCCCGAATGCAACGACGCGATTACCTGTGTCGTCCATTAGCTTTTCGTAATCAATTAAACGAATATTCTGAAAGTATAATTAATAAACATTATAATCTTGATTATGATGACGACGTTGTGGAGCAGCGGTAGCGAACCTGCCTTAAGCGCCACAGGTCGCGGTTTTGATTCCCGCTCGGAGCAGATGTTTGTGTTGACCATACAGGCATGTTTTCCGGTGGGTGTGTTTGTTCTTGTCCATGTGTATGTTTATGGATCGACACGGGATATAACTATCCTAATGGGGGCCGTTGAGTGTGTTGAGTTTATTAAATTTTAAATAATTTTAATTCTTCGTAAATTTTTGAAGAATGTAAAAGCGTTTCTTTTTTATTTGTGCTTCATTTTTAAACTATATATATATATGCGTTATCTGTAAAACCAAATTTAAAGTAGTGATCGTAGTAGTAGTCTTTGTTTTTTCGCATTTATCATTTAAATTAAAGGTACTAATTTTTTTAGATAATATGAACTACTTTTATTTGTAATTTTATCGAATAAAATTCCGAAGCAGTTAATCATCGAACTGCGTACTTTCGCGTAGATAATTTCTTCCGAGTTGTGTTGTTGTGCCTGCGGTTCAACTATTTATGATTTAGAATTATAATTTAACCCTTAAAGATTAACTTTAACAGGCAGACGAACAGACACATTTTTTTAAATATTTAAGTACCGGATATACTTTTAAAGCAATTTATATAAAAAAGCTGTTCTTTTGACATTGCAAACACGAACAAAAATATTTACCTTTGCTAAGATGGCATCTAACATTGGCATATTTGCTTCTTGTGCCTTGATGGTGTGTGAAAAGAAGCAGTAAGTCTTGTTAGGAATCAAAAGATCGATGGGTGTTTGTTTTACACCGAATATCACACTGGCCTCACTTATATCCTCTTGTACAATTGCTCCCGCGTTTATATATGACTAAAAGTTAAAGTTTATTTATTATTATTTCATAGTTGTTTAATTTTATCAAATCCGATATTTCTTATATGGACGCAAATAAGCAATACCATGTCAACCCACAAATTTGAAAAAACTGAGTTATATATGCAAAAGTGTTGGTAAATGGCTGAAGAAAATGCAAATGGGTTTTTTAGAAGTTTTAAAGCTCAAAACCCTACAAATATTAAAGCAAAATGTTCTTCAGCTGGTATTGCTTATTTGCGTCCAAATATTATGTCTTAAAATTGGCATCTTTTTCCATAATAATAATACTCCCAACAACAACGATAGCATTAATCCCTCAGCTTATGCTTTATCAAAACAATAGTTTATCTATAGCCCCCCATATCAAGAAATTGAGAACTACAAATTATTATATTCAATCGGGATCCGAAATGAGTATTTCACTCAAATTAGCTATTGTTATGATATGATCTAGATTCTAAATAATAACTATAACTTTTTAATTATTATTATTTGATAATTTCATCGAAAATGTTATAATCACTAATCTAAATAAGGTGTTATTAAGTTTTTATTGCAAACAACTTCATACGATAATAAATTAAATACGTCTATTTATACGAAAACGTTAGTAACTTTTATATTATAAAAATATTCATAATTATTGCTGTAATCGAAATTGTATATTGAATAGTCTATATATGCAGAATAGTAAAAAAAAAGATTGACAAAAAAGCTTGGTTACCTGCATAGGATATGCTCTGCGATTGGATGGCTGTACGATAACTTTGACGCCGTTTCGTACAAGACGGTTGACATTTGAAGGCGAAAACGGTGCTCTTCTCTCCCATACTGACTGGTCCTCTCTACGGATTGCTATTATCCGACGAGTCTAAAAACATGATTATAATTATATTAAACTTTAATTATATTAAAAACGGAACCATCATTCTTTTTCCAAAATAAAAGAACGTAGTCTAAATTATTCCTTGTAACATCATCATCATCAACATCAGTGAATGTCCCATTCAAATCGGTCCCGCCGTTTCAGAAATTAGCCGGAACAAATTAGATTTTTTAGGTAAGCACCATATATACTTTTTTCATACGCCTTTAATGTAAAGCTGTTAATTTGGAATTACAAAAAGACACAGTATGTATGTGGTATGTATGTATGTATGTATGTATGTTTGTGTTTGTGTGTGTATGTATGTATGTATGTATGTATGTATGTCTATTTGTATGCATGTATGTCTTTTGTGACGCTCTACAGGCTAAACCTTTTGACGGATTTCAACTTATGAGATATCATTAGTGACATTTTAATATGGGTTCCGCAGGAGTAAAGATATTCAAAGCGGAACATCACAGTTCGTATGGCGCTAAAATATGATAATTCCTTGTAGAACTCAACAAAATAAGACGAAAAGAAAGGCTACTATTTTTCTATACATTGCTTAGTTGTCGAGATATTGATGATAGAAGTTTGATTTTATTATTACAGTAGGGTTTTTTATTTACTTTAATAATTTATTTTATTTCGTATAGATTTAAACTGACAGTGTCCACTGATAATTTCTCGCCATCGCGTGTCTAAATTTTGCCTTATCGGATGTACCTTTCTTTATCTATCTAGAGAACTATATATATAAAAGGCTTTATCCTGAATGATTGACGGCACAGCCTAAACCGCTGATCGTAGAGACCTGAAACTTGGAGGATTTGTTCTTTGTATGACGTAGCCATCCAATAAGAAAAGATTTTCCGAAATTCTAATTCTAAGGGGTTGAAAACGGGAGGCAAAGTTTGTATGGGACAACGCGTTTCCTTGGTTCAATCTACTTCAAATTTAGCGTAAACCTTTTTTAAAAGAATTGATGGAAGACGTGTTTCATATTTTACTGAAATTCATCCCCTAACGGGGTTAAAAACGGGTAGAAAATTATTTTGCTTCATAAGTTTATTTCAATACTCTTTAGTACTTTTGATTTAAATTACATTTTATTTTGACAGATGTTTGAAAACTCAATCCGATTCATGCCATATCAACGCCTAGCCTAAACTTGAAATAATTTTTTTCAGACGTTGGTTTTAAAACGTAAACAAGCACAAGGAAACAATGTTTCGGAATTTAAATAACAAGATTTTTCTACTCAACCTTTACTTCAAGGCTATTGACTTTGTTTACTAAACTTTCAATGGTTGCTAGCGACGAATTAACGAGTTTTTCGAGTTTATTATGCGCTAATGCTCATAAAAAATTAATTTATTAGTCGGAGAGTGTCGTTAGGCGCTAATAGTATTGACAGGTGCTTTTGATTTGATTAAGATTTGTTTTTATTCGAGCATTCCTATTTTTAGCACTATTTCTATTATAAATGCGATAAAATTAAATTTATATTTCAGTACTCAGCAACAATATTTTAGCTTATATTACTTATAATTTAAATTGTAACTTTATATGTATGTTTAAACCAGAATATTGCCAATTTTTTTTTATATTTTCTAGTTTATTAAACACTATTACAAAATAATGTTTACAATTCAAAATACACAAAAATACAAATAATTATATGTATATAAATCATGTCCACAGGGAATGCCTAGATGTATTTTCCCGTATAATCCAGATTATTTGAGCAAAAAACAAACCGGCCCTGTCACCTGTGGAGGCAATGAGATCACCCCGATCTTTTGAAAATTGCTTGGCACTAACACTCCATGGCCAAAGTGTTTCTACTGCAAAAGTGGTACAGGAAAGTCCTATCACTTTAAGTGGTATTTACAATCACAAAAAGATAAAAATAGTAAAATTATTACATAGCACGTAAGGCACCTACTTCTGTAAAATATTAATTTTTTGCTTTATAGTTTTGAAGTGAATTTCTTTTAATTAGAGCTTAGACAGTTGAAATTCTTAGTTGTTTTACTAATACTATATAATATTTAATGTTTATATAATTTTTGTTATATATCAGATATCTTTGAAATTTTCATTTAAAAAATCTTTAAAAATGACTACTTTACAAAAATGAATGTTAAAGTAATATATAGATATTGCATATAACTTTATAGATAATGATTACATATGAAGTATTCATTAAATATTTACTATAAATAACATTATAAACAGAGATAATACCTTTTTAAATAAACAACTGTTGCCATCGTAGCATTATTTGTCACGATTATGTTTTTATAAAAAAAATTTCCATTAACAAAAGATAACCGATTAAAACTAATCTTGGTTAATTTTGTCTTATCTAATTTATCGAGGCCAATTAGTAAAAATAAAACATTTTTGCACTTAAAAACCCCATAATTCCGTGTATTCCTAGAAAATCTCTCTTTTACCAGTACATTACAGTATCTACTGCTTTTGATTCCTGACCTGATTTTTTTTCGTGGAAGAGCATCAATAGCGTGTTGTCAACCCTAGGGGCAGGAAGAAGGGAGAAGAAAATAGGAGGTAATACAGAGGTATTCACACCTCCTGCGCTCTCTATCATTGAAGAAAACGCAACAGCAGCGATAGAGCTACTTCAGGTCGCAATTCTGGGTAAGGATATTACTTCCTCATTTGAGCCGGCTCATAAATCATAACAAGGGTCTTTTTCCAATCTTTACAGCTATCGTCGTTAGGTAAATACAAGTTTTACATATTTAAATTTTTAAATATTACTATAAGGTTCATTCTAAAGAAATGTTAGTGCTTTTTCTATTGACTTTAAATGGATATTACTGCTGAAGGCAGACTAGGATAAGGGTAGCCACCAACATGGGCTATGTGCCTTTTCTTCACACGAATGACTGCTTTAGATGACCTACTGTGAGTGGTTTTCAGTGGAGTTTATTAGTCACCACTATTGGACTTATACTTAAAAACTTAAAAAGAAATTCAGTCATTCAAGCAGCCATAATGACCTGAGTTGACTCTTCGTCTCCAAATATACATACAAATACTAAGTGTATACATATAAATACTAAGTTAAGTATACACATATAGCTGGCTTAATACAAGGTAGAGAAAGACGATATTTTTTTATGTCATGACGGTTGGCAAACAAGCATACGGTCCGCCTGATGGTAAGCAGTCACCGCAACGTATGAACATTGCCAACCCAAGGAACAGGAGGGACGGGATGAGAAGAGAAAAAAGAAGGGAACAAAGGTGGGAGATTGGGCCTCCGGCGCTACCACTCATCGCACGAAACGCAACAGTACCTAATGATACTGTTGCTTGATGCCGATTTTCTGTAAGATGGTAGTACTTTCCCGGTCGAGCCGGCCCGTTTGTGCTGAGAGAAGCATGGCACTACTACCGTAAAAGTAGAGGAAAGGATTGTATGTGCCATTACTTTTAGATTTGTATTCTATTTCAAAAGGTTACGGAGCGGATAAGAATAATTTTGCTATTTTTCTGTATGTGTATTTTTGACCGTACTAGCCTTGACATCTTGCGGAAGAGTCTCTTCTGACCATCACTCCTGACCAAACCGCGGATTTGTAAGTCAATGGAAATGGTTGTAACATGTTACGTTTGCCTTTATCCAGGACTTTCATTTAATAGATTTCATAATTCCAATCAATGTTCGTAAACTTATTTTTTTTTACACATTCACTTATTTCTTATCTTTTAGTTCATGACCTAGTTATATTAATCTTATTAACATTGCAATTTATAAGTGCCCCTTTATCATTTCATTCGCATTGTTTTATTTACTATTTATTTATATATCAGCGAGCTAAAACGTCTTTTTCCTCGGCTTTGACCTCATCGAATTATCAAGATTGTCAGATCTATCAGTTTTAAGCCTATTCCGCTTTTAGTTATATATAAACTTCAAAACAAAAAGTAATCGGAGTGCAAGTAATTTTTGTTATATATTTAGATATGAATAATTATTTTCTCTTACAATATTTTCAATTAAACTATCGCTAATTTTTTTTTATATGGTTACAATTAAAGAAATAAGGCTCGTTTTTACTTTCCTACTCAGTTATAAGTTCCAAAAATAGCAACGTCAGCTATGGCTGCCTATATGACCAGTTTTTGGTCTGGTAAAACATGCATACGTAAGTACAAACACAATTTAAATAATTCGCCTATGGTAAATAAAATAGATTTTAGATATAATACGAATTTCATTACTAAAAAAGAAATAGAAATAGATATTTATTCATTTTATATTTGCAATTTAAATGTGTGATTATATCAAAATTATTATGAAATAAAAAAAGATAATTTTGTTTGTACGTTGGTATTTAAATAAATTATTATTATACGTATATTTTTGTATAAAAATAAGTGTAATATGTTTGAAGATCTTAGCGAAATACACTCGACTTAAAATAGGTAAGTAAAATATCAAACAACTAATACAATTTCATTTTAATTAAAACCAAGAACATATGTTCATTTTACTAAGAACGTACATATAATACGTATTATTTTTATTATTATCATTAGTGCTAAGCAATTTCTAAAATATCTTACTCCCCGACTTATTGCTTCTACACATGACAGGAAAGCTGGTTCATTTTTCAAACGAAGCATCGGGATTGCGATTCGGCGGGAAATACGGCTAATATTCTTGCCAACATTCCCCTTGGGCTTAGTTTGGATAGTTGTAATTTTTTCCAATTAAAGTTAGTATTGAATTCTAAATAAGTTGTAGCATTGGTTGTAAATTAATTCTTTAAATGTTACAAAAAAAATTATCTCTTATTCTAAATTACATCTTTGTGCCATTTGCAGTAAGAATACATGCCCTAGAGCGCTCGTGCTTAACAAGTTTTAAAAAATCTCACTTCCCGTGGGATTCCCTTCACATGACATGAAGGTCAGGTTTAATTTTTCTCATAAAGGGGAGTGAATTCGTCGTTATAAATTAACGGGAAATTGCAAACAGCATTCTTTCCCCATGAAATTATTTAAATAATTATTATTTATAAATATAGTTTAGAATATTTCTAATATTTTTATTGTAAAAATGTATAAAAATAGTAAAAATTCAGTAAAATCGAACGTACCTTTGATGTAGAGTAATATACGATTTGATTTAACACCTGTCTTCTCGACCGAAACGCCGCTGTTTTGTGCAACATTTTATTTACATATATTATTATCGAAGTAAATACTATTTAATTATAGAAAACTGATAACAATAAAAGACGGCCGTTGCGCTCGTAACGATGTACATGAGTAATATATTTGTGTTTTATGATCTCGATATCATCCCATTTCACACTGCTTTTTGAAAACACAATCATTACGTTTATCTGTAGTGATTAAGACATTTATTATTTAAGTACGCCCATTATAATTCTAGTTCGAATTGATACTATAGGCAATGCTAAAGTTTCATTGATTTTCTTATCTGAACATTTTAGCGATCACTAAAAAACCCCAAGGCACATGTAAGTTTCATGGCAAGGCAGATGGATTTTCCACCATTTTATGTGTACGAGACTCCTTTAATTCATCAATTCATGAAGTGAATCTGTTTACGTTACGCATACCGTTATAGGCCTAACTTTTTAATTATATTAATTTTGATGAGCCTAATGATGAGCTGGAAGTTTAATTCGAGAAATTGCTACAGAAAAACGTAAAATTCTTCTTCGTAAAAATAAAATAGATCTGTAAAGATCTATTGAATGGTTACTCTCCAATACTACTGTACCTACAGAAGTACACGTTTCAATGCTTTTTATTCATAAGTCATAAAGAGTTTTTTTCTATAAATAAACTTTACACACTCAACAATGGGAGTCCCATTAGGATAATTATATCCTGTATCAGGGGTCCGGAAACATTCACAATGACAAGGTCAAAAACACCCAGACCGGAAAACATGCCTGCTCCGAGCGGGAATAGAACCCGCGACATGTAGCGCTTAAGACAGGTGTGCTACCGCTGCGCCAAAAAGTCAAATCAACTGCATTACAAATACAAACCATTATAATTATCAATCAAAATATTGCTCTGAAGATTTGTTCAGGCGCAGAAATAATATCTAAAATACTTGTCATGTTTTAATAAAATAAATTATATTTTAAAGATCAGTGAATTGAAATAGAATTATGAAACTAAACACTAATTGTATTCTAAATTTGAAGCTTTCATGTCTGTTAGAAGTGCCTCAGAGTTTTGATCACCGGTCAGTCAAAAGGAGTATCTAAGAAACTGGAACGAAATTACAAAATATTATACTTTTTCCTCGATTCATACACTAAACACTAATCGTATTCTGTATTTGAACCTTCTATGTCTGCTAGAAGTGCCTTAGACTTTTGATGATCGATCAGTCAGTGAGTGACAAAATTAAGAATTTTAACTAGTTATAACTCTTAAACTATTGGTTCAAATTGAATGAAATTTGAAATATACCGTGTTTGTACTATGCCTGACCATGGCCTAACGTTAATAATAATAATAATAATTTAAAGTACATATTTAATCTAATACATGCATATTAATAATTTAATTTTTTAATAAATGTATATTTTAAAATTGGTTATATAATAATTATAATATTAACCTACTCATTTTTATTAGTAATAGTATCTAAAGTTAAAGGCCGAGCCTGTATTATAGATACTATTTTCTTTAAAAAAATATTCGTTTTATAGGTACCTAACACTAATTATTTTGCTATGTAATAGTACATTTTTATTTATTACTTCATTTTTTTAATTATTATTAATTTGAAAATTTGTGAAAACATTTTAAATTTTATCATAAATTTCGTAATTGAAACCGAACTGTCAATTTCATTTTACATGAACGTTTATTGAGCAAGTAAAAGTTAAGTATAAACTTATTTAGTTTATTATACAAGATTTGACCTAAAAATATTGGATTGAGATGTAATTTGTACACAGATAGCTTATTATCTATATTAACACATAGAATAACTTTTATCCTGGAAAAAAGGTTCTGTTCCTCTGGGATTATCAAAAAACATGCTACAAGATGTATTCAATTGAAATTCGTTATGTGTCCTATGAAACATTATTTACTTACAAATGATTCATTTCTCTCTGGAACCAATTCTAACGACACTAAGGACGAAGTCGCGGGCAGATGCTAGCATCGAGTGTTATCTCAAAGTTGCTTACTCAGGACGTATTTAATATTAAATGTTAGCATAGATTATTCGGTTTGTTTACGTTCGATTGCATCGTGGAAATTGAACTGTGAAAAATTCCATAAAAACAATCGTAAGTTCATACACACGTAGATACCCCGTGAGTCATTATATTATAATAACAAGTTAATTAGGTTTAAATATATGTACTTGAAATAATGTTGAAACATTTACACCATTGCTTAACTCAATGGTGTCTGCGAAAACACGTTGAGTATATTTTCAAAAATATTTTCATATTTACATAAAAACCGAAAGATACCTTTGTGGCGTGCTGGCAGTGAGTCTGCGTTTAGCCGCGACGCTTGCGGGTTCGATTCCCTGTCAGAGCAGATATACATGCATACACTATACATTAGTATTGGTCGGTGTGGGCGTTTGTTAATTCGGTGGCCCCACCTGCCTCGGAGAGCACGTTAAGCTGGCGGTCCCGGTTGTTGTCACATAACAACTGATAATAACCGTCTTAACAGGTAATTTACTATTATCCAATGAGTTACTGGTTCGCCCGTAGCGATGCAGAGGTCAGATGGTAACCACTCTGTGTAAAAACTAGTTACCCGTCAAATCCGCGTAAGAGTAGTAAGCAGTTTTTAAGAAACTCGTCCATTAGCTATGAAACACTATTTGGTAATGTCGGACTCATTGATGATGATCACAGGTGGTGACCAAAACTACACCATACCAAAAAATTGTTTCAAGGGTTCCTATATAATTCAATACCTCAATATTATGTTACTTAAAAATGTAAAATAAAATAATAATGAAATACAATCTTCTAAACTAAAAAGCTAGCTAAAAAGCAAAATTGAATTTCAACTATCATAATAATTGATTGAGCCACGGCATGGTTAGAATATATATACAATTTGTCATCGTACTTTTAAGGTTTATTTATATTTGTCAAATAAAAATCCCCTTGTACCTATGACGTAGAAAGAGAACATTAGTAAAAAACCGCGTGCCAATATTTTACGTATTTTATCTGTGCATAATGCATAGAATTAATATAAGAACAAGAAAGCTCACTGAAGCAACATTACTGTGCCAAAAAAGAGGTTCCAAATGGTAACTTTATCCCTATCTAATCGAAACACCATAATTTTTAATAATTGAGGACAAAATAAAAACTTTTAGAATCATCTTGATTTCTGCATACTATTAATATACTAGCTGACCCGGGGAACTTTGTTCCGCCTTAGAGGTTATAAATAAGCAGCCTTTTAATTGTATCAAGATCAATTTTATTTGGATAATTAATGTAGGTAAATAAAAAAAGCAAGTATTCTTAAGGATTCTTTATTGGGCATGTATTTTGGTGCATGGGTTCCACTTTTTATTGAAGCACCTTGTGATAGACGACATTTTTAGTTTTATTATCTGGTGCAAGAACAAATAACGCAGATGGTCTTCCGACACGTGAACATGCCAGATATAATTGACCATGGGAAAAACATGGATTTTCTAGATTCAGACCACAAACTTTTAAGGATTGGCCTTGTGATTTGTTTATGGTCATAGCCAATGCAAGACGGGTCGGAAATTGAAGTCGTTTAAACTCAAACGGCATGTCGGTTGGGATCATCGGGATCCTTGGAATGAGAACTACCTCAACTTCGAATTTTCCTTTGAGTATCGTCGCGTAAATCACATTATTCATCAATTTCCTTATCACCAAACGCATTCCGTTGCACAGTTTTGGTTGGTTTATGTTTCGAAACATTATTATTATGGAGCCAACCTTTAGTCGTAAATTGTGCGGTGGTATGCCTATCAGGATGGCAACTTCATCTATTGTAGGAGCGTTAAATGTGCGTTCGTGTGTTCAACATGGTCGTTTATCTGCTCTAATCACGACTTTGTAGTCATCATTTGGCATGCGCTCCAAAGCACTCTTAAACGGCCAATAAAGAATCCGTAAAATACTTGCTTTTTTATTTACCTACACTAAATTATCCAAATAAAAAATTGATCTTGACAAAATTAAAAGTCTGCTTATTTATAAACATGACATTTAGCTGTCAGTAAAATTAAAATAGTTAAAAATATATTATATATATTAATATAACATCAAATAAAATTTTAACCACATTTAGTTTGAAGAAGATAGGTCTACAAATTTAAGAGATATATAAGTTTTTCCCATAACTTTGTTTTTCATATTACTTTTAATAATTACTATAAAATTACCAACTTATGTTTGCGGTAGATTTTAATTCGTTATTATTTTTAAAATCCTGAAGATTCTTCATAACCAAGCTGCAGAATCCTTTAGTTTCAACTGTGCGTGGTCCACAACGCACTTGACTGGCAATTATTTTACTGATAAATTGCTTTCAGTTGCGTTTTGTTATCCCACGTTTTATGTCACATCCCACTGGGAATAAGTATTAAAGTATCCTATATCCTTCTCCTGGTTCTAAGCTACCTCCCTACCAATTTTAAGCCAAATCAGTTCAGCCGTTCTTGAGTTATAAATGGTGTACCTAACACGACTTTCTTTTATATAAATAGATTTAAATTAGAACCAATATATCATTTTCTTAGAATATTATTATTTTTATCACAATTAGTCAGTGGTATTATAGTAGTGTCATGTAAGTCGGAAAATATAATAAAATTATATTTATTTTTATCCATTCTTTTTTACTTTCCTCGTTTGTGGCTTAACGAAAGTCTTTTGTAATTAATAACAATTGTTACTAAATTACTAAGTTATTAATAATGACATTGTTGTTTTTTATTTGTTAACGAGCGCTTGCCACATATTTCACGTAGTTGATCTTTTAACTATAGGAATCCTTCTTTTACAGTAGTATAATGAAGACATAAACGAATAATTCCTCATAGTCAGATTATTTATTTTCATCATTTGAAGTATGATGATATACGATCCTCAATCTATATTCTTTTCTATTTCTATGATTTCTGATTTCCGATCATTAAAGTAAGGATGTAATATTATTCATTATTAATCGATTTTATCAAAATACTCGATTTTTACTCATTTTGGTATTAGTTAATTTGGCACCAGCTTTTGATGCAGATTGAAACACAAAGAATAAACAGTTTTTTTTTAGAATATGTAATGCTGTTGGCTATACTGGCATTGACAGCGTTACCTGGGCTTTGATTACTGAAACCCAGCCGTGAAAAAGAGCCCCGCGGGGACTCAAAACGCTCCCAGTGCATTCAAATCTGATGGACTCACCCGACGGTGTGTGCGCGTCGTCTCATCTTCTCCGGCGAAGACGATGTTGTATACGTATTTGAGCTGTATATGGAGCATTGTTTCATCAGGGTCTTTTAGTACGTGCTTAGGGCGACTTACTTAAGTCGGTTTTTATCTTTATCTGTATAGATACGAACCTGTCTAATCAGTAGATTTGAGTGAGAGATAGATTATTCGATTGACCCGAAGCGTAAGACACGCTTTTGAATGATTTGTAATTGATTTATTTTTATGATGAAAACAGGCCAAGCGCAGATCACTATGGAATGTACGAAGGCTTTCTAGAATGTCACCTTATTCCTAAGGGACAGTTGATTCCACCTGCATATCATCGCCTGCAATCTTCTCAGGACGAACGCTGCTTTATTGCGTACCATATTGATATGAGCTTGAAATAGTTAATATGTGGCTCATACTCTCATAGCTTTAGCTGTGCTAGTGAAAGTATTATAAATAAAGTATTATTTGCTTGTGACTACGGATGGCCAAGTGAAAAAAGAAATAATAAATCGATAATTTATATTATTTAATTATAAAAAATATATTGATATTTTCGATAAAAGTATGTCTTGTAACGTTTTTCCCCTCCAATTGTACCTGTACTTAGATATCACAGGTAAATGATATGTATGTACAGGTGTTTGATGACCATTTTTTTCGGAATGCAAAATAGCTGGATTTTAACTTTTAGTTGGAGGGTTTGCATTTGCTGCTAAAAATAAACAGAATATGATACTTGAAATACCAATTTATGAAGAATAAAATGTCGACGATATTTATCGATTTATTTTATGAAAAATATCGGTATTTTGATATATCGATTATTTTCGCCCAAGCAGCAAGCCTATTTATTTTATGACAACTGACAATTCTATTTACTCTCATATGCTCTCTGTTACTCTCAATTGACAATTTCTGACAAATGGTTTCAATTTTCAGATTTTTAAATTATTATTATTAAATAATTAATTTAATGATATCATGAGTGGTGGTATGTAAAGTGTATTGTCAGCTATGTCAGTCTTAATATTTAATGCCAAATACAAGTAAAATTATGAAGTGAAATTGAAAAAGTTTTTAAAAACAATATTGTTAAAATACAAAATTACTGAACATTTCAAATGGCTCGTTTCCTGTCAAAAGAAGAGTTGGAAGGTTTTGAAAAATACAAGGTAGTTATTGATTTCAGAAACAATATATTGAAATTACAAAAAAATTCAAATTAAGAGATAAAAATATATGCAATGTTATGAGTTAAAACTTATGAATTCAAACTGATATCATTAATTAAACATTTAAAGTACACTTAATTATTTTTTCCTCGTGTAATTTTTAATTTGTGATTTTCAGTATAACTCAATTGATACAAGCATATTGAGTAATTATGTTATGCATCCGTTTTGGAATTGGTGTGTTCAGGTAAGTCCAATAAATAACTCTTCTATTAAACTTTGTATATAATCATAATTAATTCACTTTATTAATTTATATTTATATTAATAATTAAGTAAAACATTTCAATTACTATAATAAACATTTAAAAAATCTAAAAGACAAACTACAATTACTTTTTAAATTAATAATATAAGATTTTTTTGTATTAGATATATACATATATTTAAAAACACATGTTGAATTTTTGGCCTACGAGTAATGGATTAAAATAAAACTATTTTACACACAATGCACAAATTTAAAGCTTTTGAATGTGGACCCATTCTATAAAGAAAATCATAAATATTGTAATTAAATACAGGTAAATGCTGTTTAAGAAGGTATGTCATACATAAAATGTGCAAGTATGATATAAATGTGTACTTTTGTCATTTGTCAGCTCCCTGTTATCTGGTAACAGTATTTCTATTAACTCCACTGGCTCCCCAAATTATTAAAAATTTTAAATTTAAATATAATAAAAAACTTTCCATTAAAATACTCAAACATAATAATTATATATTTGAGATATAATTCTTTATTTATTGCAAAATAAATAATATTTGAATATTTAGTTAAACTATTGTTTTTTTGCTTTATTACTTGAAGACTAATTTTAAAAATCATGTTTTTAATTGTGTAAAGTTGTGCTTTTAATATAGTTAATGTCTATTATACATATTTGATTGCTTAGTGTACATTTTAATTTTAAAATTCAACAGAAGTATTACCCACTTTATGAATTTCTTATTAGAATGGGGTTTATTTTAAAATTAATTAACACATAGTGATATTTTGCAGTTTTGTCCGGTGTGGGTGGCACCAAACCTTCTAACATTTTCTGGCTTTCTACTGACTGTCCTTAACTTTTTATTGTTCTCATACTATGACTATGGATTCCATGCCCTCACAAATGAGAATGTCACCAATGATCACATTCCAAACTGGGTATGGGCAGTGTCTGCAGTCAATTTATTTGTGGCTTATACCCTTGGTGAGCATTATTAGCATTTTTATGCCTTTTATGTGTAGTGATTATTAAATAAAAATTTAAAAATAGTTGTGTGAAATTCATAAGCAGGATTTATGTATAGTAAAGCCCTGATTATCCACAGAATTGATAGGTAAGGGCACCACACATAGTGAAAATTGTGGATAGTCTGCAAGATGATTAAAAACAAACAGAAAAAATACTTCAGCATTTAAACATTGTTTTAATATACAAAAAAAACTAATATAACTTTTAAAATGTGTAGAAGCAGAGATACCTATGTATTACTAAAAAAAAGTTTTACAGGTACACCTTATTAAAATAAAAAATCAGTCACTCATTGTTGCTTCTTGCATTGGAAACACTTTTTGTTCATTATAATGAACTATATTTTGTATATTTTATTATATAAAAAGTATTTTCCTGACCATTACATTTTGCATTGCGCTCACGGCTGAACCGGGCTTTACTGTATGTGTATTTTTGCACACTAATCTTCACAAAGGCTACGCCATATTAACTGAAACTTGTGTAGCTCATAATCTGCCAGAGCAGATAGAATACCATTTATCCGAACCTATATCTAGGATCGGGTGAAATTGTGAAGTGTATATATAATATTTACATGTAAATAATCTTTATTTAATAATTCAATTTTTTTATATCATAGAATTTTTATAAAATCAATGAAGGTAAATCATTGATTTTTATTAAGAAATACCATATAATATACATTTCAATCCTAAAGCATATAATAAATGTTAAAAAATAAATCATGCAACTGATAATATTTTTAACAAAATTGTGAACCATTACCACATTGTATGCTCTCTTAATCTACTATTCTTATGTGCCCTTTGATATGCTTGTTTAAATGTCTGATAATAATAGTTAACTAAATTCTGCATCCTCATTAATAACATGATAACAAAATATAATAACCATAACCAATTTTAACATTTGTTTAAAATCATAAAAATATTTATGCATCCTATTTCCTACTTAATATTATTAACTAGCTGCGCCGGCGGCTCCGCTCGCGTGGTGCACCGATTTTTCTTTATTGAAAGTTACCCTAATTCTTTTTCTAAAATGAAAGTAGCCAAGTTACTCCTTATAAAATCAGCTATCTACCAGTGAATATCCCGTCAAAATAGGTCCCGCCATTTTAGAGATCAGCTGTAACAAACAGACAGACAGACAAAAATTTTAATTTTTTTTATGTAAGTAGTGTATATATTTTCCTATGCATTTAGTGAAAATTTGGAATTACCAACAAACACTTTAATTTTATCACAAAAACGGCTATGGACTAGACAAATATGGACATGGAGAATATAGAAAATTGGCACACAGATGGTTTATAACCTGGATTATGGATATAACACTTTTTATAACAGAAAAATGTTATGTTCCTGCGGTATTATCAAAAAACGTTGATATCAACTGGAATATGATACGTGTCATATGCAACCTTATTCTGCACTCGCTTAGAGAGTTTACATTCCTCTCTGGGCGCAATTGTAATGTCAATGTGGAAAAAAACGTCAGTAATTTATAAAAATGTTTAGTAATTATTATAAATAATAACTTTTCCTCAATAGTTTTAATGATGTTCAAAAGAGATGCAACATGAAAAGAAATAACAATGTTAAAAGATTTTATTATTCTTAGAATGTTTTAATAACAAGCATATTGATCATGGACTTAGCCAGCATTTGGCCTAGCGGAGGGCAAAATATAAATTTAGGATCCTGGGGAGCAAAATGAGTATATTCTTTTCGTTATTAGTTAAATAGTTTGAAAGTACATTATATGCGTGCATTTTTCAGTATTTAGGTATCAAGGTCCAGGTGGGAGTAGCTGCCTTCCCTTGCTCCTACCTCGCTACTCCCATGATATTTAGCATAATATAACACATAATTCTATGATATTGAAGTTATGTAAGATTTTTAGTCGATTATTGAAATCGAAAAGCAACAATATATTTTGATAACGCCGGTGGCACTGATAGAAACTGATATTTAAAAAAAAAAAAAAAAAGGGTAACGCTTTATATTTATATGTTCAATAGAAACATATCATTACATTTTAATAGGCCATAAGACTTGCTTATCACTTATATTAAGACAAATATGTATATATCAGTCAATTCGGTATTTTTATTGCCTAATTTTAATAGCTTCTAATTGTTAATACAAGATAATTACATGTGCCTGAAAATATCAACAACGTATTGTAAAATAAATTCGTTGCGGGCTATCTCGCCATTAAAAAACATTGTCATTCTACGATATTGGTATAGAACGTTGTATTAGGTAGAATTAAATGCGAACTACAATCTAATTGGATTGGTGTAAATTTTTAGATACATAATGTTAACAGAGGTTAATAAGATTCGAAGCGTTCACTCAGCTAATAGTTCGCTATCGATATGCCATCGTGGTTTTCAATAGTCTATTCTTGTCGTTTCTAAAAACTTCAAAAATCTTTAAAAATTCAGTAGTTCCAAAGAAGATCTTTCTAAACAAAATAAATAGGTTTATTTTGTACGATCTGCTGAATATGGTTTGCCGGATCTGCCAATAATGCATGGGTACACTACTTTAATACAACAGTAAAGTGTATAATACGCGTGCTCTTAAGATACTATACTTTGTGCAGCTTTTTATTTCTGTAGTCTTTAACCACACCACAGTGCCCCGTGGAAGTAAAATCCTGACCTAATGTAACATCTTTTTGACATCGTATATATCGTCTTCTCAAATCATAACTACATCACTAGCCAAAGTGATAATGTGTTGATGTAATTTCAGATGGAATTGACGGAAAGCAAGCCCGTCGAACGGGCAGCAGCGGGCCCCTCGGTGAACTCTTCGACCATGGTCTCGATTCATATTCAACAGCTCTTATACCTACATGCTTATATAGCATATTTGGAAGGTAAGTTAATATTTATAGTCCAAATATTTAAGCTATTTTTTATTGAATGCGTAATACTGGTGGCCCTTCTGGCCTTGACAACGTAAGCGGGTAGGGTCGGTACTCAGACCCGGCCATGAAAAAGGGATAGCCGTGGCGGGGGCTCAAAGTTTCTTCCGACCTTAAAACCGAACCACGGCTTAAAACTTGGCAATAATGAAAGCGCTCCGAGCGCGCTCCAGTCCATGGTATGTATCAGTCTGTACTGTGTATGGAGCATTGTTTAACGTGATCTTATCGTCGGAGTCTTGCAGGACGTGATTATTAGGCATGTCTTTAATCGGTTTGTCATGTGTGTCTATATAAATACAAGCCTTTCGGATTCGGATGCGAGATAGTTTGAAAGCTGCGTGCGTCTATGGCTCACGGCTGACCGAGCTATCTAACTTTACAGCTATGTATCATGACAGCTGACACGTGAGCGGGATACGCACGCCCTCACCTACGTTCCAACGTTAACTAAAAATGTGAACATGACTACATATATTTAATAAATTAAATGTTGCCATTACAATAAGCTCAAAAGACAAAATTGAGTGTTTTTACGAGGAGGATACCTGCTACTATACGCCTAGTTTTTTTGAAAAAGAACGAGACCGTCTTACTTTATTCATTTTACACAATGGCCGACATTAATATGTGTGAGAGAGAGTGCTAATGGTGCTCTGCCTTACGTCTCCATTCTCATATTAATGTTATGTTGTTTTCAACTTTTCATGTTCGCCTTTAATTTTTTTTTTTTTAATAAATATTTCAATATTGTTTTGCTCAAATTTATTTTGTCATTGTTTCAGGGATGAGCTGAGTCCGTTAAGATTCTACTTCGTGATATGGAATATATTTTTCAACTTTTATCTAACACATTGGGAGAAATATAACACGGGTGTCATGTTCCTACCTTGGGGCTATGACTTTACTATGATTGTAAGTAGAATATTTGTAATAAATAATATAATATGAATTAAATTGTATGACAAAAATAAATCTGTAACGATTTTATTTATCTTAATTTTAATTGCTTAGTTTTGGCGGCAACCCTGAAGCACAATTTAGCAAACATATGTACCATTGACCACAAGCTCTATTCCTGTTCGGGGCGTAATATTTTGTTAGCATTGGCCATACAAGCATGTCTTCCAGTATTGGTGGTTTTTTTATGTGCTTGGTTTTTTTGTGTTTTTCCGCACACCCGATGCAGGATATAATTTAATAATTAATTAGTACAAGTACAAATTTTATATAACCTTGTAATTTACATGTTTAAATTCACATAGATTATTTTAATTCTTATGAGAATAAATATAACCCTTTTTATACCAAATATATTAGAAAGAGATATCTTCTCTTAGTTCAAATGTGTTGTAGCTTGATGTCGCTAGTTTTTTCTACGACTTGTCATCATGTCATATATTTTACTACGAATATATTCGAGTTTATATGTATAAAATTTAGTTTATACATATAAACATAAATAATATACATAAAATATATTCGTAGTCTTGCACACACATACATTCAGAGGGAACTGCACATTTCAATTTAAGCTTTATAACTATAGATGCAACGTTTATTTATCAATGATAGAACTTCTTACTGACATTTTATCAGCATAGACAGCTGTACTAGTATAGAGGCCGGGGAGAGGATTAGCTATCGTTTATTTATGTATTGTTCAGGGGTCGTGTATCCTGTTGCTGGTGACGTCGGTGACGGGCCCTCAGGCCTGGCACGTGGCGCTGCCCGGTGGTCTTACTCCCGGCGTGCTCTTCGAGCTCGTGCTGTACTTCTCCGCTATGATCACCAGCCAGACCGTCATTCTCGCTAACATTTACAAGTATTATTTACATTTTATGTGGCCCACCGGTGTACCTACTATTATTATAAATAAATAAAATAAATATTTTTTTCACTTTCTGAGAACTAAATAGTCGAATTTATCAGCGTAAAATAATAGTATCAGTAGGTACTGTTGCGTTTCGTGCGATAAATGGGGTGCCTGTGGCCCAATTTCCCACCCCCTGTTTCCTTCTCATCCCTTCCCTCCCATCCCTTGGATTGGCAACACGCATTTGATACTTTAAGTATCTCAAGCGTTCATATGTTGCGGTGACTGTTTATCATCAGGCAGACCGTAGGT
Source organism: Hestina assimilis (assembly GCA_023373885.1). Lineage (NCBI taxonomy): Eukaryota > Metazoa > Arthropoda > Insecta > Lepidoptera > Nymphalidae > Hestina > Hestina assimilis. The sequence goes on along the minus strand of CM041747.1, from coordinate 15,176,186 downwards.
CTGTCTGCCAACCGTTATGCCATAAAAAAATTGTTTTTCAGATCATATCGAGATCGCACCGGCAAGATGCGTCCATTCATGGAGGCTATAAGACCACTAGTACCGCTGGTACTGTTCTTCATCCTGAGTACTATCTGGGCGCTGTACTCGCCAACTGACATCCTTAGCCGTGGCCCGAGACTATTTTTTGTACTGACTGGTACTATTTTCTCCAATATTAATGTGAGTTGAAAACAATTTTAAAATATTTGACGACAACAACGTTGTGGTTCAGCAGTAGCGAACCTGCCTGAGCGCATCAGGTGGTGGGTTCGATTCCCGCTCGGGACCGGTCTGGATGTGTTCATGCTTGTCGTATAATTATATAAGTATCATATCAATATAACGATTATTATTAGATTTTATGTGATAACAACGAGATCGACAGGTCAATGAGCTCCCTGCGGCATGGTAGCGAGACACAAAGACAAACGCCCAGACCGAAACAGATATTTGTAAGATCCATAAAACTTACTGCTGCTAGCACGTCCCTCCATTCAAGCATCTATAAATAACATTTTAAAACCGACGGTTGTTGGGCAGCTGTAACGAACTTGCCTTAATTACCATAGATAGCATGTTCGATTCGACTCGACTTCTAGAAATCTTTAATAATGACGATTCCTAAAATAAACATGACACTTTCTATATTTTTCTTACAATTAATATGTAACCTTTTTATATACATACAACATAAACTATACAAGCTTTTATTGTAGTATGGGTGTGTTCGTCAATGTCATTGTGTTAAATAAATAAATAATCGCCTTCTCTTCCCAGTGTCGTCTGATCGTGTCTCAGATGAGCGACACGCGCTGCGAGGTGTTCAACGGGCTGCTGGTCCCGTACGCGCTCGCGGTGTGCGCCGCGCTCTGCGGGCGCGCGTCGCCGGCCGGCGAGCTGCTGCTGCTCGCCGCGCTCACGGCGCTCGTGTCCGTCGCGCACGTCTACTACGGAACCAAAGTGGTACGACACATTATATGGTTATATGGCCCATCGATCGATATACACGCGTTACTTTGCTAAATATATTTCGATACTTTGTAATCCAATCGGGAAGGAGGTAAAATTTTGAAGACAATTATTGCATAATGAAGAAATATTGTACGTCATGTATTTTGTTTTTTTTTTTTGAAGCGAAACTTCTTTAGAATCGTTGTGATTTCAAACCGGATGCAACGGAAAAAGCGACAGGTAAGATACAAAAATGTATAGGATGAAGCCGGCAAAGAATGAGACAGAAATATACATGCTATTTTTTATTATATATATTCATTAATTTCAGACAGACAGACCTACCGACAAACCGACCTGACGGACGGGATGGATGGACGGACAAACAGACAGACTGACAGACAGCCAGATTAAGCCTTTACTCGCTGACTAATTTTAGCTAAAGAAGTTTTACTTCAATCGTGTGATCTAAAGCACGGTTTTTTTTTTGCAGCCAACATTTGCAGTAATATTGATTCAAATAAACTTATTCCTCCTCCTTTAAATTTATCATTCATACAAAAAGTATAATAATATTATAAATTTTAATATAGTATTCTATTTTGTTTCAGGTACAAGAAATGTGCGAACATTTCAAAATCTCCTGTTTCCGAATCAAGCCAAAGATAAACTAAACATGTAGAATAGTTTTTATCTATTTTTTTAATTCAATCTGGTCGTAATTTATTATTATATCTTTATTGGGATCTAGGATCGAATTTTTTTAAAACTATTTTTATAAGTAGGAAATTCTTAAATATATTAAATTTTTTATATATTTTTAAAGGGAAAATGTGTTTTAGGTTGAAATTTATTATCTATATGAGTAAGGTTTTATTTGGGATCTGATTAATCGCAACAATACTCAATTTACTCTTAGGATATTTAGATGTTGACGGTTCAGTAATAATGTGACCATATGTCGCATTTTGAACGAGACTGTTCCTTTCTTTTGTTGTCAGTCCCGATGTCTCCGAAGTCGCATACATTTCAGTAAATTTTAGCGAATTTGTAACTATTTATGTCTGCTCAGGCGACAAAAGTAAACATCTTCTCTGATGCAAATGCTCGACCTTGACCACTCGAATGAAAGAAGGGGTATTTATAAGCTCAGAAAATAATCATATTGAAGATATGACAAAAAAAATATGTATCAAAAATTGTATGCTCATATCAATGCTCAATACGCTCATGTCTAAGCTCGATGTCGTATAAAAAGCAACAATTTTCCGAAAAAAAAATCCATTTTGAGATAGCGTGTCGATTTTTATTGTGAGATAACATATTTATTCTTACTAAAAGTAAAAATTTATTTTATCGTTAAGTTAGCGTTCTGTATTTTACTTCTTCTTCTTATCGAGTGGTTAGTGGCCAACCTAGTGTCAGAGTTCTTCAGATCGCCCGTATAGGCATCTGACATGACTATCAACTATTATGTCTCGATAGCTGTCGGAACCGACTTATTACGTGCCCTCCGGAGCACGGCGACGCTCAGTTGAAATACCATCTTGCGAAAGACCGCGCCTAAAGTTGCTTAACCCACCAATCGTTTACCGATCAGTGAGCGCACCCGGCTAAGAGCGTATTTTATTGAAATAATGAGATGTATTAAAAAAAATTGTGAATATTTTTTTTTCCTATTGAGGTCTGTCTATATATTTGTACCTTAAATAATAGTGGAAAACAATATTTGCCAGAGAAGATGTTTTTATTGTCAAGCAAAATCAATTGACTTCAACATCTCAAAATGAATATTATTTATTAAATTGTGTCAATTGTGACAATGTCCCATTTTAAGTAGAAGTATAAATGGTCACGTCAGTTATATAGCAGTGTAATATTAGTCATAGATGTTATTTAGCAAAACGTGGCAAGGGATGGTAGGCAATGGTAGTTTTAGGTGGTTGGTCGTTAGTATGTATAGTTTTAACACATCGATTATATTTTTTTTTTATATTTGACTCTTGATCTGCGTTGCGAGCCTTAAGGGGACGACATTCAACGTTAAAACTCAAAATATATAAGAATAAATAATTAAAAATAATAGTAACATCCATACTAGTTTTGGAGTCGGTATTTGTAAAGTCTGTTAAAAATAGGGTTTAGCAATCCAATAACAATTGAATTGAATTGAAACTCCTTTGAATTTATCATATCTGAAATTTGACTGGTAACGCCATGTTGGGCCGTGTTTCCAGGTCTACTGCCACAGATTATCCCTCCTCATTCCTCAATCGGTATTGCTGTTGGCCTTACTGGCCGTGATAGTACCACCCGGGGGGGTAGATTCTGTATCTTTCTCTTCCCATTTATAGTTATACCATATTGGGGGAAAGCATCTCTGACACTGACCTTGAAATAGCGAAGAACTAATTTGAGATAACATAGACCTTCTTTTCCATAATCATAAAGTTTGAAACGTTTTTTTACATCTTCAGAGGTGGAATTTTAGAAAACGTTTAAATACGAGTTTATTTATTTTTAATTGTTGGCCAAAAAACAAAGTTACATGCTTCTTGTTTCAAAAATGACGGTCATTCTATACATCTAACTTTTAACCTCCTTTTCAATATCTAGAATATATATAAATAATAAATATACACATAATATGGCATTTCGTTTAGTGATGATTTCTACTAAATCACAGTAACCGTAAGCTGCGTTAAGGAACTTCGTTCCAAAAAATTAGATATTAAATATGTGTTGTGGTAGATTTGATGCATGTCTTTGTCTTAGTACAACAATCTTTAATAAGAATATATTATCCAATTATGAAATATTGTAAGAATAGTTATTTGAGCGCTAGTCATGTAGTCAATACATATCAAAGATAAAAATAACTCATTCGTTAACTTTTTTTTTAAGAACAAAATTGTAACAAGGTTTACTGAGTAATGAAATAAAGCTCTCTTAAAAATATTTATAAATTCAAAACTCCAACATTATTTTAATAAAAATCTATACTTTAAATAGTTGTAGATAAGGAGTCAGAACCAGCGGAGTATAACGTAGGAACGAACCATGGATGTTTAATCTATATATTATATGAAAAAGAAAGTAGGCTTGTATCACTGATCTTTGTATGATATATCTAGCAGTGCCCACGGCTCCACTCCACTCCACGCTAATTTCACAATTATTTATTTCTTAGTTTTAATATTTTATTGCTCGGAACCCCAAGTCTGAGTTACTCCGTATAAAATCAACTATCTGCTAGTGAAAGTTGCGTCAAAATGATTCCTACCGTTTCTAAAATTAGCCCGAACAAACTAATTTTTTTATACGTGTATGTATGTACTTTCATATTACCAAGATATGCATTTAGCTGACTTAAAATTTTTCCGTAATAATAACTCGTATTAAATGTTGTTCAATTGCGCTGATCTCAACGAGTTTACACTTTATTATATGAAGGATGGATTTTGCTTCCTCTTCTTATACTTGCAAAATAAGTGGCAGAATTTAATATTTCATTTGTTAGTAAGTCAAGTAGGTGACTTTTCGTCCGATGAAGACAGTTTTATTTCATTCAAATAGTTATTTACGTTCCATAATATAAAGATCAGTGTATCGTATATATATATTATTTCGATATACAAGTTTTTATAATGTTGGCATATGTTCCTACTTTTTATGATAAACTTTTTAAAACTATTTCAAGATATTTCACTATAGGACATTTTGATTCGTGTATAATGTATCTTATAAATCGTACTTTCTGATACAAATTTGTATATTATTAAAGTGCATTTACTTGTGACTGTATATTACAAGCATGAATTTTTATATGAAATTCTGATCATCTAAAAACTAATAATCTTGCCATAAACGTTATACATAAATGTAATTACTATTTTTTTAGGCTGTGACAACTGACAAGTTCACAGAAGTTTGAATCTCGTTATATAAACAACAACTTTTCCTGATAGAAAATAATTGTCCTACATTGCCATAAACTATTAGCATTGGCAATGTAATAACAAAAATATCAAATTGTTTCATGTAGGTTCAAACAAAAACAATTTCTTTTTCCATGTTCTTAATAAAATGAAACATTTCCTCTCGAATCCATAAACTTGTTATAATACTATGGACAAGCCCTTTTATACAGACAATTCCAGATTGGTTTGGTGCTCCTTCGTATATTTAACACCAACGCAACAGAATGAAGTTGGTTACTTGTTTCCATATTTGCTTCCATATGATTTTCATAACAATGGAATTAAGTGTACTACACATTATATAGTAAGTCTATGCTCGAATTACATTTGTATTTTTTAAGTTACAATTTACCTAACATAGGAATATGAATACAATATATTTCAACATGTAACAATAGGAATACAATACATTTATATTTTAAAAAAATTGTGTGTGATATTGCTACACACATGCATTTTTCAACTTAATGATCAATCGCCAAACATATACATATAAATTGAATTAGTCATTACTAATAAAATAAAACCATCACAAAAATAAAGTCTCATATACATGAGGTTTAAAATGACATAGGAAGTACGAAATTTGTTTTAAAAAATTGTTGAAATGTAAAATTTAACGTTTTTATGTCATATTGTGAAAACACGCATGTTTTTTTTTTTTTTATATTTGTAATACTTATAGAAAAATAAACATAATTTTGTATTCTTAAAGTATGTTCCTAATTAGTAATTATTATGAAATAACAATATGTTTTGGCATCTTGTTTATTCAATGTAACAAAAAAGGCAGCTTTTTACTAAATTAATTATTTATTAACTGATGTCCGCAGTCTAAGTCTGCTCAAGTAAGAAATTTGCTGTTTCTTTTTAGATAACTGGATAACTCATATTGTTTCCCACAGCCTACAGTTGTCAACAAACAACTCGTAAGAATGTTATATACGAATCTGATTTTTTTTAAATAATCGATACGATTCCGAGTCTGCATTAACAATTTTTTTGTGCTCAATGTGTACCTGTTAATTTTAAGATTTTCGTAATAACCAAATGATATTGTGCTTCTGAAAAATTATTCAATAACTAACTCATGTATATTATTTGTGCTGGTAAAATAAAGGATTTTTTTATAACCATCTTTATTATTTGTAAAATACGTACCTACCTTCCTCAGCAGAATAAAATAATAATTATGTAATTATTAACAACCAGGCTCCGACTGGAACAGAAAGGCCAGGTGGCTCCGCTGAAGCCTGGGGCCCGAGATTAGGTAATATGTAATGGGATACTATACGAAAATAATGAACTATAATATATTTACATAAATAATTTTTAGTATAAATTTTATAATTAATAATAAATTTTATTGTATGAACGAACTATGTGATCCACCTTACATTTAGATCACAAAAGCTATGCAGTAGGCTGAGCGGGGGCTCTACCCTACCTGCCGACTCGTTTCCGGCAAGCCCAGCAATCCAAGTCAATGGGAGGACCGCAGAAGCTGGGGCCCGGTTTGCAAACGCCACCTCGACTATATTCATTCCGACGCTTTTTACGACAATTTGACATTATTTACCAAGTTTAATACTGAATCTCATTGGTTTATAGCTAATAGTCACTATAATGATGATGGTGTAAATAAAATTATATTTTTATAATACCGAAAATCTCGATATGGGTCCCGTTTTCTAAGGTTATCATCAGATTTAAATATGTGATTAACGAAAATGCTGTGTTTAACGAAGGGGCTGTCACTATATTCTATATGTTCTTCTGTATACCTATTACCTACGTAGTGTATCTGGCTGTTAAGTAATATTTACATTAAGTCCAGCCACATACGTATTATTGTAGGGTTAAGGTAGGTACGACGACTCAGACAAAAAGACTAACTTGTAAGGGGAACCGGCCACGGTTACAACCTATGAAATCACTGACTCTGAACTGATTCACGAATTCTATAAAAAGTGGCTATCTATTTAGAGGACATGTTTTGGGAGTAGTCTTTAATGTGAGGGCTGCGAGAAAGCAACAGAACGCCAGCTCTTGTCATGAAAATAAGCAGTGCAAATGTCTAAATATTAAACACCTTGACAAAACTCCCAAAATACCTTCGGAAATCAGAAATGAATCAACAAGTTCGGCACAAAATCACAAGGTGTCGAAATATAGAATAATAAACGTAGCGAAAAAAAATGTTTGTAAAATCGTTATACATTAATTCATAATAATTGTAGTACTAAGAATATTATTTATTTTTTATTTATCTATAAGACAATGAAAATGTATAGTAACCGAAGATATTGAAAATGAAAGAGTTGTGTTGTGTTTTGGTAATTTTATTTTGTAAACAAATCACATTTATTCTTAACAGTTTAACACATGGTACTAATTGTATCATTAACTTCATCTCCTATTGACAAGAGTTTTCTCCACATATCTGGGGTCAAACTGATCCCTTTCTTTCCGGGTAATAATTCACCATTCTTTTCATAAAATTCTCTTATATCTATATAAACTTTGCCTTTGAACTCTCTAATTTTAACTAATTTCTTTCCCTGTAAAACCCAAGTCGGTTCTTTATCATCTGTTCTAGAACCCATCTTAGCTTTTTTTTCTGGAGGATGGTTTTTCTATAAATGAAAATGGCAAAAATTAAACATTTAATTTCGATATTTGCACGGTAGTTCAAAATAAAATTAGGTTAAAAGTTAAACTTACATCCACTGGCCCTTCGTCGCTATCACTACTGGAGCTTTCAGCTTTCTTCTTATTTTTAGGCATTTTGTATTCTAATCTAATTAATAAATACTAAATGGAAGTACTAAACTAGAAAATAAGATGAGAAATATTATGGACTCCAAGAGTCCAAGCTGTCGTCTGCCGGCTGTCAGTCTGCCACCACGCGTACTTTTTAGCATAGACAACATATGAACGTTTATTCCTTACCAACTCTGAAAAATATTTACCCCTAAAATCTCTTCAATTACTTGGAAAGTCCCTAAAAACCAACAATTAATCCTGAATTACATTTATCAGCCTTGATTTGTATTTTATCTTTAGAAAATAGATATACGCAATACGCATGACAAGTTGTGGAATGAGCTCCCTGCCTTATTCTATCCTAAATTTAAGAGAGAATAAACTCAAACTCAAACTCAAAATATTCTTTATTCAAATAGGCTTTTAAGCGCTTTTGAATCGTCAAATATACAGTCTGTTATGTCCGCCTAAATGAAGCTACCGCCGATTCGGAAGGTAGATTCTGCAGAGAAGAAACGGCAAGAAACTCTACAGTTACTCTTTTCAAAAATAATCACATTACATTTGTCAAATGTACAATTAAGATATATATCCCGCATGAAACTCAACGTATATTAATTCCATGCCACATTATCTGCAATATATTCATTAACGGAATAATAAGCTTTATTTAGTAAACACCGCTTGATATAAGATTTAAATTTCATATGTGGTAGATTCAAAATTGTCTGCGGAATTTTATTATAGAAGCGAACACCTTGCCCCAAAAGGACATACTCACTTTGTGAAGCCGAAAACTTGGTGTAACAAGTTTATCTTTTCTTCTTGTATTAAAGCAGTGTCTGTCACTGTTTGTGTCAAACAAATCAACATTTTTATGAATATAAAGGATATTGCTAAGGATATACTGCGAAGCAACCGTCAGTATGCCTGCCTTAGTAAACACATCCCGAAGAGAGTCTCTAGCTTGCAAATTATAAATCGCCCGAACAGCTCTTTTTGAAGAATAAATACAGTCTCAATGTCTGTAGCATTACCCCAAAGTAATAGGCCATAAGACATAATACTGTGAAAATAACTGAAGTAAACTAATCGAGCAGCATCGATATCACTTAATTGTCTAACTTTCCTAACCGCGTAAGCAGCAGAGCTGAGTCTTCCTGCAAGGGATGTTAAATGAGAGTTCCACTGAAGTTTTGAATCCAGTGTTATTCCTAAAAATACTGTATTATCAATTATATCAAGATTTGTATTATTCATACTTAAAATAAAATCTTGTTTCTTAACATTTGGCATTGAAAATTCACCTTGACCCAAGCTGTCACTTAATACAAATATTTTCTTATTATTTATAAATTTGTGTTTAGGGTTGAGCAATTCATTATTTTTGGCAACTGAACTATTTTCATCTTTTTGAATCAAAGAGTTGAGCAGAAATACTGGTTCAGAGCTTAGAGAGGCATCACTTGACTGTTTTGGTTGCAAACAATCACACATATTTTTATTTGACAGAGATTCAAACCTTTCCAAATTGTTATTCGATAGCTCAATTAAATGATTTGTAGCAATTATATGCTCTTGTATTTGCTTTTGAGCCATGTCATACCTCTCCGTCATGTATTGAAGTGACCTTTCTAAACTAGTAATTTCTGCATGGAGTTGATCAACGTCCTTGACATATTTTATTCTATTATTTTCTAATTCTTTATTACATATTTTAATTTTATTTATTAAAGATTTACGTTCCTGCCTCTTGTCATTCACATATTTGTAACTGAATTTAGATTTAATTAATTTCTTAGTTTTATTGATATACCTATTTATTTTAATATATTTTTTCAATTTATTATGAGAACTAAAATAAACATAATTACTATGATATGAGTCATCTTTAGTAAGATCAATTGTAATAGGCTTAATCTGGTTGGCAACGAAATCGGAATTACAATTAACCAATTCATTATATAAGCTCTGGGTCTCATTATTACCCTGAGTCTCCTTGACTTTTTCTAATTCAATAATTGATTTTCTCGCCTCGTTGAGACTAAGTTCCAGGTGTGTAATGTGACTCAGTGCTCTTTCATGCTCATTGCTACAATTATTAATAAGTGAGTTTAGTAGAGAATAAGTATCTAAGCTGGAAGCACTGGTCACATAGGTCATAGACATAACAACAACGCCAATACTTTTTGACCTCCCTAAATCCTAGCGTCGACTACAGAAGAAACGTGTCTTATTAAAACAAATCCCATTTATTCCTAGTGCATCCATCCCTTAAGAATCGAATAGAATTGTTTGTTCACCGCAACTTTAAATAAAATTAGGTCGTTTTTGGGCATGGACAGCTCGGATGAAGAGATGTTTTTATTTCAAATACTTTTTGATGAAGAAGAGGAGAATATAAAAAAGAATCTCCGTGCTCCCAAGTACTGGGTACACGACATTAAAATGAAAAGATATATCTGTGGCGAATATTATCAAGTATATCCAGATTATAAGAGGGCTAGTGTTATATTATTTCAATAAACGCATCGACTGAAGTGCGATCGAATCGCATCAGCGAGAAAATTCGCATGTCGAGCAATTAACGTGGTAGATTCAATTTGGCGCGCCGCAGTTCTTAGCTAATGAACGCAGTTTCATATTCATATTTTTTTTTGTTAATTTTTGTTCCTGTTGAGTTTGGTCGTTATGTTTTTGTTATAGTGTAAACGTGAAAATATCGATTACCAGTTCTATCGGAATAATAATCGAATTTGTTAACGATGATCACTACCCCATCCCTAAGGCTGAGAATAACCATATTTTGCCTGTGGCTTTCACAGGATTCTCTACTCTATGCACAATAGACAATTCTTGAATTCTCTGTCTTTTCTGTTTCAATGACTAGGTTTAGAAATTAGAGTTGTTCTTGTTAACGTTAAGTGTTTTGGCTATGTACTAATGACCAAAAAAGTTATTATTTGAATGAATTATTTGTGTTTGCGACCTAAGATATAATAGAAGTCGGTTATTTACAAGATTACTAAAGAATGAGATAAGTATTAGTTAGATGATTCTCTTAAAATGTAACCAAAATACAAGAAAAGCTTATGTCTAAAGGTGTTATGGAAAACATCAGTCATGAAATACTTTTGTCTATTTATTATTTTTATCGTTTCACGTGAAAGTCAATCATCTATATTTAACAGAACGGATTCATTATCATTGTTGAAATCAAATTCAACATCTGAACAAAAAGTATGGAACATAAAACTTAATATTTATTTCGCTGAAACTCTTCCTCTTGTATTACAAAAACCAGCCGGGACCAACGTGTCCTTTAAATGTGAGGCAATTATGAATTTTACAAAAGTTGAAAAATTTACTAAGAACAAGGAAGGTATAGAAACATCTTCAAAGGAATTTCCTCCTGATCATATTCAGCAGACTTTGATGGAAAACGTTAAGGTATATTGGTTGAAAGATGGTAAACTGTTATCAGATACTGTAAGACTTAAGATTCATGCTGAAATCGATAAAACTAAAGGAAACATTGGCACAAATCTCGAAATAATAAACCTCAGAAATGGTGATGCAGGAATGTATACCTGTGTTATTAAACAAAATTATGAGAAAAAAATGTCAACAAGACTTATCATTGAAAAAAGTGTTGACAGTATTGATATTGATACACTTAACATATTAACGCCGGTGTTTCCAAGTGCTAGCAATAACGAGCTTGCAATGGATATTAGAACAACACCTAATTTAATATCGGAAGGTATGACATCAGAAATTGTTAATGAAAATATTTCTCTGCCAAAAAAGTTGGAGCCAATATGTCAAGAATATGTGGGAAAAGTATGTAGTTCACATCTTAAGGGTCAGTTTGTTTACATTCCTTATAATACTTCTCAACCTGCTCTTGAAAATAAGCTTAAAAAAGCTTTTCAAGTCACAAAATATTCAAATGACATTAGTTCTCATTGTGAACGTTATGCACTTCCTAGTCTGTGCTATTCAACATTTCCCATATGCAGAAATCCATTCGAAACTAACGATAATTTTTTTAAGCAAGTTAATAATTCATTTCAAGCTCTTTTGGAGAAAGATAAGGAACTAAATGCAACAAAATATAATGAACCAAAAATTCTAAATGAACTGCTACATTTGAAATTGCATAAAAATATATCAGAAGATATATTCAATTATCGCTATAATTCCACAATATTACGGCGTGTGTGTAAACAAGATTGTGAAATATTAGAGAATGAGCTGTGTCAAACAGAATATGCTATTGCAAAAAGGCATCCACATATTGGGAGGCAGTTAACATTAGAAGAATGTCAAGATCTACCTGAAGATGACCCAGATTGTCTCAAGATTGGCATTGGTACTTTAATAGTGTCAGATGATGAATGTTACTGGGAAAATGGGAGTGGTTATCTTGGTAGAGTCAGCGTAGCGAGCAGTGGCATGCCATGTATTGAATGGTCAAAACAGCTGTATCTCAAAGTTTCAGACTACCCAGAATTAGCAGGTAGACATACTTATTGCAGAAATCCTGGAGGAATTAAAACACAACCATGGTGTTTTGTAGACAATGATGGGAGAACAGATCAATTGTGTGATATCCCAAAGTGTGCCCACAAAATCTGGATCTACATTGTTGTCATTTTCCTTCTTTTATCTTTGATTATTGTTGGATTCATAGTTTGTTTCTTTTATAGACACAAAAACAAAGGTAACGCGGCTACTATTAGGGATATCAATCTTCCTAATGCAGATAAAAATATTTATGGGAATTCTAGATTAAATTCACCTATAGAAATGAATGAGTTGCTAACTAATCAGAATAGTGGTAGTCAACCGCATTTGACAACTACATCACGCGGAAATGGTATATTACGAATACCTCAGTACTCCTTATCACAAATTAAATTCTTGGAAGAGTTAGGAGAGGGTGCTTTTGGAAAAGTCTATAAAGGAGCTTTAAAAAAGAATGGTGAAACTCAGTATGTTGCTGTTAAAGCCCTAAAAGAAAATGCTTCTGCTAAAACAAAAGCTGACTTTAGGAGAGAAATAGATTTAATATCAGAACTGACACACGAAAATATTGTTTGTATTGTTGGAGTGGCTCTTAGGGAGGAACCATTGTGTATGTTATTTGAGTTCATGGCGCGTGGTGACTTGCATGAATTCCTAATGGGTCGTGCACCACCTTCTGGCAAAGGACTCCCATCAATGCGATTATTAAACATTGCACATAATATAGCATCTGGAATGCAATATCTTGCTTCACATCACTATGTTCATAGAGATTTGGCAGCTCGTAATTGCCTTGTGTCGGATGATTTTATTGTTAAAATATCTGATTTTGGACTCTCTAGAGACATTTATAGCTCAGATTATTATAGAGTGAGTATAATTTTAATGTTTCAATAATTAACAAAGGTCTATTTTGTACTGAGTTATAAACTAAAAATAATCATTTCTGTTAGATTGTTTTATTAGAAGTTTTTTTAATATTCCTTGGAGATTGTCGTGAAGTATAGTCATATTGTCTTGGGAGAAATACTGAGACATGTAATTATTAAATTAAATATTGATAGTATAACAATTCCTAGTATTTTGTCATATCATATCAAAACTTTCTGCTGTTTTAGGTGCAATCGAAAAGTCTTCTACCAGTAAGATGGATGCCTCCCGAATCAATCCTCTATGGAAAATTCACTACTGAAAGTGATATTTGGTCTTATGGGGTTGTACTGTGGGAAATTTATAGCTATGGATTACAGCCATATTATGGGTAAGAATAATGAAGAATTTCATTATAACTTATTAACTCTCTCTTCATATATATATTGAAATTATATATATATACATATATATTGAAGTTGAAGATTAGATTTTTATTATTTCAATCCTGTAAAGGTAGCCTTCTTTTTTATTAAAATAGATAAAAGTTATTCATAAAAAATAAAGTTCATAAATTGTGTATATAGTATTATAATAATTGTTTTTTTATTTTTAATATAAATAAACACTACACCATCAATGACCCCCATTAGGGTAGTTATATCTTGTGTCGGGGGTCCGGGAACATTTACAATGACAAGGCCTTAAAATGAGATTACAGATTTAATATAAATGAAGGCATTTTATTTGCATGGACTTATCTAAACACTAATATTAAAACAGATTTTTCATAAACTATTTGAATATTATAAACACACCTCCTCACACACACACCCCACACTCCTACACATCAGCAAACACACTCACACTAAATGCAAATATGACCTACCTATGGGATTTATTATAAAAATGAAAAATTGAACTTTTTTGTTACCTCACCTATTGCTTTATATTTTTCTTTGGTATTATTAGAACTGTAGTTTTGTATTTCTTGTTTAAGTTTCAAATTCCTTACCTTGTATCATTACTCTATGAAAACTTATAATTTGGCTTATGTTTGATTAAATTGTCATATACTATATTTAAGGATAACTTGATCATTGTATGTGTTGTGTGGAACCTCGACACAGGATATCACTATCCTATAGGGGCTGTTGATAGTGTTGAGTGTGCAGCGTTTATTGTTGTTTATTATAACTGCTGTTGGTTTTCTAATAAAATAAAATAAATAAATAAAACATTCACAGGTATAGCAACCAGGAAGTTATAGCAATGGTCCGTGCTGGGGAGCTGCTAGCGGCGCCCGCTGGATGTCCATCTGCTATGTATGCTCTCATGAAGGAATGTTGGAAACATACGCCGCAGAGGAGGCCTAATTTTGAAGAGATTGTTGTTAGGTATGTGTATTTATCTTAAATTCGGCTGATTACTCTATTCTGCATTTAGCGATTACCATCTGACTTCCCCAACCCTAAAAGCAAAGAAATAAAACATTGGATAAGATTAAATTGATTTGAATTAAATAAAGTATTAATCAACGAGTTTACGATTATTCTACTTCTTCCTAGCAGCGTACTCGGAATAAACCGAGGGTCTGCTTCTCACTCTTATCCAGATTTAACAGGTTAAATGTCTGTGTAAAAACTATTAACCCTAAAGGCAAACCAGTGCCTCATTGAATAAGGGCAGATTACCTAAGGGGCTTACAATTATCTGATAATAACCGGGAATGACCTAACTAATATATATAACGGGAATGACCGTCGAGGCTAAAAGCAGGATCGCTACTAACGTATCACAATGGTTGTTATATTGTTAGGTATCTATATAGTTATTATATTATTTGTTGAAATCAAGGGAGCGTAACAAAATTTTATTAGAAAGGATTGTATAACACAATAACATACATATTAATACATACTAGTACTTTTATACAAATATATATAACACCTTGGCGCTTGCGCGCCCAGGCCTTTCAACCTCCGCCCGCGGCGGCAACATAGTGCCGCCATAAATACATATAATACATACTATTACTTGTATACAGATACGGGATATAACGAGGTTGTCATCCTCACCACCGACCGGGACCAAAAGGCCCCGGCAAACCCAACCAAGGAAGCCCTGTGTCCTAGGGCTCCCCCCGCCGATACTAACTTTTTAATGAGGTTGTTTCCCTCTACGACCGACCGCCATTATTTTTTAAAGAGGTGTTCTTTCTCTACCACCTGACCGGGGCTGAAGGCCCCGGTTAAGCACACCACCGGTGTCGCAGGAGCCGCTCGCAGTCCATTCTGATAAGCAGAAAAGTACCGGAGCGACCCATACGACACCATACTTGGCGCGGTCTGACGTAAAACACCCCACGCCCAAACCGTCTGAACCTGTTAGCTTCACCGGGCAGTCGAAGGTGTCACCTGCACAATCGACTCCCGGCTACTGAGCCCCCGGCACGACAAGCCCAGGGTACCGCAGAGTTTGACCTCTGCGGTTGGGGGTAGCGAACCTGCCTTAAGCGCCACAGGTCGCGGGCTCGATTTCCTCTCGAAGAAGATTTTTAGGAAGCTTAAAAAAAAAAAGTTTGAACTACTATTTGGAAAACTATTTCCCTTCGGAGTATCTATATCATATATTTTTAACTTCATGAACTATGATTAAAATATTTTAGTCCAATATACATTACAGGAATAATCTTACCAATTCATAAATTTGTTTTGAGTTAAATGTATGTATTTATTCAGAATTTTTGAATGGATCCAAATGGGCGGTTGTCCGGACACTGCACCATCAGAGTCTGGCAGCAGTTGTGGACACAGACCAACTACATCGAGTAAGGATATCCAAGAGAGAGTCCCATTGCTGCCACCACATTGTTCCACCTCGAACGGCTCCCTTGCCACTGGGAGCCTTAAGAAATTCAGCGCTGCAGGATCCAGCTCAAAAGTCGCTGACGATAGCTTCTCCACATGCAGTGAGGTACCACCACTTGCACCTAAAACTAAGAAATATAGTTCTGGTTCACTCATCGACACCGATAAAATAGGTACCAAAGAAACTATTGTTAGATTACCTAACAAACATTATGGCAATGAAATATAGCCTACGCTTAGATGTTATTAGGCATTTGTTAAGCTTAAAGTTTGCTCTTCTAATTTGGTCTTGACATAATTCTAAGTAATGTAAAAGCTAGTGTAAGTACATTCATCCTAGTTATAGATGGCTTTACACACTCCGCCTTATTATTTATTAAACTCATCTTATTTTATTTATTAAATAATTTTTATAGAACTAGTTTAGTTTTGGTAGCTCTGAAAAAGATATTATGATAAATTGTACATAAACGTATTTGCTCAAAGTCCATCATTCAGAAAAAATAATACATATATTTGGAACTAAACAGCAGATGTATAAGAAATTTAGTTAAAAAATTAATTCCCTAAGGTTGTATTAATACCATAATTTCTATTATAAATAAATAAGTTTGGAAATGTAGTTACGCTTGTTGTAGTGTAGGGCCTGAATTACAAATATTAGCATCGATCAGCATTCTCCCTATACAAAACAGATATTTTGTACGAAGATGACTGACTACGCGTCAATTCTCACTTCAACATCGATTCGGATTTCGCATTTTTCTGTTTTAAATGTTTGTAATATTATGTAATATTACAGTACTAAACAGCCGACAAAGTGTGCTGAAGCATACGTACGCATGCTTATGGATGCTTAAGCATGCGTACGCATGCGAACGGACAAACTAAAGATAAGGCGATGTAATTGGTTGGTAACTAAATATATTTTTCTTTTAATAATAAAAACATGCAAAAGGTTAGACCTATTTATTATTGACCTTTGAAATTCGTAAACAAACTCCTACTGCTGTATATATACCAATATAATATACGTAAGCATCCTATAGCAGCCCAAATCATGCTTAAGCGCGCTTACACATGCTTATACGATGCGCTTGGTTGTGTCCAAAACCATCCATCTAAATGCTAATAAATGTATTTCAGACCTAATACCGTCACTAAAAGCGGAATAAACCAGTTTTAAGTCATAATCAGAAAAAAGAGAACTTTCGTGGAAGTAGACGTTAGAGTTAAATCAAAAGAGAATGAAAGATAATCCTTGTATGCTCTAACCCGAATGAGGTGAACCGATACTGTCCGAAAACACATGAGCACACACACACACTTCACACGCCGCGTGTGAACTACTAGGTCGCGACTAAAAATACAGCAAAAACTCAAGGAGCGTTGGAAATCGTTCTCTTTTTACAGAGTCAACACATATTATGCACACTTGCGGTCTATTCTTATATGACTATGTTCAATTGTTCACTACTCACAAGTGTGTGCCATTTTGTTTTTTTTTTTTTTCATACATGTTATACAAATATACACTACTACAAGCACAAAATTATCTCCAAACAGATTTGTGGTTGAAGAATTTATTTCTCATAAATGTTTTTTGTTTTTAAATTTGATTGAACTTTTTTATATTCACGTGTATTTTTCCTATACATTTTGCGTAAATTTAGCTTTTATAGTTCCTCTTTAATTAAGAATATTCTGTTTATAAGCCACCGACTTCAACGATCGCGAGAATTAGTGCTTATGCTTTGAAGAGTTTTGATCTCTATTTCTGTAATTATTGTTACAACGAGTTCGTACTCGTTGTAACAACAATGCTTTCGTAAGCGTAAAATAATCAACACTTCTTTATTGATGTCGGTTAATCATCTTAGGTTTACGTTTATAAGCTTACTTTAAAAGTATAACGATTCATTTTTGCCTTTATGTATTATTTGAAATATTTAATATGCAAAATTAATTATGTTATTTTCATGCGTCACAAAATCTTACGGTTAAATGGCTCGCGTTCATTATTTATAGAGTTAATTTTGTTTAAATTTTATTTATATTTAAGATTTTGTTAATCATTTAGTATATATGACTAAGAACCGTAATTAAATATATATAACAGATTTTAATTTTAAAAAATACTTCTGAATATATGCACGCTAACTTGCAACTTGACAAAAATAATAGTCAAAATAAAAATTACCAATCGTATCAAATATTTATGACAGTAATGCATGCAGCAAAAGTATAAGAAATGGACAATAATTATGTTTGTTATTTTATTTTACAGAAAATATAAAAGATACCATCATTTATTTATTTATTATTTCGTTCTTACAGTATTACTGTATTACACATAATATTAAAGCTTAGCCTATATAATTTTTAATATAAAAATCTTTAGAAATTTGTATCTCAAAAATAGGTAGCAGATAGTGTTCGAAATTAAATTTGAACATTTATTTTAAGTTTCGTTTACGAAAAATTGGTTGGAAAAAATCAAATCATTTTGATTTTTTTCGTCTTATTACTAAAAAAACATTGTAGCCAATTCAAAGTTAATATATTGGAATTTTTAAGACGAGACTGAACTCACGTGAATACGATACATATTAGATTTATTTTAAATACAATTTTTTACGTATTTATCTAACAAAAGTTAACACTGCCAATCTTAATCATAATATTACTTTAATTTACTGATTTTATAAGTTTATAAAATTGTATACAAATTGTATAATCATAATGTTTGTGGATGGCCGTTGGGTGTTTTTAATTTTATTAATCCTTGCCAGTTCATAGATATAGAAATTCACCGTGGAACGTCATGAAAGAATTCATAAATTTATATTGCATTTTTTTTATATTAATAACTTAATAAGTTGGCAAACAAGTATACGATTCACTTGATGATTACGTTGCCAAATTTGATATATTGGTTCTTAAATCTCTTTTTCCCACTAATTTTACTAGATAGTGTTCTTCAAACCGAACACAGTATACCGCTTAGCAGAAGAATATTAGCATCTTTTTAGGTTTAAAGAAAATGTTGGCTAAGGTTGGGACACATTAGACTACCTGATTAAATTTCTATATCTATGAAACATATATATTTATTAAGTCCATTTATTATTATGTCCGTCATAGGCGATCATAATTTGTGGAATGAATGATTTGTTACCTTATGTAAGAGTATCAGGTCTTTTTCTATAGTAGATGTTTTAGGAACCACTAGTACATATTGCATGTACTTGCCAAAGACTTTTTTGTATGTGATACGTTTATTTACTTTTTTTACCCTAAGTGTAAACTGTATTTCTAAAATAAATAATTTATGTAAATAAAATAATAATTGTTTTATTTTTCACGACGAAGTTGGTTATTTTTTCATTTAAAATGGCTTTTTTGTCAACTAAACAACCGCTTACAGTTTGGTAACATCAAAATTGTGGAATTTGTGGTATTATAATTTCAGTACAAATTATCGCCAGGGTCTCGCGGGACGTGCCAGCATGTGGCCTAGGGGAGGGCAAAATCTTAAATAAGGGTCCAAAGAGAGGCAAAAGGCTTCTTCAAGGGGTGACAACTGACCCCTCCTCCTTGCTTCTACCTCGCTACGTCCATGCGGCTGACTAGTCGGTATGTTCTCGTAAATAAATACTAGCCTGTTTAGAATTTGGGTGGAGAATAGTAAAATCGAAATAGTTTGCGATAAACACATCATATTAAGATTTACGTTGCGCACTTAACAAGGACGGCCACGCCATGGGTATAAAACTGTTTTGATTTGCAACTATAATTTTTCTGGCATGGTCATGCATAAAAACAAGTCTCACATAGGTCAGTATGGGACGTACAATGTCGCCCTATATTTCTATACAATAAATGAAACCCAATGTCGACCATAAACAATTTTTTATTTTTATTTCGCATTCTAGACATTTTGTTCGTTTTGATTTTTTTTGGTTATCAAATATTCACCGTGGACACGCATGTGTACTTTTAGGTTGTAACTTCCAGTAAAAGCTTTCTGACATATCTTGCAGACGTATGGTTTGATACCTGTAAATAAAAAAAATATAATAATTACTATAATATAACTAACTATTATTTATGATAAATGATTGGAAGTAAAATCAAAAATAGCGATAAAATTGAGGCTCATAGCCGAGTGCACCCACTGATCGGTAAACAATCAGTAGATTAAACAACATAAGGCGCGGTCAGTCACTAGATGGGTGATCGCATAGTGGTATTTCAACCGAGCGTCTCCGTGCTTCGGAGGGCACGTAAAAGTCGGTTCCGACTGTTGACAATTTGACAACATTCGATAAGTGAAGTCAGAGGCCTACGGGCGATCTGAACTCTGACACTAGGTTGGCCACTAACCACTCGATAAGAAGAAGAACGATAAAATTGGAGAATTTTTATTATCTTGTGATAAGTGACCAACCGAGTGTCAGTTTACAGAATTACAGCCCAGACCATTGATATACTATTATATTGTTTTTTGCGCATGAGGATAGTCTGGTCACCCACCAGTTATTTAAAAAAAATAAGCGAGCGTACACACACATACTGATATATTCTGTCTCATTCTCTCGCACTCTAAATCCAAATGCATTTGTCTCTTTTTGGTATCACTTTTTTCATAGAATTTTCAAATCACGATTTCAAAATGTTTTATTATAGCAACTTAGTCATACCTGTGTGCGTTCGGCGATGTTTGATGAGAACGGATGATGTGTAGAATGTCTTCGGGCAGTACTCGCAACGTTTAGATCGAACGCCGTCGTGTCGGTCGCGGTGCGCGCGGAGACCGTCACTGGTCTTGTACTGAGCGGGGCATCGTTCGCAACGATACTTGCACACCGTCTCGTGGGATACCATATGTCTGTTCAGCTGGGGATTGTTACTTGAATTAGTATATCTTCATACCGTTTTAATATGGCTTGTGTTTTATAAGCAATCGGTATATATCAAACAAAGAAGTTTCTTATTTTTATGACGAGCTATTATTATAGTTACATAGAGATAAAATTAAATAATCCCGCCAATTGAAATGTAATTTTTTGGGTTGGAGGATCCTCCCTTTGTGTCGGAGGAACGACACACATCGTTTCTTCCTCATATTCATGCAGCGAAAAATGCGATGTTAAAATCGTAACGGCGGCAACTGAATCCATTTTTTGTTTGCTGCAGCCTAATACATTTTTAATAATTTCGGAAAAATCTATTTCCCTATTCCATACTTAATTTTCCGATAAAATTATGACAATTAATTACAATCTAGCAAGCACTAAGTATATGAAAAGTAAATTACTTTTTTACCTTTTTAGCACCCTTAAATTCTTTACCACAAACGGAGCATATTGTCAGTTTAACAGAACATTTATGACTGTCGTAGACGTGTTTATTACGGAAAACTCGATAGCAGTTGTTGCAATGAATACTTTTAGGTGTATGTTTCCTTAACTTGTGATTCTAAAAAATAAATAATTATTACAAAATATTTTTTCAAGATCAACGAACCGTAGTTAGTCACATTATTATTATTATTTTATTCGATTATGTTGCAAGCTTGTGATCCGCGTAAAGTAACAACAGTATCAGTAGGTACTGTAGCGTTTCGTGCGATGAGTGGGAGCGCCCGAGGTCCGATATCCCACCCCCTCTGTTCCCTTCTTATCCCTCGGGTTGGCAACGCGCATGTGATACTTTAAGTATCACGCGCGTTCACACGTTGCGGTGTCTGCTTACCATCAAGCGGACTGTATTCTTATTTGCAACCGACACATAAAAAAAAAAACATTAGTATAATTACTCGATAAATGATAATACTCACTTTTAGATTTTCAGAAAATTTACAAGAATATTCACATTGATCGCAAATATACGGTCTGGCGTCCATATGTACTGCCATGTGTATTTTTATTTGATGCTTATTTGTAAATCTGTGGACAGAAGTCATAAACCACCAGTAAAAAATTGCCATAATTAATTGACTGAACTAATTAAATAGAAAAATATAAATTATTTTTATATCATAATTTTTGAGTTTTCTATTGTAGAGGAGATCGACGCTACCTTTTTTCGTATTTAAAGTAAGTAAAAATACTCTACTTTCAAATGCACTCAACTTAAACGGCCCCCATTAATATGGTAATATTCCCTTAATAGGCTCCGGAATCACAGAAACACGAGCACAACCGACCAGGCCGGAACACATGCCGAAGTCTGGCTATTGGCGCTTATTAAGGCCCCTGGCACTGACCTATGGGCTATATGGGTCCAATGCATCGAAAACGTTGACTTTAACCAAACGTCGCGGTTTCAAATCCGGGCAACCACCTCTGAATTTTCAAATGCTTAATTTGTGTTTCAAATTTATCTAGTGTTTTACGGTGAAGGAAAACATCGTGACGAAACTTGCATGTCGTGGAAGAAAATCTAAGACATTTATATGCCGATGGTAAGGCTTAAAGCGCCGCCTGCTTAGCTACTTTAACCACTGTACCAGTGTGGTTATTTAATTGTTGAGGACTCGTAGTTATAAGTAAACTCTCCAGTGGAATGTAGTGGAATAATTTATTGAAAAAATGCACGAGTATATATACAAAAATGAAAAAGTAAACAGCCAATAGAAAAATAGAAAACAAAATAAAATATAAAATTACAAAATAAATTTCCAATAAAAAAGTCTACATTAATACGCGGGCCTCTCATAGGTGGCGTCCTGCGCCCCGCACGCCGCTGTCTGAAGCGGGAGGGACGCGCGCGAATTAATATAATTGACCCGGCGTCGCCTTAGTATCATCGAGCGCCGAGTGCAGCGAGGTCGTCTTGTCCGTGTTCGGTTCCCGCGTCGCGTATTGCTTGAAGTAGTATTGTGTGAAGATTCTTCGGATCTGCATCTTAAAAACGCTCTTTTCAGAGCGACGCTCTTTCGCATACCAACCACGCCTTATAATGAAGGCATATAAAAACAGTTCTTTTCAGAGCTATCTACGTTCATCTATTCCGAACGATGACGTAGAAAATAAAGATAAATAAAAGATGTGTAGCGTACAATTATTTCCTAACTGCATGTAGGGTGATGCTGCTACAGCTACCATCGTACGTTAATGAAAAACTCGTGAAGTCACTGCTCGTCAACCACGTTTCGAGGTCATCCAGCGTATAACCAGTTGTATCAAAGAAAATTGGACAACACTCCTGCATGCCCTCTGGTATTGCATATGTTTATAGGCGGCGGTATTCACTTAACATCAGTTGAGCCTTGAGCCTCCTGCCCGTTTGCTCTCATATACACATATATACATATTTACAAAAAGGCAGATTCATTACCATTGCACTTTCTAAACATTAAAAATAAATAATTTCTAGATCTTTAAAAATAATTTTAGCAATTTTTTCTAATTTAAAAATCTGATTACTTACTCTTTAGAACAGAAGTCACAGATGAATTGTTTCATAGAATGGCAACCCCAGATGTGTTTTTTTAATTGCTTGGGAGTAACATAACTTTTGTTACAGTGTGGACATCTTAATGAGAATTTCTATTAAAAAAAAGTTTATTACATTACAAAAACTTGTCAAATCCAAGTCAGTTCTATAATTAATATTTTGTCTATACATTGGCTTTTTCAGGTTCAATCCTAACTCATTGTAACTGTGTACTCGTAAGTAGATTTTGTTGCTTTTCAAGTGTTTTGAAATTGTTCCCAGCCCAATTCGAATGTGAAATTCATGTCTGTTTGATTATTTATTTATTTATTATGTACATCAACAGCACATTTATAAAACATTTATTTAATAATTTCTAGGATCCAATGACTAATATATGCACCAACTAGAGAATCTAATTATATATTTAATATAACTGAACTGTAACTAAAATGTAGCTTTTAAAATGGAAAGACTTTATTAACACTCACACAACAATCTTATTGTTTTTACCCTCCTAGGTACATATATAATACTGTTAATGTAATACTGTAAATGAGTTAGTTTGTTTATGACGCTTTCACGTCTAAACTGCTGAACCGATTATCATAAATTTTGGTATGAAGATAGATAAAATCCTTGGGACGGATATAGACAGACTACTTTTTGTCGCGAAAATAAATCCTGAATGGGATGAAATAGGGCACGATAGTTTGTTGGGGAAAAAATTAGTTCTGTATAACAGGCCCTAAATATGTATCTAAATATTTTTTACATAAAGACATGGGCAAAAGCTAAAATAATCAGTTGAAAATTGAAAAACTAATATCCATACCTTTTCATTAGAATGTACATTTTTGTAATGGTATTCCAAGTATAGAGATGACTGAAATCGTTTAAAGCACATGTGACAATTTTTTTTCTTCCACGGCACATGGTTTATTCTGTGAGATAAGAGTTGTTGCCAATCAATAAATCTTTCTGAACATATTGAGCAAGACTTATTACTTATATGTTTATCCCAATGTGTTGTTAAAGAAGTATTATCATCAAATGTTTTATAACATAATCCTGTAAAAGTCAATTCTCTTTTATAATTTTCAAAGAGGCTTTAGAAGGGATTTATTATGAAATCAGTTACCACAAGGAAATCCTGTTCTGGTGTTGGATTTGTCTTCCTCTTTTTCTGAAAGAAAATAATAATTATTAGTATGTTTTGTCTTATTTCACTATCAATTTTGAACTTAAAGATCTTCAAAATATAATAGATATTTTATATGTAATCTGTATATTATATATATATATATATAAGACAATGACAACAAGATGCATGAGCGTAACGAGGTAGGACCAAGGGGGCAGCACAATGAACCTTGCTAAGAACTGAGAAATACACTGATATAAGATAGTTTGGAAGATTTCGCTAATAACTATTGAAGAAAATAGTCATTTGGTCCCCTCTTGATCCTAAATTAACATTTTGCCCTCCCTACACTAAATGCTTGATACACTCACGTTAGGGTGTGACCATTTGGGGTATTTTTTATATGACAAGTTGGCAAAGGTTGAATTACCAGGTAATTCCTGAGTAATTGTAGTCTTCTGGATTTTCGGCCTTGGAATTGATTCCTCTGGGTTTCTTTCTGAAACAAAAAAAAAACAAATTTTAAAAACTCAATTGTATACAAACCATTCATATAAATGTTGTAGAAGTTGAAAGGTGGTTACTTATTTCACTCATTAAGCCTGAATCACATTTATCAGCATTACGTCTACAGAAAATTGTTATTTTGTATGAATTTGGGTACACATCAATTCTCATCATTCAGTATCATTTTATATGCTTATAAGTGTTATCCTCACAGAAAATCAACATCAACTAAGAGTATTAGTACTTTTGTGTTTTGTGCAATCAGCAAAAGCAATGGAGGCCCAATATCTCATCCCCTCTGTTCTCTCATCCTTTCCCTCCTTTTTCTTGGATTGGCAATGTGCATGTGAGTTGTGGTAAATTCATAACCATCAGGCAGACTGTATGTTTGTTTGATCCCACATAATAACATTAATGGACTTTAAATTAATAAAATGAATAAATCATCAAAAAAAAAAAACATTTTTATTCTTTACCATTTTTCTTAATGCTTACCTTTCGAATCTTTATTTACGAAAACTATTCCATATACATAGTTATCTTCATTTTCATAATTGTCAAAACTACCTTCAGACAATATCTTTTGATCTTCATAAGGTTCTGCTTTTATTTCATCAATGGTTGCAGTGTTATAAATATTAAAACTTTCTTCTTTTATATTTTCATATTTCATATTCTAGAATACATTAAACACCAATTAGTTTTGTTTCATCAATTATACATCTACCTTCTCACAGAAAATGGGCATTAAAGTAGGTGTATCAGTAGGTCCTGTTGTGTTTTGTACATTGAGCAAGATCATCTGGGGCCCAATCTCCCACCCCCATCTGTTCCCTTCATTTTATGTGATACTTCAAGTATTGCAAGCGTTATTAGGTTTTGGAGACTGTTAACCACCAGTTGGACCATATATTATTATACAGCATCTTACCTCTTCAAGCTCATCAGGGCACTGTAGAACAGAGTTAGCTCGTATACATTTATTTCTAAATTCAATAAATTGGTTAAGCATTTGTAAACACAATTCACAAAGTTTATGTTCCTTAACATCACTTAGTCGTATCTGAAAAGTATAATGTTAATACATTAAATTAAAAAAATGTAATATAATATGTGTTGAAATATTTCATTCCGTATATAATTATGTACCTTTAAATTAGTAAGTAAATTAAAGTACATTAAATATTCATCATTAAAAGCAGTCATTTTTAAGCCTGTGCTAGACCTAAGACATGCTCGACACTTTATCATTGTTATCTATTGTGCATGAAGAATGATTTTCTTAAATGAATAATATTTTTTATTCGTAATTTTGCGATTTCTTTCCACTAATGTTCAAAGTTGGATAACTCAAATGGATGTTTGAATTTTCGAATCAACACCAAATTGTCAAAGACACCTGTGAAAGACATATCTTGTCATTTGTCAATGTCATACTTCAATAACTTCAGTCCATAGAAATAATATTTTGGAAGCCACTAAGGAAGAAGAAGAAGAAGAAGAAATAATATAAGAACAAGAAAGCTCACTGAAGCAACGTTTCTGTGACAAAAGAGAGGTTCCAAATGGTATTTTTGTCCCTATCTAATCGAAACACTATAATTGATACTAATTGAGGACAAAATACAAACTTGAATCATCTTGATTTCTGCATAGGTAATGTTAATATATTTAAATTAAAGTATGAGTTTATTTAACATTGAATTACAAGTGATTGTTATTGTTCTTTATATTATTTCTATGCTTCAGTCACAGCCGTAAGCACAGGTCTTAAATCGATTAGGAAAGATAAGCTAGTGTTACTAATGAAGGAATTCGATTTCGACTTAGAAAAATAGAATAGCGCAGTACGAAAGTAAGAATGGGGCAAGATTATTATGTTAAAAATGAGGTTCATCCACTTGTTAGATAGTCCTCCAATTGTTAACTCTTTCAGATATTTTACGCCATATAGAACCGCAATCTACCTCTTTCTATATCTATGGCCTTTAAACTTAATGTTTTATATTAATGTCAATGTCATTATGTCACAACTCACAGAATTGAGAAATAAACATTAATACTTCTGGAAACAAATTGATATTTTCTTTTCAATCAAGCAATTAGTGACAAAATATATACATTAATAGCATAAATAGTATTTCAATACTTATAAGAAATGTGTAATGTAGAGCAAATCGCAGATTGCGGTGATATTTTGACGTTAGGCCGAGCTTTGTTCATTCCTGAAAAAGAAGGTAATATAATATATAAATAAATTATATTTTGTTCAGTAAATAACATTCTAGTTTATTTGTTTCTTAATTCCTCTACCCTTAGATGAAACATGGCTGTCCAAATGCTCAGTGTCGTTGTCATCTTGTGGAAGTTTGCTGGCAGTGGGATATAAAAAACGTCTTTGTTTTCTAACCGCACAATGGATAAGTTCTACTGATAGTAATACATATTTAGTATCATGGAGTGGTACTCTTCCTTCAGAAGTTACTGCGATCCTTGCATTATCTATTTGTCCTTCACAACAATCATCACAGGTATATTCATTTTTAATAGGTATCTATCATGTATGTGGCATTGTTTGAAACTATTTTTTAATACTTTAGCTTATCAATTATTATTACAATTGTTATTGTATTGCTTCTTGTAGCAAACTATGTTCTGTGAACATAATTATGTGAAATAGTCTAGTAGAATAGAATAAAATAGAAATAGTAGTCCTATTAAGGCCACTATTATTAAATTAAGAAATTCATTATTAAGTAATATTAATACTATTTGTGTCTGTTGAATAATCAATATACTAGATTATTTGAATCATTAAAATTGCTTACTATTATTTGTTTAATACCTATTGTTTTATGGGTAGGAGACTCACCTGGTATTAAGTGATGATTAAGTATACTTTTTCTTCTTTGTTTAGAATGGTCCTGACTGGTTTTGTGTAGTTGTTGGATTTTTAAATGGAAGTGTCGGGTTTTATACAAACACTGGTCACTTATTATTACTAGAAAAATTAGATGAAAAACCTGTTTCGAAAATATCTTGCCACACAGGAACCTATGGAACTTTACCTGATGATATCCACATATTATTTCAAAGTGTTGTTTGTGTGCTGTCTGGGTCGAGTTTGTTTCAAACCCTTAGAAATGCTAAAGCCCAACTAGCCAAAGGTAAGGACTATAATATATGTATATTTACATATAGTCAGATTAAAATGTAAAGCAACTTGATATAAGAAAATTTAACCAGTTTGCAGTCCAGACAATTGACACAACAGTTCAACAATTCCTTTGTAACACATATGGTTGAACTGTTAAAGAGAAACTACTTGATATCACCAACTTATGAACTCATGGTTAGACAACGCTACATATTATATTTATATTAACATACTTAAAAATAAATAGCTGTTGACCAGTTTCTGAGTTTCACAGTTATCTCTGTTGACACTTGATAGTTCTAGTAATCGTAATTTTCTTTACAGTTCAAGCCGGTATCCAAAGTGATTATTCTATAGATAGTAAGAGTATTAATATAAGGAAATGGATTTTCTCTGAACAAGAGCAAATCAATGATGCTGCAGTTGTTGGCCTTGACTTGAAGAATTCATTTGACCATTTCTTGGCAGCTTCAACATATGGGGGATATGATACATGGTAAAAAGATGTATATTTATTATTTGGGAACAAAAGTTTAACTTTCCTTATAATCCATTGCCCATTGTTATTGTTATAATAACAAAAATCAGTAAAATAAATAAATAAGCACTACACATTCAATGGCTTCCATTAGGATATTTATATCCAGGGCTGCTTTGGGGTTCGAAACTTACAAAATGACATTGAAAAACACATCTAGACCGGAAAACATGCCTGCATGGCCAAGACAGGCTGGCTACCGCTGTGCAACAACAACGTCAAATAAGAAATCACTGCTACTTAATTATTTTTTATTAGTTATTAACTCAGACAAATCTAAGAACATCTTATCTGTTAAAATCAACAAAACTGTTTATAAACGAATATACTTTTGAATAACATTTCTCTCTTGTTGAGGAAATAATGGTTTCTCCGTCTGTATTGTACTAAAAATAGAAATCTATATCATTTATTATACATATTATGTGATCAATACAAATATTTATTACAAAGTGGGGATGTGTTTATGTGACCTGGTTAATTTATGAAACAGTCCATGAATTTTTTTTCTTAAATTTCATTAAATGAAATAAATAACTTCATTCAAAAATACATATTTTTTAGGTATCGATCTATTCCTCCTGTTAACAACTTAATTCTTACATCAGGGGTAACACCTTACATAGGATTTCATTATGCGTTGGAAGGTGGAACAACTCCTCCACTACAAGATGTAGCTAGAGCTGTTGCTAATAAAATTAAATCTGCACTACCGTAAGTAATAATATTTTAGATATTTCGTATTATAATATCGAGATTTTCAATAAAACCTAAAAACCTGTG
Source organism: Hestina assimilis (assembly GCA_023373885.1). NCBI lineage: Eukaryota > Metazoa > Arthropoda > Insecta > Lepidoptera > Nymphalidae > Hestina > Hestina assimilis. Next base: position 15,146,605 of record CM041747.1, on the reverse strand, counting down.
GTATGTTGTATTGTGACGTGCTGGGGTTCACTGATTTGGAATAAAACACCTGATGGCTCTAAATGACACTTTACTGAGATCTTCTAGACCACATAATAGAATTTCACAAATCACAGGTCAACCGTAGTCCAAAGGAATAGCCGAGGTCACTAATTATCGCACTTGTTCACTTGTATCGCTTGAAGTTTCTTCACTTGTTGCTCAGAACTGAATGACTCAGTCGTCGGGCCGCTTATAGAAAGTTCCGTCCACGGAATGTTTTACAGCACTTTTCGAGAACACGTCTTTCTAGAACCTACTCGTTTCGAACCAAATAGACAAATAGGGTAGCGAGCGATTTTGAACCTTATGCCCTGTTTATAAGGTTCTCTGTAACAATATGTATAATAAAAGTGAACAGTAATAAACGTAATGCTCATTCAACATTTACCACAACTTATGTAGAAGATTATATTTGTTCACACACATCTTTCTGAAGAGATTTAATAATAAGGGTTTTGTTTCGGGTATGGAATCATAAAAACACACACAGAACATGTTTCACATTAAAATTGTTAAAGCAGACATTTTCAATTGTAGGGGTTGGTTAGGTGGATCTACAGAAACTGCACCTACAAATACGGAGCCTCTTATAAGGGCAGAACAGCTATCAATGCGCAATGGAGTATTTGACACTCAACGACATGGTACAGTAGTTGCTATATCCCCAGATCGTCGTCTTGCCGCATTCGCTGACAATTTAGGAAGAGTTGTTGTTCTGGATGTTACTAAAGGTTATATTATTCGTATGTTCAAAGGTTGCAGAGACGCTCAGTGTGCGTTTATACAAGTACGTGTTCTTTGTTATTACTTCCTCAAAAATAGTAAATATACATTTATAACAGGTTATCAGAATATATAAGATTGTGTATACACAATCTATCACATAAAATATAAATACAAAAAAACAATTATGTCGTCGATTATTAAAAATAAAGGTATTTCTAATTTTTAGATATTTGATGCTGACAGCAAAAAGCCTCAGCTATCTATGGTAAAGGAGATACGACGCGCAATTTTTCTTATAATTTACAATCCAAAAAAAGGATTGATCGACATACGATTAATGCAAAGAGGTAGTCGCATTGCGGTCTTTACAGCAACCAAAAATGGAATACTCCTGTATAACACATGTGGTCTCATCGGAGCAGAGAAAAGCTATAATCATAAAAAACTAAACTTACCCGAATTCCAATGTGTACTGATCGATCCTGACGGAAAACTGAAGAAGTTTAACATCCCATTCTATTATTCATTAGGAGGTGAACACTTGGAGAGATCAAAAGATCTTCATATATTGAGAGGAATTCGTGACATATTGAAAAAGTCGCCTAATTTACCAGAAGATACAAAATTGGATATTATAGAAAGTGCTGAAAAATTAAAAACGTTGGAAATTAAAAAACACTGTTTGGAAATGTTGATAAAGTCATGTGAAACATCATCCAGTGTACTAATTGCTTGCTTAGAACTATTCTGGGACAGTCTAGATAACGAAGAATTATTGAGTACACAAAATGAGAAAATAAAAAATTATTTCGGCAACTTAGCACTGCTGACTCTATTTCACAGACGTATATGCAATGAAGATGTTAGTGATATGAAAAGTTTAATTATTAAAGTATATGAAGTGTTTGATATAAAAGAAGAAATTGAAAATCCGGACACTGAAATTGAAGCGAGTGATATAGATGAGAGTTCCGAATTTCATCTTTTGGAAGATGATAACTGCATATTAGAACGATTATTAATTTTAGCTCAAGAAAATGAGTTTAAAGACCAACACCATACAAAAGTAACATTTGCTGATAATCGCATTAGTACATACAGAGACTTTATTACTTGCTTTGATTTAGATCAAAGAAACCAATACATATACTTGAAGCGAGACATTCCTATTGAAAAAATTAATAATTTATCCTGTGACATTTTTAAATCTGTACTAAAACTAAATGACTATGCTGTACTAAAAAATGTTATTAAAAACAGTAAAATCGATCCGAGGGAAATTGTTAAAATTGTCATTACTCATATGATGAACATGTCTTTAGAACAAATCAATATTGATTTAATTGAAAAAATTATAGCAGTTATTTATTATTTGGGTAGTGCTACAGACGAGGCAACTAATATCATATATAATGAAATATCTCCCTGGTGGGAAAGTATTCGCTCAATGTTAGTAGACTTGCCTTGTCCTTTAAGGAGCATGGTAGTTGCAATGGCTTGTAAAGCAGTTGTCAAAATTTTTGAGACAAAATCTTCCGAAAAAGATGATGCCTGGGAATCTGTAACTAAAGAAAATGCTAAATGGGGTATATTAATTGGAAAATTAGAGGACATATCTATTTTAAGTATAGTGTTGATGTTTAAAGCGAATTTTAATGGTGAATCAATGCCAAAAATATCATTTGAAGATATAAATATTAATTTAAAATACATTTACACGAGAGGACAGGGATCAATAACTGAGTTGATCGCGAAATGGCTTTGTAGTATGGGTGTTCCGCCACCTGCAATTGTGGCTGATGAACTAATGGAAAATTTCGATGCTATTTTAAATGAAGAGCCAAATGCGAGTGGGGATGATAGGGCAGATTTCTTATACATGGAAAATAATCGTCATTTCATTGATAATAATCCGCAAATTTTTAAATGGCTGTCGCTACTTCGCCGACAATTTCCATTAAGCACAACCGCTAATTATATCATTGCCAATATGTGTTGGGAATATGCAATGGAATGGCAGAAGTCAATGAACAAAAGTGATAAACTAGAGGCTGTCATACAATGCTTGCAAACAATAACTGACCTACATTTGAGATTGGGTTTATATACCATAATTTGGTCAACATATATAAAACATATTTTTGAGGCATGTTGCCGATTAATCAATAAAGTTGGCAAATTACCTAAAGATCATTTATGCTTACAAGACTTAGGATTTAATAGCGAAAGCTTACTAAGTTTCTTAAAAACTTCCACTACTTACTTGGAGGAATTCTATTCTTGTTCAACAATGACTTTCGATCAGAATAAAAAAGCTGTACAATACGAGAAGATTTGGGATGAAAGTTTGCCATCTTTAGTAGAAGTAGCGCAAGATACGGGCAATGTTAATTGTGATATTTTAAAATTGAACTATGAAATCTCTTGCACAATTTTTTATCAATGCCATTTCAAACTGAAATTTTCAAAACCATTGGATACGCTTTATGATATTGATTATCAATATATATTGGAAGCCCTCACTGGAAATGTTGCACAGCGAGATATTAATTCGAAAAGTTCAGATAAACTTATGAGCCCAAGAATGAAATATTTGACAAGACTTATTCGTATTGCTATCGAGACTATCAGTTTTGTGGACAATGATGAGAAGTCTAAATCATATCACGATGAAGAATGTTTATATTGGGTTGATAAAATTTGTATTCTCTCGGATTTATGGGGTATTGATAATAATTTTGTAAGGCGCCAACATGTAAGTATGTTTTAGAAATTTAAAATTGATGTTATTCTTTTTAATGTACGGTTAGTCGCAAAACCTACTGTCAGAGTCGACTGACTGACTTGACTAATCGATCACTATCAAGATAATAGCCGGCACCATTGATTTACTATAAACTAGAGGCTCTTCCATATAGAAAAAATATCAAAAGATTTGCTGGTGTTTTGTAGTAAATTCGCACTAACGTAGAGAAACGAAGTTAGTTACGCGATAACGTTATATGATTGTGTTTCAAGATTATGACTAATTTGGTTTTAACTTTTTAGTTTTTATGTTAAGTACGTTTTTAAGCGATTTTAACTTCGGGCGGATTCAGATTAGCATTTTTATTTTCGAGCGTATACTGTCGTTTCGGCATAGGGTTTTACGCGCGCGCTTCATTTCACGCTTCAAAAAGCAAAAAGCGCGTAATTATAAAATGCTGGTCTGAAACAGCCCAACTGTCTGCTTTGCAGAAGTTAATGAGTTGTATATATTTAAAATTTTAAAAGAGAAATATGAATTTTAAGTACTTAATTTAGAAAATATTAAATATATAATATTTTATTACAGGTAGTTGGGTTATATCACATGGGCTATGATGAATTAGCAGAAAATATTCTAGGTTTGGTCACTGAACCAGAGCTGGTTTTGTCACCCATTATAGCAATAACTATACAGAGGCTTAAACGAAGCTTAGAAAACTCTACAAATCAAGCGGAATGGATTGTTTCAATGCCACCACAACTATATAAACGACTACAGAACACAGTTTGTATATATTTTTTAAATTCCGTAATAATATTTCGTACTAAAAAAATAAATAAAAACTACTTATGAGACTCAGTCTGTGTGGTTGTGCTATTGTATGTCACCTCCGACACATAATATTTACTATTCTAGTGGGCGCCGTTGAGTTAATTGGAGAGTTTAATAATTATTATCAGTCATCAAATCATTATATTTTCATGCTGAAAATATTTATTTATTTATTTATTAATAAATAAATAAATAAATAAATAAATATTTTTCAGCATACATGGAAGTGTCTAAACATTGTGGACACTGTTGTGGCATTGTTGGTAGAGAGCCTGCCTTTAGTCTTGACGGTCGCGGGTTCGATTCCAACTCGGGCAGATGTTTGTTAAAAATTTCTGTTTCGGTCTGGGCGTTCGTCCGTGTGGGTGTCCCCGTCGTGTCTCGGAGAGCACGTTAAGCTGTCGACCCCGGTTGTTATCACATAACATCTAATAATAATCGTTGCTCTTGATAAGTATATTGCTCTTATCCAATGAGTTACTGGTTCGCCCTTAGGGTTGCAGAGGTCAGATGACAATCGCCGTTTAAAAACTAGTAACCTGTCAAATTCGGATAAGAGTAATAAGCAGACCATGGGTAAATAAAATACCGGGAATAATGCCAGGTCGAAGAAGACATGGCAGTGTCTAAACATATTTATTCAATTATTATATAATGAATTGTTAAAGAATTTTAATCATATAACATGTTACTGTTACAGGCCCTAGATACGTCGATACCGGCTCATCCATCTTTATCAACCACGATCATTGTGCTACAAAAATTGGTTTCTCAAATTGCAAAGAAGTCTTCTGAAATAGAAGATATTCTTCAAAATGTTAAACTGGCACGACTTATAATTGAAAGCTGTGAACTTTTAATAAGACGCAAGTTGTAATAAAATATATTTAAATTATTATTTATAATATTAAAGATCAAAAATCAATACATCTATCCTTTTATTTTTACTGGCGTGATGTAGATTGTAGCAGCATCACCTACATGCAGTTATTAGGAAATAATTGTACTCAACACCTCTTTTATTTATCTTTATTTTCTACGTCATCGTTCGGAATAGATGAACGTAGATAGCTCTGAAAAAAAACTGTTTGTATAGAAGACGCCTTCATTATAAGGCGTGGTTCGGTATAAGAGCGTCGCTCTGAAAAGAGCGATTTAAGATGCAGATACCAAGATCTACAATTTCTTCTTTCTTCAAGCTTCCAATAAGAATCTGCACAAGTACTACTTCGAACAATACGCGACGCGGAAACTGAACACGGACAACACGACCTCGCGGTATTCTGCGCTCGACGATTCTAAGGCGATTAGGCGACGCCGGGTCGCGAGGCCAGTTTTACCGCGCGTCCCCCACGCACATGCAGACGAAGGGCGGGGCGCAGGACGCCACCTATCAGAGGCCCGCGTAATAATGTAGATATTTTTATTGGGATATAATTTTGTAATATTATATTTGATTTTTTTTACTGTTTTTCTATTAGCTAATTACTTTTTAATTTTTTGTATATATAGTCGTGTATTTTCAGAATAAAATATTCCACTACATTCACACTGGAGAGTTTACTTTATAACTACGAGTCTTCAAAAATTTAATAACCATGGCATAGTGGTTAAATAGATGTACAATAACTAAGGCAAAACAAATAGAAATTAAAAAGCTAACTCAGTTCCAAGAACGAAACTTACATATACAAAATTAAAAACTTTGCATATACCCATGACTTCGTTTTCATCGACTTCAGTATATTGTACAGAGGGAAGTTTTTCTGAAATTAAATGTCATTTCTATAATCTATTTGTGTATGTAAAAATAACGAGATATAAGTTTTAAGGCAGCCTATTTTTGAATTATATCTAATAGTGAAGTAGAATACCAATTCAACCATTTTTGTTCCGTTTTTTTAGTTTTAGTAAGTAGATAATGGTGTATGATTAATAGTTTTTTAGTGTATGCGTACGATGGCAATATTTAGTTCTGCGACATAGCCAGTCATTCTGTGGCGCTGGGAAAGTTTCAAAATTAAAAACACTATTTTACGCCGTATAAATCCTCCATCCAGTTAATATAGAGATACCGGCCTCTGGGATCATTAAACCACTTAAACTCCTCCTCTGGCCTCTTGGAACTTTAAACCATTTGCGACCTGTAAGTGTCAATGTCAAACGTGATGAAGTCGTAAAACGTCAAATTAATTTCAATTGATAATTTGACAAAGCGATCGAGTTTGTGGTTTTTTGTTTACAACTCACAATTATTATATTATAAAATGAAATTTTGAAGTATATAAATGTATATTTCTTAAACTTGGGTAATGATTTTTAACAAAGTGTATTTTATATATGAATTGTATAGTGATTATTACGCTAAGTACTTTAGAATATTTTATATTGTTTTGTAGATATCTTCAATCTTCTTCTCCATTTTATTCTAAAACCTTCAATATGGGATGTATGCAAAGCAAAAAGGAAAACTCGGATCTACATCCAAACGTCTTCCGAGTTGTAAATATCGATGAACATGGGGCGGATTTGTGTTCAGGGCAACTCGAAATTACGGATTCAGATATTATATTATACAGAGAAGGAAGAGATTCTACTATTTGGCCTCTTCACTCTTTGCGACGATATGGTTTCGAAGGAGAGATATTTAGTTTCGAATCTGGTAAGTATTTTTTCGACATTGACTATGGCAAAAACTACATCACTCGCTGAAAAACTTACTCGCAGTATTAAGACAGCTTTCGCTATACAAGATTTACTTCAAGTAATTAGGATACCAGATGTGGATTGTTATTACATAGTTTTTTTAATTTCCAGGCAGGCGATGTGATACTGGAGAAGGCATTTATGCATTTAGGTGTCGTAGAGCATCTGTACTATTTCAAACACTACAGCAAAGAATACAGTTAAGAAATATTGTTCATGATAATGTTCCCTACCCAGTAACTATGCTTACACCTTCACCACAAGGTCGCCAGACTTTACAAGCTAGTGTTGTCCATCGTTCTTCTGTAGATAATGGCCAACCAGAGAATTTGACAGCAAATTTCAATAATAATGTCTCCACAATTGTTACAAATTCTCCAGTTACATCAATAATAGCACAATCACCTCGTTCTCCATCTAGTGTAGATATCTTAGAGGTTATGCCTTTATATCCTCGTTCCCAGGCTACTGGTAATCACGTGACAAATGTGTACCAAGTGAGAGATTTTAAACGTGAACACAATAACAACCAAGCAGAAACTGGAATTGACAATCGTCATAAGTACACTAATGACTTCAATAGGGACTTGGCATTGCTTAGAAATACATTAAGACAGGAAGCTGCATTGAATACAATGATAGATAAGGAAGATGAAACACGTTTTCTTGAAAAAAGAAATGTTAAAGAAAATATTTCCACTAACACAGCTGTTGCTAAAAATATTCTTTCCCCTACAATCAGCAACACTAGTGAGCATTATGCGCAATTGAGTGTGGAGCAGCTAGAGTCACCAAGGCCATATGTTAATTTTGCTCCTAACGATACGAATACCCTTGACAGCAATACGAACGATTCTGTGCCAACAACACCTCTTACACCTAAACAAGTTGAGTACTGCAATCTATCTGTTGCAATAAAACCTGAAATAAATATTAATTCATATGCCAATTTAATGTTGGCAGATATGAGTGATGGTGCAAAAAGTAATAAGCAATTTTTTCATTCATCTCAGAGTCATCAAAAGTTTTCTGAATCAGATACATTTACCTCTCTGTCACCTGTTGAAGAAATGGAGGTCAATTATGCAATTTTGGATATTGATTCCAATAAGGATAATACAAAAGGTGGTAGAGATGTGGCGTCTCCCGAGAGTCAGTCTTATAACAGTTCAAAAAATGAAAGTTCTACTTCATGCTCAACACAGTCACGTGGCCGAGTTGTCTCTCAGAATAGTGCAACATCCAATATGGCCAACATGCCCCCTTCTGCTAGTATTGGCTATACAACTATTGATTTTGATAAAACTGTTGCTCTGACCTCTGTGGCTACAAGTGAAGAAATGACCATGGAAGCCTGTAGGAAGAACAGGCACAACTCTTGCAGCATCTTAAGTGGAAGCCCTGGCAGTAGTGAAAAAAGTAGAGGGAATAACTGAGGTTCAAAGTTTCTTCAGTTTAAATGGAGAAAAATTAAAGAATAATTACATAAGCAAGAATTGACAGAAATGTGATTCTTAGACTTTTATATAGACAAAGTTTTGTGAGTATAAAGTTTTTCAACATTATGTCTTTAGGATATTGTGTAACAGTTTACAATGGTCAACATGTTTTTTTTTAATTCTTCTAAGCCAAATTTTGATCATCCAAAGTTATACCAAAATTTTTAATAAAGCCAAAGCTATTTAAAACATTTACAATGTAAGGAAGAGAAAGAGTCTGAATGAGAATCTTTGACTAAATAAGTAAATATTTTTTCGTAACTTAAAACATCGAAGCTGAAGCCATTTGATAGTCCATCCAAAAAATTTTTTTAAGCTATTAATAGTATGAGAAGATAATGCCCTATGTTGCCTATTTATTGAGTAAGTTTTAATCATAAAATTATGCCTAGTTATACTTGTAAATGGGTAAGTAATTGGTATAATTTTTATTTACTTTATTAGTCCAAAAAATTCATAAGCACAAAGGCGCTCAAATGACAAGATTCAAGTATAAAGAAATATTTTGTTGATTTTTTATAACATTTTCTTATGAATATTTTTTTTAATATTTCAAGTATGACAATATTTATAGTCATAAAGAAAAAAGTGATGGATTTAAATTAAAATTAATATAATAAGATGTTTTCATTGTTATAATAATTTTTGTTTATAATTACTAGTTTAGAGGTGTTTGCTTAAGAAAACTAAACCAGAAAGAACTGAGGTTTGTGCCACAAGAGAGCTATGCCCTTTTCACACATGTCAACATTATTAGGATAAACAAATTACATTACAGTAACCAATCGATGACATTCAAAATGTATATTTATTTAAAGTTTTAAACATAGGCAGAGTTTTATCAGATTCGAAAAAAAAAATCAGATTCGATTATATAAATAATAAACTTTTTTTATAGTTCGAATTTTCTTATTCTACGAAAGGCGTTTGCTGATCATGCATTCGCCGACGTTCTAATACGATAGCTTATAGCGGTCTTAGAGCCCTGCGAGGGCTATCATTTATACTATATATCATGTGCCAAGCCCAGTAGGGACAACAGTAACACACATTTAAAAAGAAACCTGAGTGAAAGGGGTAATTCTGAGAGAACATGGTGCATATGTTGATTTAGTTAATATACTTATATTTTGAAGTTATAAAAATTGATAACATGTATGTTATAACTTTACATGTATTCTACAAATATTGTATAATAAATAAGAACAAGTTTTGATTAAATAATAGTTTAATAATGTAAAAGACAGCTATAAGACGGTTGCTTAGGGAGCGGTTGTTAATTGCTTCACATTATGGGGTACAGGGAATATCAACAGTGTGACATATAGAGGGGGTATTAATCTTAAAATAATAATATGATAGTATTAAATGTTAGTTTAGCTGATATGTTTATTAACCAATCGTATGACGTCTGAAGTTGTTAAAAGCGTACACAAAGTGTCGGATAAAGCCAGTACCCATATCGTAGGATATGTTAAGGTGCCCCTCGTTTCATTTAATTTTTCTTGCCGTATTGTGTTCTTATATTATAATTTTTTGTACTCTTTAATGAAGAGAGTTCTTCCCTTCTATTGAAAGAAAGCCTAGACTAGTTTCTTTAACTTGTCTGGAGTTGTATTGATCGTAAAAACCTAGTATATATATTATATATACAATTTTGTTTCTGTAATGTAGCAATATTATTTTATATTTCAGTCATCGATGACGATATATTTCTTGTCTATCGCACGAGGTACTTTTCCCATGTGGCTAATGTACTGGTTTTGGTCTCTAAAGGCGGTCATACGAATGTGACTATATTATAATTGATGTTGTAAAAGATTAGTCATTTATGGATGAGCATAAAAGATAAATAGTGTAATCATATCACCTTAGCAGCTTTATGAAACCTGACTTGGCCTCGTATTGTAAAGAAGCTTAAAGAAGTTCCTAAAGTTATTCCTTTATTGTTGCATAATATACCATTGCCATTTAGTTGTTTAGACGTATGATAGATAAATAAATGTTTATATGATTACAATTGTTCGTTACAATCGTTTTTAGAGATACACATATACCAAAACTTATTATTAGGGCTCTATAAAATATTACACTTTTCGGTTCTAAATGTAATAAAGGTAGAGTTTAAAAAAGGTACATGAAACTTGGAAAAAATCTAAAAGTATTAAGATGAAATGTAAATTGTCGAAGCAGTAATTGTACCTTAATATTAATCATGCCAAAGAATTTACTGTAATGTTGCTTTAAGTATATAAAATAACATCAATAAGAGACATTGTAAGCACTTTGAGTATTTGGCATATTTTACTGAATTTATTATCACGTAGTTAATATATTTCCAAGCGAAAGAAAGCCGCAGCGACGGTTTTCGGGCTTGCCGCCGAGCTTGTGTCCATTCTCAACCAAAGAAATAATAGAAAATATTTGTATAATTGCTCCGTTCGCGTGGTGTACAGAATTATTGTTTAATTTTTGTTTTTGCGCGGAACCCTAATTCTTTTACTAAAATAAAAGAAGCCAAGTTACTCCTTATAAAATCAGCTATCTGCCACTGAAAGTCCTGTTAAAATCGGTTCAGCCGTTTTAGTAGCCGGAACAAGCAGATAGAAAGACATAGATACAATTTTTAAAAATTGCCTTGCCTGTTATAAGTACCGTATATACTTTTTTATACATTTAATAAAAACCTGTTAATTTGACATGACAAACAGGCACTTCAATTTATTTAATTCTTAAGATTATTAGACACACATAAATATATTATTAGCATGATCAAATACTCAATTTACCAAAACCTAATTATAAGCCATGTTTTGTCATATTTAATTGTTTTACTGTAGTGCGTATATTTAATGATAAATCTAGCATAATATTATATAATAACTTAATAAGTCTATATTTTGAAATGAACTAAACTTTAGTGTAATTCTATCTTTGACTTACTATAAACTAAGGGCCAGGCCTTCCATACAAAAAAAAAACCAAAGATTCGCTGGTGCTCTTTTGTTCACATCATAAATTTATTCAATTATGTTTCAAGCTTGTGACTGATTTCCTTGCGTTAGTTTGAATTAACGAAGGAGCACTAGTGAATCTTTGGACATTTTGTTAGTATGGAAGAGCATAATTATACCTATAATAAGTCTATGAATTCGAATGTTTTTTGAACGAACTAAATTCGTTGAAACGTTAGGCATTATTAAGTGTTCATTAGACAAAAAAGAATAGGTGTTTCTTACTCCTAAACTTTTATGAGTTGATTCCTACACGTAGGAGAAATTTATACGACATTAAGTTTATTATTATGTCTATGCATACTTACTACATACAATGGACCGGACCTTACATACTCGTTGGTGACCCTTCGTAAATTCATCACAAATGGAACGAAGTTAGTCGAACGCTAACTTCATTTGATAACTTATATATGACTAGCTGTGCCCGATGCTCCGCGCGCGTTATGTAGTTTTTTGATAATCACACGGGAACCCAACATTTTTTTCTGGGATAAAATTTTCCTAAATGTTAATCCAGGTAATAGTAATAGTAGTTGTTGCGTGAAAGAGTAAAGAACATCCATCCATGCTCATACTCTTTCACATTTATAATATTAGTAGAATTTTCACAACATAAATGTAATTCGGTATGGCTAAGAAAAAATTTACAAAAAAAACATCATACATCCTACACTGTTAACTTTAAAATATCGGTTACCAGTTTCTTGTGAATAATAGAATTAATTAATCACCACCCCATCTTCAAAGCTGAGCTGTCAAAATTATTACACTAGATTAGACAAAGTATAAGTTAAGGTGCGTTGGTGTTGAATTTACGAAAGGGCACCAACGAGTCTGTATCATTTTGTCTATATGAAAGGACCGGTACATGGTATATACTAAGTCTTTAGTCTATGTGTCTATTTGTATATGTAAGCCTAATGTGAATAAATGTGTAGTTAGAAAACTGACGCTAATAAAAAAATCAAAGGTAGCTTAGTCGCAGATTTTGTATATCAAAATATACAATTTTTCTTTAGTTATTACGTTTATATATTACAATATTATGTTAATATAAGTTGTCTTCCAAAACTAATTTATTTTTTATTTGTGTTCAAAAGGTTAATGATATTATTTGTTAATAGGAAAATGTCAATATGCTAAATAAAATTAAGCCAAAAATTCCGTTAATATAATAGATTTTGTGTAATGCATTTATTGTTTTATTTATATATAATACTGTTGGTAGGTCGTTTGTTGCAAGAAGCCGTTGGGTCCCACTGCAGTGTCCAATATTCTACCCCAAAGCAGTAGTGTCTTTGGTATTACTGTGTTTCGGTTTGAAGGGCACTGTAAGGTTTTTATTTTTAATTTAAATTGAAGTTGGAAATTATTGAATTAACATCTGATAGATAGTTAATAATTGTTGACATCTCACATTATTTGAATTTTCTATAAATCGTAAGTCTTCGTTTTCAGGAACATATAAAAAGTGAAACAACTAAATATAAAAGAATAAAAAGTAATAAATATTTAATTAAAATAATAAAGTTTAATAAAATATTACATTATAGGAGTTAGTATCACATTAATTTATAGAGAGGCGAAATAGTAACGCTGTGATGACTAGAAGAGCACAGGAAGTAAGTCCGTAACCAGCGTCTCCTGAAAAAAAAAGTAATTAAAATATTTATTTTTTCTATATTTTAACTATAAAAATTCAAATATTTTGTAGGTATTGCTTTTTTCCAAGATTCTACGCATATAAACAAAGTTATAAATATACATTTATTTACTCAATTAATAATATAATATTATACTTATTTATACTTTATATTGTAAATTTATGTACACGTATTAGTTATAAATAAAATTTGTATATATTTGTACAGATAGAACAAATATAATTGAGTATGGATATTAGTTAATTGGTTTAGTTTTGTAGGATTTTGCGGATATTTCGAAAAATCGTTTAAATTATTGCAGTTAAAAATATTTTTAAATTTTTTAATAAAAGAATAGTAAGCTTATATCTTGTAGTATGTTGTTTGGAGCGAAATTGGTATGTATAATACATTAATTAGAAATAATTTATTCTTGATACGATATTAAATCACACATAAATATTAATAATATACAATCAGTCATTAATATTTTTGCAATAGTAATGTAACATAGTAACATATCAGCGTAAGCTGTAATACACAAATAACGTGAAAATTAGTCTGTTAATTTAAAATGTGATTAATTTTATCTACTGAACATACAATAATTCAATATGTGATTATTTTTTAAATAATTTCAGGTATATTCTATTTAACAAATCGATACACAAAATAACGTTTATAACTCATGCCTTTTCGTTTAATGATAGTATAAATATCGAAGTCTGATCGTAAAATTTGGCGGAACGTGATTTTCTTAACATTCCACGGTATCGCCATTTCATAATTAAGCAATATAACGCCGCCATATCGTCTGATGATTTGCCCACTTATAATTAATACTCTGTGGTGAATTGATAGTACAATACAATAGTATTGTGTAATTGGTGGTAGTATTAGTAGCAGATATACACGTAAAGTAGTATAATGTCCCAACAATCTGAAACTATATGGTTATATCTGCTTTTTAAAATTCTAAAAAATGCCACAAATGCATTGACTTACGAGTACCTACTATAAACTAACTTTCCGTAAAGAAAAAATGTCCAGTCGCTGGTGCTCCTTCGTAAATTCAATAATAACGCAACGAAACGAAGTCACACGATAAGTTTATTCGATTATGTTTACGAAGGAGCACCAGTGCGTCTTTGACATTTTGTTTGTATGGACGGGCCTGTAATATAAAAAGTCTAAACACGAATTATTAAATTTGAATTGCAGAACCTCACTATTGTCAATATAAATAAGATATTATACATTTTTAGCACTTACACCATTGTTAAGTTGGCGTGAGTGAGCGCAAACTCCCTTTACGTTTTTTCCTCTCTTCAATCCACCCAACTTTTTATTAGGCACATTGTTATTATTCGTGTAAATAATAGGCCATACCACAAAATTACGATAAATTACGATCGTGAAGAGGCATCTTGCGGGTAGGCAGGGCACAACGGGTGGCTAACACGGTTGCATTCCGCAACCCTGTTAGCCGCCTTCGCGTTTAGACTTTATTTCCACTTACCATCAGGTGGAGTAGAGTCATCTGCCCTACTTTCCAAATTAAAAAAAAAAAAAAAGATGTGCCGAATTATACGATAGAGCGGCGTAGTAAACATTACTGTATAGAGTAAGCATATACCAACTTAAAATATAGAACATTTAATCTCAAAACACGACACTTAAACCGTTCAGTGCATTATGATCGTTTCCTCTTTAAGAGGAGACAGTGCAGTCTTTGTAATTTTTATATGTATTTGAGGAAATTTAAGGACATTTGACAATTATTATCAATACGTATCACGATACAAATGTTTTAAAACAGGATCATAGTGTCGATAGTGTGATATTAACTATAATGCTAGGGCCAAGACTTACTAGTATATTGTAATGGATCGGAAGTAGCTTCAGTTGTGGCGTCATCGGAGTCCTCCGTCGTGAACAGCGCTGCGCATCGACAATCAGTGCATGTTAGTATGACACAGACAACACAAGCCAAAATAGAGAAGCATTTTTTATTATCATTATCTACGTTTGCTTGCACCGATTTCTATTCCAACTGGGTAAAGAGGTCTTATGAAATGCCATAATTTTCGTTAACGTTATGTCGTCAGCAATATAGGTATAAATCTGCACCTCTATTATTTGGTCATAAAAATGTATTTAGAGTAGGTTAACCACTTATGTTTTTTAGCATATGAGGATTTGTATTTTTTGTATAAATTCGAAGTTAGTATAGAAATCAGCGCATAGTTTAAGAAACATTTTAGTAATTAATTTAATTCAATTGTCACAGCTTAGCTTTTAGATTTTCTGTTTAAGAAAACATCTATATTAAAAAGCTCGATAGACATTAAATTTAAAACTAATAAAAATTTGCATCTTACCAAAGGACTGTCCATAAAAATAACTACTGTGTCTACATAATATAATAATACAATATAGTGTCACAATTATATTTATATAAGCACGCACTAACACTACTCAACGACGATAAATAAACAAATAAATAAGTAAGGGACTTCAAATGGCACTTTGTATAATCACGCATTATTAAAATTTATCGGCTAGTTCAATCTGTTTACGTACCGACTAGTTTAAGACCCTGATGAAGGGAAGTGATTGAACGTGAGTTTTAGCAGATAAATTAACGATAATTTTGGAAAATCATCGCATTTTATTTATAATTATGGACAATCCTCGACATTCAAAAATTGATTCCAATAAAGATGTCGGTAATTTGAAATACTTTTTTTTTAATAATGAATATAGCAGCGTGGTTTATATTTTGAAAATTATTCAAAATATTTGTACAGAAAAATAAAACGAAAACAGATCGTTACATTTGACATTCTGATTGGAAAAAATATAAGCTTTTAATATTAAATGAAGATGTTAGCTTTAGTTCTACCATCTCAACCAGAATACCATATGATTGCGATATGCGGACGCAGCTGGCGAAGTGAGAGTGAGTGAGTTATTGATTACAAATTAGAATTACAAACAGCCAATTAAAGCAGTATTAATCAAACAAGGTAATGATTACAGCTCCAGATTCGCTTTAATATTATGAATACATTTCGATTGATCTTATAACAAGTGCCTAGATTTCAATCTTTATGTCAAAGTTTTTTTTTTAATTTATCCGCGATCGATACTTTTTAATATATAACGCTACAGATGGCTTTTTAACTTTATTATTAAGATAATATACATAATAATTTAAATGAGCACAGCTAAGACCTTAGACCAGGAATTAATGGTCTAAGGCTAAGACCGACATATAACAATTCCGTATCTAAAGAAAATAAAATACCACAATGTGACGTATCCTCAAAATGTTTACAATTCAAAAATGTAGGGCTATTCTTCATTAATTACATGTATATCAAACAATACCCGGATCGTTCTATCGATTGTAGAGGGAGCATACCTACCTGTGGCGCCATTGGTCGCTTATTCGATTCATGTGCAATGCACTATAAAGACTTTGAATCTACTTTATAGACATAATAATACCCCCTGGGAACAGTCCTAATGGGGTATACCATGAACTCGTATAACAATTCTATTGCGATCCAATTCAGTTCAGATGGTAAACCGATTCCGATTTTATATGAGCATGACGACAGTCATGGTACGAAAACAGCGATGTAGCTCAGTTTAGGATGTAATTTTAATCGCAATAAAAGATCGTGGTAAGCCCTTAAGTTATCAGTACCTACAACATTGGCTGCTTTCGATTTGGGGTTATATTTCCAAAACAAATTAAGATTATCCAAAACTAGAACGCCCTGCTAACTGCAGAAGATATTTTTATATAATGTTATGTATAATATTCGTACCTGGGTTAACATAGAATATCTGACTGTCAATATATGGTGAATGTGTGACGTTGACGTCTTTGAAGAAGAGCTCGCATATGAAGTCACCGCCGTCCGCTTGATCCTTACTGAGGAGGGCTGTGGCGAGGATATCGTATGTGCTATTGAGTGATGCCACCGATTCATTTGTACTTACATTCTCCCTGTAATTAACGTTTTAAAAATGTAATTAATACGTATGGGATGATTCCTTTCGTCTGATTACATGCCAACACAGTGTAAAACACGTTTATATCGCCTCTGAATTAACTAATATTTTTGACAATGAACCGTACCCACGATTTGGCCTTGAAATCTTAATTTAGAGCTTAGAGAGGGGCAAAATGACGATTTTCGTATTGGTTAAATGCATAGCTGGGCTTTAACTCGTTAATCCGTTAATCGTTAACGAAGTTAACATTTTAATTAACGGATTAACTTTTAAGTTGACTTTTAAAAATGTTAACGGACATTATACAAGTATTTTGTTTTGTTCCTAACCTATTAACTTGCAGAACTTAAACCAACAGGTTTTATAAGTTCACTAACGCAACGATATAAAGACGCAATTTTACACATATTAACGGATGAACGATTAACGTTAACTTGCGTTAATTCTTCCGAAATGTAACGCTTTAACGTTTAACGAAGCTAACTTTTTGTAGCGGATTAATTATTAACGAAGTTAACTGTCTGATTAAAGTTGCCCGGCTATGGTTAAATGTATTATGTTCTTCCATTTTTTAGTACTTAACAAGGAGCTCTCGCTCCTGCCTCGCTACGCCCATGCAATGAGATAAAAAAGACAGACATGGAATATGGAATTTTGCCTTATTTTAAATATAAGATGGATGATATGGAATATCGATTTAATATTCTCAAAAAAATAAATTATAATATAATATGAAACCATTAAAAACTATATTAGCAAAAATATATATTTAAGCAAGTATTATATAGATAATCGAACAGCATTATTATAAAGCTGCAATGAATAGTAAAATGCAACGCAACGACAATCAAAAAGTCGAATTGAAAATTTCACCTACAAGTTACGATAAATAACTTTAACTCATGTCCCTTTATCATTACAATATTCTATAAATATGTTATACATCCTTGTGTATACGATAAGATTTGTCTTCTGTGCATTCTCATCACTGAACTACGCGTTTCATAGTGATTATAACTTTTATTTGTATAGAACGATCAAAGGTTACGTCAAGATAAACTTGTATAAATAATAAATAAACGCTACACACTTAACGGCCTCTAGTAGGACAGTTAAATCCTGTGTCGGGTTCCGTTAATAGACACAAATACAGCCAATCAGATTGGAAGATATATCTCTATGATCAATACAAACATCTGCCCTGAGCGGCAATTGAATTCGTGGACACAGGTGTGCCAAGATCAAGTCAAATATAATGCATGTCTCGGCAAGCTAACGGTCTACTCATGCTAATGCAGAATCGATCGAAGAGTCAATCAAAAAGTTAACATAGCAAATTAATACCTGTCTCAACAACGTTCACCCGTGTTTCCTTTGAGCAAAAGATATACGCGTGAATTTAGGCGTATTCTACGGAATCGCTTCTACGAGTAACCAGCGTTGATGCGTTCGCGTGAATTCAAGCGCCTTCTACAATCGTCCGAATGTCCGGAATACGCGCGCATTCTTGCAACTTCACTTCAATTTAGAAGAATTTGACACTTAGATACCCTTCGATTCTGCGGTGTGATCTAGCATGAGTTGACACAACCAGTAAAAAAAATCTGTTTACCCGTTAAGTGTAATGACGATATCAGGATATGGGGCTACGTCAGTCGCCACGCAAGTCACCAGAACGTCCTGTTCCTCATCCTCATCGGGGCCGTCATCAACCAGTGTTATGTTGAGCTCGGGACCACTCCCGCTGGCTGATGAATAAACATTTCTTTTTTATTTGTTTTCTAGTTTCGATGTACATCATACACACACGATGTTATTTCATATTCATAATTATACATAATATGAATTATAACTGTGATGTCTGTACATAAGGTAAAAGACATTAAAAGTGTATCTATGACATCAACTTATTGTTAAAATAATTATTCTTTTAAGTAATCTATAACATATATATAATTATGTCATTCAGAAAAACTATTGTGTTCTGTTCTTTGGTGTCGTCTGTGTCGATATTTTATTTAGCTTGTCAGTTTTTAAGTCAGATTTATTTTTAAATACATATATTTATTAATTATTATTATTATTACTTACTGTAAACGATGAGTTCGTCATGCTTACGGACTTCGTCTATAATAGACACTTCGCATTCGTAAGTTCCGGAATCATCTGGTGTGACGTTTAGTAGTAATATCGCGTCATTATCTTCTATTCCTGAAGAAATTTTATAAATAGTTTTACATGGACAGATTTATATTTTTAATGAATAATAACTCAATAATAAAGGTTATTACTTATGTCATTATGTACAGCCTCGGCAGGGTGGCCAACTACCCTCTGATAAAGCAGTTCGCGCTCATCACTAGTGCCGTTCAGCGGCGTCCACCACCATTTT
This sequence comes from Hestina assimilis, assembly GCA_023373885.1. Taxonomy (NCBI): domain Eukaryota; kingdom Metazoa; phylum Arthropoda; class Insecta; order Lepidoptera; family Nymphalidae; genus Hestina; species Hestina assimilis. Next base: position 15,126,971 of record CM041747.1, on the reverse strand, counting down.
ACGAATAGTGTTTTATTTGATTCTTCAGCAGTCAAGTCATATTTGCACTTTAATCGTGCATCCTCGCCGGATTCTACTGCGTCTGGTACTGAAAATTCTGTGATTGAAAGTTGGCGACTACCTGGAATATAAAAACTTCATTTTTAGATTGGGTACAATTATTTTGAAATAAATGAAAAAAAACCGTCAATAGCTAAATTAAAATGAATTTATCATATACTAGCGGCCCGCTTCGGCTTCGCACGGGTATAAAATATATAGCCTATGTCATTCACTGAAAAAATGATTAAAATCGATCCAGTAGTTTTGATTTATTCATTACTGCCCGTGGCCCGCACGCGTTAAATGTAATTATTTACGACATCACATTAGAAATCTCAAAAATATCAGTTTTTTTTCTCTCTACTATTTAATGGATGTTATTATACATATAAACCTTCCTCTTCAATCACTCTATCTATTAAAAATACCGCATCAAAATCCGTTTTAAAGATTTAAGCATACATAGGGACAGAGAAAGCGACTTTGTTTATACTGTAGTGATATTGTTTATACATAAACTAGTTTTCTTCTCTTTACTTTGTCAGTTTAGTCAGATAGTTCCCTAGCCAACGGTGTTATCTGCTACTCTAATAAATCATCATTGTCCAATCTATCCTGAACCACGATCTCATTTATCTAATGAAACTATTGTTAAGCCCACCCACGGCAGATACAATAAACCAACTAAACAACATTGTAATTTATTAAGAAGACTTATTATGCATAATATTTGTTGTAAACATTATGTTATATATGTATGTATTCGAAATGATCCTTTTTCTTGATCCTATTGGTGGAGCTATCCAAAAAGAGGCCATGTGGCATCTCCTCATGTATCATTTTATCATATTTTATATTAAAGTGAAATACTTCGCCCTTTTCAACTAAGCTTAGCATAGCTTACATTTTTTGTTATATGCTGAAAAAATGTTGTACGCTATTGGAATTCTGCTGCTTTCATGATGAGCTGGCTTGACACGGAATATTAAGTTGAATCAATAGCAATATCCGTTATGTTGAGATCCGTTTTCGTTGTCGTTAAAATTTGTCGTGTTTATTAATTTTTTTTATTAAAAATTAATAAATTTAATCATTCGATATGATAGTTTGTTCCCTTTTAATATTCATTATCAATTTTCTGCTGTATGGTATTAGTTCTGGAAATTCCGACAGAAACCTATTGTTTATTTCTCGGATTTCGGATACGAAAGTAGATGGCAGAAAGTTGAAGAAAACAGTTGAATACGATAATTGTTAATCGACGGCTGATTGACCTTAAACTATGCGACGCATTCGTAATTTCGTATCCTTCTAATATAATAATGAATGTTACACTTTGTATGTTTAGATGTTTGTTACTTAATCACGCAGAAATAGCTGAATGGATTTGGATGAAATTTGGCACATGGATTAAGACATAGGATCATTTTTATTCCACAAAATCTTAGATTTCTGTGAAATTATCAAAGAAAAACGGATTGGGATGATATCTAGTACTCCTATTTCTTTTTGAATTATAAGGTCACCGCGGACGAAGTCGCGGGCAGATGTTAGTATATATCTAAATAAAAACGTAAACTTATAAAATCCTTAGACATTGAACTTGTTTGTATAAATCGACCAGTTATTATCCACAGAATGCTGTAAATTTTTAATCACCGCAGATATTTTAAGATCACTGATAATCTCACCGAAAGGGATCCTATTTATAAATTTAATAGAAAATTAGGTCATATCCGAATGAATAAGCGACTATCTTAGGCAACCTTGAGTTGGTCCGGGAATGTTAAAAATACCTCCGCGGTCCGAGGCGACCTCAAGTGTGGCTCGTACGCGCCGTTTATTCAAATTATTCGATAAATAGACATGTCAGTATTATTATCTAATCTCGTATGACAGCGATTCATTCACATCCAGCATCCATGATAGACGACTCCACTGTGTATATTAAAATAACTTCCACTTTCATATTATTATTATTATTGTAATATAACCGATAATTTCGAACTTATCTGTACAACTATTCGTGGCCGTGATTGCTTCATAAACAACTATATTTTTGTCTTGTTTATTTATGTTTATGATATTCTTTGCGGTTTTTTTTGGACTGATCACTTGTATTTGTATACAAAATCAAAATTTTCAGTAACTTCGCAATGCCTCATGACAGAGCGAATTAAAGATAACATTATCTTTGTTAAGCTTTTAGTATCTTTATAAAAAGACGACTGTGTGGTTTAAAATAAAATTAAACATGAATGTTATTGTGAAATGCAGTAGTTGCAGACTACTTGACATCGACGAACACAGCGGTTACTAGATATTACACGTTTTCGTTGCCATTTTGGAACAACACCAAAAACCATTAATTTAATGACTCTTAAAATTGCGAAATAAATCTAGTAACGAATGACGGTGAAATATAATTTTCCTTACAATAATAGTAATAAAATACTAAAGGTTTAGGTTTAGATATCGCTACTGAAAAAAAAACGGCCAGAATCAATCAATAGGATTGACAGAATTTCTTAAAATATATTAAAAAAAAAATATATTTGCAACAGACATCTAAAAAAATTAAGGTATAATTTTCTTTTTCGACTTTTACGTAAAATTATTAACTAAACTAAAAGATAGAAAGAGCAGTTAAAAAAAAAACATTCTCACCTGCGACAAAATACAGGAGCAGAACAATGCCCCACATCGCTCCAAACAGCGCGCCTGCGACTGAATGCCGCCCGCCCTTCTACCACAAATTGGCCTTTAGTTACAGAGAGATAATCGCTCTAAACTACAATGCCCGAAACACCTCTACGAAAACAATTTCGTATTTATTATGCACTTTCCTTGTAATTAGGATCGCAAGTATATTTTTCTTGAGATGTCTTGTACACAGTACCGTGGGTGTATTTTATATTCGCGACAACGTATTTGTACTAGCAAACCGATGTTGCGGCGTAGGGGGCCGCTTTACTACTGGGGAAATAATCTTGCCTTTGGATGCCAATTTGCGTTAATCCTTGGAATAGATCGGATATGATCTGTTTTATTTAACTAGAATAAATAACCGTGTTTTATTTACTAATGAAAATATTATGTTTTTGTCACTTTTATCTTGTGAATTTTAGTTTATTACCTTGGATTATGAATATTGATTAATATTTAATGATAATTACGGGGTTTGAAAGAAAAGATGTATTTATTGAAATAACATCTTTATTTCTAAAAAATCTATGCTTAAGTAATATAATATATACAATATATAATAAAATATAACAATATTCAGTTAAAAATAAATTAATAATAAATTTTTGTTGTATTCGCATAAATATTTTTTTCGTTAGCGTCTCATATTAAATGAGTGTACTTTAAAAGATATATACGTTAATCTTTTTTGAATTCATAACAATTTAATTTCTTATTGCTGCATAATACTTTTGCTTTTATAATTACAATTAAAATAAACTTAAATATATCACTTTTTTTCGAAGTCCATAATTTTCAGTAATTATTTAATAATAATATATATTTGCGTAACTTAGCAACCTAGATCAAATGGTTTATTAATTAATTACCATTTATAACTAGGACAATTTGATTTGATAGTATAGCCATACTTCTCTCAGCACTAATATGCCGGCTTGACAGAGGAAGTTCTACGCTCTCACAGAAAATAAGCGTAAAGTAACAGAGTACTCTTGCTTTTCTTGCGACAAGTGAGAGCGCCGGAAGCCCAATCTTCCACATTCTCTGCTCCCCTTTTTTAACTTCTCATCCCTTCCCTCCTTTCCCTAGGGTTTACCATCTGCTTACCATCAGGCAGACTATGTACTTGTTTGCCTATCGTCATGAACAAAAAATGACATTAATTATATTTCAGAGAGATTTTTGGGGTAGGATTATTGAATAAACTACATGGTGACATTGTTCTTTTGTGGGGTCCGCGCAATTTGGCGTGTATATCATTCGTTTATATGATCCTATAGAGTAAAATGCGACAGCACTTAGACGTTCCAGGTGCTATTCCGAAAGTTGTAGTGGTGATCGGATTATGAAGATTAGGATAGATAGTACTGCGAAGGAGATAATGGAGTTTCAATCTCGCATCACAACATTGCAAGGTGTTCTTCAGGACCTGGGGGAGGACGGGGCTTGTCATCGCTCGCATCAAACCTCCCATGTCGTGGTCCGCCTTTAGCGTGAAATGCGAAGTAGTCTATCGTTAAAGACGTTGTCCTTGAAGAGCTGGAGAAGGTAGGAATACTCTCAAGACTCACGTCGTTCCGTGTCTGGGTTCACCTAAAGTGTGAGTATCGGCAGCAGTTTATCGTTGAAGACCATATCCTTGAAGATCGGGGAATGAATCAGATGAATGCTTGGAGAATCCTACAGCAAATTTCCACCACCGCACCGCTCGCTATCAGCAGGGTATTCATCCACACACATTGGAATCTATAAAGTCGCTAACAGTGCGGTTTCAAAGGAATTTCCTTCCGCGAATCCTCCGGATGTGGAATGAGCTCCCTGCTGAGGTTTTCCCAACATGCTACAGTATGCGGTTCTTCAAGGAAAGGTTGAAAAAGTTTTTAAGGGGTCGGCAACACGCATGCAATACCTCTGGGGTTGCTGGCGTCCACATGTTATGGTGACCGCTAACCATCAGGCGGGTTTGCCGCCATCGTGGTATTTAAAAAAAATGTAGGAATACTCTCAAGACTCACATCGTTCCGCCAAGGGGCGCCTATAGCGTGAAGTGCGCCAGCAGTCTTTCGTTAAAGACGATGTTCTTGAAGACCTGGAAAAGGTAGGGGTGCATATAGACTCACGTCGTTCCGTGGCTAGGTCACCTATAGCGTGAAGTGCGCCAGCAGTCTATCGGTTAAGACGATGTTCTTGAAGACCTGGAGAAGGTAGGGGTGCATATAGACTCACGTCGTTCCGTGTCTGGGACGCCTATAGCGTGAAGTGCGCCAGCAGTCTTTCGTTGAAGACGATGTCCTTGAAGAGCTGCGGGAGGTTGGGGTTGTGCGGCGCGCGCGGCGGCTGGCGCGAGGCGCGCACGTGCGCCACGGTGTCACGCACGTGCGCGCGCGGCACGTCCCCGCGCAGCGCCAGCAGCCGCACCAGCTGCTCCTCCGACACGTCCGGACACTTCTCCAGCAGCCCGTGCAGGTCCAGCGAGAGCATCTCGATGTCCTGGCAGCGGAGCACCTGATCCGTGTTATTCTAAATATTAAAATCTTCCAATGCCAATGTTTTTCAAGCGCTTGCACAAAATTGGCTTATTAGGAGAATAGTAGAGATAGCATTCTCCTACTAAAATAATAATTGTAAAAGTGTCTAAGTTTGGTGGCACGTCTTCTTCTTCCATCCTGTTCTGTCATTCGTCATCTCTGCACTCACTCTCTTTCCACGCATATCCCTTCCACAAATTTTTTTCATTCTTTTTGCTTGCCAACCATCATGACAGAAACAAAACGAATGAAAATCAAAATAAGAAAATATTTTAATGAAAATAAGACACTCACCTCGGCTAACACGCTGATAACTTCAAAAGGCCAATCTACATTGACCCCCCCAGCATTTAAAGCTATTCTTCTGAAGAACGACCTTATTTGATTCGCCTCCTTGACAATCTTGGTGGCAGCCTGCTGGGCCTCATCGACGGTTTTAAATGTTATTTTCTTCGACAGCATCGCCGTTATGTACTTTTTATACACAAGGTTTTGCGCTTCGTTTATCACATATTCAAAGTTTTTCTCACTCAAATGATTGTAATCCTGGAAATAGTCTTCCAGCGTCACACATATAGTGTCTACGGGTATACTAGAAGTTAGCCATTTCGTTGTGAATAGATCTTCAAAGTGTTTTTCTAGATCCAAGAAAGCCTCTTCTAAAAGGAAGTTGACTGCTTCATCTCTCAAATTCTGTTAAAATGATTCATTTTATTGTGGTGGAAATTAAAATAATACAAAGTTAAATAGATAATTGGGTATTAAATAGGTTATGGATGAAAATTCAGAATGCAGGTAGAAAAAAAAAAATAGTGCGTGGTGTCCCTCCTCGCGGAAGAAGTGAAACTTCGTAATGTGGAATTCATTTCCACATTGTATAGTAATAGGAAGGGGTAGAAATTGATTTTTAGTGAAATCATATTGTTTCTTTAAGACAATCTTTATTAACATTGCTTACAATTCACAATTGATCGCATCTTTTAATTGTCATTTTCGAGTGGAGAAATATCCAAATCACATTAACAACACTGTTTACTTTGCTGTATAGCAAAAATACCACGCGCATGTGCTTGGGATCTACCGACTCACTCTCTTTCTCTCTCCTACTTTCTACCTTTGTGTATCTTCCTTTCTCTCTCTCCATCGTGCGTTAAACGTTTAACGCAACCTAGTTGGAAGTCGCATTAGAAGTTTCACTTCAAAAATGTCCATGAAGAGATTTTCGAAGCCATAGTATAATGACACATACAGATATAAAACTTATACTATAACAGAAGATCACAAATTCATATTCGGCACCTCTAAGTTTTCAAATGTTTGTTTTAAGTTGTGTTCTTAGTGATAAAGGAAAACATAGTGAGGCAACCTGCATGTAGAAGAAATTCTAAGACATTTATATTTTATATCTGAAAATACTGGGGTGGTTGTTTGTTGGAAGTAGGTGTTAAATGCCCGCCTGGTTAGCGCTCATCGCACGTTGTTGAAAAACTCGTGAAGTAAATACTCTTCAGTCGCGTTCCTAAGTCAGTCAGTGTATAACCCGTTGCATCTTGACCAGGGTGGCAAATGGCGCACCGGCAGCGACCGTACCTTTTAGCGCCACAGATTGCAGGTTCGATTCCCGTGGTGATTCGTGGTGGTTTGGGCGTTTGTCCTTGTGGGTCTCCACCGTGCTTCGAAGAGCACGTTGACGTGTCAGTCCCGGTTGTTATCACATAATATCTACTAATAATCGTTAGCTTTTGATAGGTAATATGCTCTTATCTAATGTGTTACTGGTTCGCTCCGTGTAAAACTAGTAACCTGTCATATCCGGATAAGAGTAATAAGCAGATCCTGGATAGATAACATATCAAGAATAAGGGATAAGACCTGATGGTCTTCTTCTTCTTATCGAGTGGTTAGTGGTCAACCTAGCGTCAGAGTTGTTCAGGTCGCCCATATAGGCCTCTGACTTGACTTTTCGACTATTTTCAAATCTTAACAGTCGGGACCGACTTTTTACGTGCCGCCCGAAGCACGGAGACGCTCAGTTGAAATACCACTATGCGTATACCCATCTATTGACTGACCGCGCCTAAAGTTGCTTAGCCCACCGATCGTTTAGCGTCTCACCTGGAATGTGGTCAGTAAGCGCTCGAAGCTCCGCTCGGCGGGCGGGTGGTGCTTGGCGGGCGGCCAGCGGCTCGCCTGCGTCTGCTGCGTGAGGCGCACCATCTGCTCGCTGTTGTTCACTATCGTGATCATGTGGTGCGTGAAGTACGCCATGCGGGACCGGTCCGCGAAGTGCGTGTTCTGATCGAATTGGGGAAATATTACTATGTCATAACGGTTGGGAAACAGACGTACGGTCCATCGGATGGTAAGCAATCACCGGAACCTATGAATGCTTGCGATACTAGAAGTATAACGTGCGCGTTTCCACTCCAAGGGATAGAGGGCCATGCAAGAGCCATGCTTCTTCAAGCAAAAATGGGCGTGGTCGAAAGGGGAAGTTCTGTACAGAAAATCGGCGTAAAGCCGCGCGAGCGCCAGAGGCCACCCACTCACCCACCCTCTCTGCTCCCTTTCTTTTTCCCTTCTTATCAAAAGGATAGGAGGGAACACCTCCTATGCCACGCATGTGATACTTCAAGTACCTGCTTACCATCAGGGCGACCGCGTGCTTGTTTGACGACCGTCATGAAATAAAAAAAAATAGAAGACAAAGCTTTGTACCATGAACCATTTAGTTGTATTGCAATAATTACGCCACGTTACAAAACGTTATTTATGCTACTAAAAACATAAGTTCATACGAGACAATTACAATTAAACAAACAATTAATCAAATTATTAGTCTGATCTTACAGTCAAACCAATTGTCTGGTTTTGTGGGACTATGGTATAAAACCAATTATTACCATTATATAGATTAATAAATAAATAAATAAATAATAAATAATCGTACATACCTTGAATTGTATAACGCCTTCCCGATACATATTCCCGAAACGTGTGACTTGATCAACACTCAGTATTAAGGCTTTAAAAGTAATCTCTTTGCTTATAGTTTCGGTAACCTAAAAAGAAAAAACTATTATAACGTTACGGAGAACCTTATCACCGGGGAGCATAAGATTCAAAATCGTTTGCTACTCTCTCTGTTTATTTCCTTGACGACGCGTAGTTTCTAGAAAGATGTGTTCTCGAAAAATGTCGTATAATGTTCCGCGGACGGAACTTTCTCGAACTCGTGTTCCGCGTTATATATATAAGCGGCTCGGGGCGTCGACTGACTTATTCAGTTCTGAGCAACGAGCGAAGAAACTACAAGCGATATAAGTGGCTAAGTGCGAAAACCAGTGACCTCGGCTATTCTTTTGGACTACGATTGACCTCTGATTTAGACCTGTGATTTAGACCTGTGATTTGTGATGTTCTGTTGTGTGATCTGGAGGATCCCAAATTAAGTCTTATTTAGAGCCATCAGGTGTTTATTTCCAAATCCACACACCCCAAGCCCATAACAATATTAATATAATTATATTTATTGCTATGCCCTTATAAGTGATGGATACGTTTGTAAACAAAAATTGATACATTATATACCTTTTATATTATGGATACCAGGATTATTTACTAGATATGAACATATTTTCAACATAATGAAAAATTGAAACGGCTCAAACTCACTTTCAATCATTTTAAGTCCTTTACCAGGGTGAGTGGGCTACATCACCCTGATGAAGGACCTCCGGTGAATCAGAAACTAGTCGGAACTTAAACCGATTGAACGAGAGTTTGAGTCTTGAGTCTTGAATAATGTCTCACGATAATTTTAATAATTTAATATTTACAACACCATGTTAAACAGTAATTTCACCTAAATTGTGCGTCTTTTGTTCGTTCGTTCGTTATAATTATCAATATATAAAATCAGGCGTACCACAAGGTAGTATACTCGGCCCGTTACTTTTTTTAATCTATATTAATGACTTGCCCAATGTTACTACTTATGACTGCATACTTTACGCAGATGACATATCAATTATTCTTCCTGACATAAATAAAAATGACATTGAATATGAATCAATAATAAATTTGACATTTCATAAAATTATTAACTGGCTTGACATAAATAATCTACAAATAAATAAATATCTAAAACCAAATAAATTCAATTTTCAAATTATCAAACTAAAAGTAAAGACTTGACTATTGGTTACGCTGGTCAGAATGTAGAAAAATGTAGCGAAGTTAAATTCTTAGGATTAATACTAGACCAAAACTGTTCATGGAAATCACATATCATGCAAACACGGACAAATATTAATAAATATGTTTATGCTCTAAAAAAACTACGTCAAATTACAAATGAATACACAGCACTAATAGCATATCATGCCTATGTAAGCTCAGTTCTGAGGTATGGTCTTGTCGTGTGGGGTAATTCTTCGCACGTTAAAACTTTATTTATAATGCAAAAAAAATGTGTAAGAGCTGTATGTGGAAAAGGCCCTCTTGAATCATGCAGGCCATTGTTTAAAAGATTACGCGTATTGACTCTTCTTTCTTTGTATATTTACGAAATATGAATATTTGTAAAAAAGAACCCTCATTTGTTTGAAAAATTAATTGATCGAAATAGATTTCAACAGAGAGATCACACGAAAATTGTAATGCCTCTATGCAAAGGTAATATGCACCAAAAAAACTGTTCTATAAATGTTATAAAAATATATAATAGAATACCTAAAGTATTTAGAGAATTAAATTTAAAAGTTTTGAATATAAATTTAAACAATGGCTAATTGAAAAATGTTTCTATTCATATGACGAGTTCTTAAATCTAAAATAACGATATTATAAAAATTTGCATGCCTATTGTATAAGGCGAAACATTTATTACTATTTAATATCATGTAACATCTTATTTGTGTCAATGTTTCTGCGAATAAATCATTATTATTATTGTTCATTTTATGGTTTTAGACATTTATTTCTCAAAAAGAATAAAATTCACTTAATATGAGAAATACACGTTAATCATAACAGTACATATAAGAATTAAGGAAAAGATTGTTGTTAATAAATTCTTACTCTAATTTGTTACAATTTAACATAGATGTGGGTAAAAGGATAAAGTAAGGTTTCTATTACATATCGTTTGCATGGCAAGTCACTTGCTATTACATTTTTATTTATTTACGTAATATTTATTGTTTTTAAGTTATTATTCTGCCTGGAAGAAATCGCTTATTAGCGATAAGGTCACCTTATTGTACTCGATTTTATATGATATATTATATTTGTAAATTTCTTGTTATGTGGTGTACAATAAAGTATTATAAATAAATAAATAAATAAATAAATATTCTTTTAATTAATATATAAACAAACATAGAAATTTTAAAGTTTAAAAAAAATAATTTTGAAAGTTTACGACACTTCAGTAGTTATTTTTGTGTGTTATTTGTTTGTGTACATGTGTGTCCGTCACCTGCAATTTAAGTCTGTTCTATTATCTTCACATCAGGATATATGGGAATGGGAGTTTATATATGCATGCGTGTGTGATCATCAAGTGAGCGTCAACGGAAGATGGTGTCAGAAGTATATTTATATATAAACTAATATAATATGGACAACGCAAAAATTTAAAACGTTTGAATGAATTTGTAAAAGTCTCACAACGCCTGTGTGTGTACGGCCGTCAAGAAAAATAAATGTATGAATTTATTGCCTGTCTAATGTCGTCATTAATTAGAATTATTATTAGTAAGGCGCTGAACTGACGTAGGTATTGTACATGAACATGACACGAGCGTTTTGCAACTGAAGAATACTTACTACATACAAACTCTCGTAAGGAAACTTAAAGGGGTAATTTAAAGGGGCACGCCACGTTATTGAAGTTTGTCTATTTTTGCGTATGAGTGCGCGTCATTTGCAGGTTTTGGTCGATCACGTGGAAGATGTTGGGCGCGTAGATGTGTACATGTGTGTGAGTGCATGTGTGCGCGTGTCACCTACAGGTTCTACTCGATCATCTGGAAGATGATGACGGGCTCGTAAATGTGTATATGTGTGCGCGTCACCTGCAGGTTTTGGTCGATCACGTATAAGATGATGACAGGCCCGTAGGTTTGTGTAAGTGCATGTGTGTGCGCGTCACCTGCAGGTTCTGGTCGATCATCTGGAAGATGATGACGAGCTCGTAAATGTGTATATGTGTGCGCGTCACCTGCAGGTTCTGGTCGATCATCTGGAAAATGATGACGGGCGTGTGCGTGTGGAAGGCGCTGGTGTGCGGCTCCACCTCGGGCGCGCGCTCGGCCGCCCACTCCGCGCGCTCCGACTCCAGCGTCTTCTCCATCCACTCCATGTAGTTAGATTCCATTTTCTATACAAATAAATAATATTGATCTGTTATATCGAAATAAGTTTTTTTTACTAAATGCGTTGATAAGTGTATATTACTTACAACAATAAAACTGTCTCTTGACTCTATGACACACAAAATAAAATAAAATTGTCTTTGTTGTAACTTTTGACTAAATCCCGATACGTTTGGATAGTTTTGAGGACTTTGACTAGTTTACAGCTGATGTTATAAGAAGTAATATATGGTTACCTTTAGTTAAGAAAAAAGAATTAAGAGTTTCACACAATAAAAAAACGAAACAATAATGTCATTGACTACGTGATACATTCGAAAACTTGATAAAAATAGAAAAATGTGCCGTCAGGGGGATCATTTATCATCATTAAACTAAAAAGAAATTTATAGTCTAGCGTTGTAAATGACGATTGTATAGCATAATACAACCAAAAAAATTGGATTACATTTTTTTCACAAAAATCAAATCTTCACAATCAGCAAAGAAAATACAAGTCTTTTACTTTATTTACCTGCAAGTACTCATCTTGCAACCTCTGCATGACCTCCTCAGTGAGTAATGGAGGTAATATGGATACATCAACTTTGACCTCCGGACTGCCCATCAGTTCAGTGCCTGGATAGGTATTCAGAATCCATGACAGTAGAGTGACATACTCGTTACCTTCCAAGCCATTTTGTACAACATCTTGTAACTAAAATAACGTGTACTTTTCAAAACTTTGAAAATATAAAAGACAATTTGTATTAAATTATAAATAAAATATATAAAAATAAATACAATTGAAGAGTCCTTTTGTAATGTCAAAATAACAACTTTAAAAAATGCATATATATATAATACTCATAAAAATATTTATTTTTATTTTTTGTCTGTCTGTTTGTTCTGGCTAATCTCCAAAATGGCTGAACCAATTTTGATTTGTTTGAAAGGCGACATGATAGAATGTATTCTTGTCTTCTTGTCTATGGTTCAAAATAATCTGTCCAGCCCTTTAAAGATAAAGAACCTTTATGAGCTATTTTCTCTTTGATACAAGATTTTTGGTACAAAATTTACTATTTTATGTTAACATTATAAATTTACAATTTTCATACTCACACTAGAAGAAAGACATGTATGGTACATGTTCACATATTTATTGACTATGTCGTAATGCGGCGGGAAACAAGGAACGCATAATGTCTTGACAACTCTTAAGTCTTCCAATATAAGTTGCCTCGTTAATTCAAGATAACGTATCAGCCACAGCTTATTGTCTTCTCTTTCATCAACACGGGTACCTTCTACACGTTGTGCAACTGCGCATTCCAACACCTCGAAAGCTTTTGTTCGCCAGTTCTTAGGTCGTCCCGGTGGCATAAATCCAGATTGATCTTGTTGCTAAAATATTTAAATAAAAGCACCATTAGGTTAGTTGACCGGCATCAGCAGTCTAGAAATATCCTGACCACCAATTCACCATTAGTATTAATTTGATGATATGCTCACCACATATAAATTCATACATTGTAGTGCTATACTGCCCATAATGAATCAAAAGCAGTTTCTCTATCTCTATGTTGATGACTGCCCTGATGCCTGATGTGGCGTGGTGGTAACGAGCCTACCTTTAGTAACGACGGTCGCGGGTTCGATTCCCGCTAGAGGCTTTCCCGCTAGAGGATTCCCGCTAAATGTCTGAATTGATCTTAAAAATATCTATTTCAGTCTGAGGGTTTGTCCTTGTGGGCGGCCCACCATGCCTTGGAGAGCATGTTAAGCTGTCGATCCCAGTTGTTATCATAGCATCTGGTAATAATTATTAACTCTTGATAGGTAATTTGTTCTTATCAAATGAGTTACTGGGTCACACTATGGTTGCAACAACAGGTCAGATGGCAATCACTCTGAGTAAAAACTAGTAATCTGTCGTCACATCAGAATAATAGAATTGAGCAAACTCTGGGCAAAACACCGGGATACCATTGCTAGGAAGAAGATACAGACTTGATTGCCAGTCTGGATGGTTGCTGTGTTTCAGGCTGTTAAATGCCTAGAATTATAATTAAAAATATAAAAAGTAATTGTACAGTTTGTAAAATGAACTTTTGCAATTTCAAAAAATTTACCTGTAATGCCATTTGATCCCTTTTTTCTTCCCTTTCGATTATTCTTAGAGCCGTTACAATCACTGTAGGCTCCTTACGTACAGTATTCAATGTTCTTGCTAAAATAAGCTTAATTTGTTTTTCTAGTAAGTTTGAAACTGTCTCTACATCATCAAAGTATGCTTTCAACATTATTTTATCGTGAGAAGATTGATTTGGTAATCTGTGCAGCTCATACAGAAGATCATCTCTTGAATTCTCCAAGTCACTCAGACACTACAAAATTTTATATCACACTTTAAATGCCAACCTATACATGGGGGGGTGGGTTGTTCGCGTCCGTAGGAAGATTGCCCTATGCTACCCTACACGTCCCCTGGGTGTGCTAAAAAGAACAACAACGCCGAGCAACAGGCGGCGGTAACTAACCTGTCAAAGGTTACTACGGGCCTAGAAGGAACAAAATAACCTCTAAAAGTGTAGAATGGGACCTTGGGAAAGTCTCAGTTTGTTATCCCAACTTCTTAAACATGGAAAGTCTAATTAACGAGAGTGATTTGTCATGCGATCCGGCTAACCCCGGCGCCCCTGGTACCCAGGCCAGAGGGTGTGAAATTGGCTACCGAAGGCTGCGTAGAAGTGGGTAACCAGGCTTCTATGTCGGCAAATGCTACTGGAAACAAGAAGATGATTCAACAAGCATTTCACCCTAGCCTGTTTATAAGTAAGCAGAAGAGTTCCTCTGTTGGAAAAAAAACCAAACCTTCTACTTCCATAAATGAAACACCACGTGTAATGGAAGAGAATAGCCCAACACAAGTAAGTCCTAACAAAACCAGCCCCCAGCCTCCTCAATGGCAAAGAGTACCATCAGGAAATAACCGTAAAAGGAAGAAAATCTCTGTAACTCCGTCTCCTGAAGGAATCAAAACTGCCAATAGATTCAGTGACTTACCTGTTGACCACACTGAAAGGAGAGTACCAAAAAAACCCAGCAAGCCCCACCAATAGTCCTTTATGGAGTGGAGGATATAACCAAATTAACTGACCTGTTAGAAACTGTGGTTAGTAGGGATATGTTTACTTTAAAAATTGTCAACCGGAACCAAATGCGGATTAGCTGTACAGAAGTTGAAGTTTATAAAAAACTCATCTCCATAGTTCGTGAAAAAGGACTGATAGGACATACGTTTAACAGAAAAGACCAAAAAAATTACCGAATAGTCATTAGAAATCTCCATCACTCTACTCCTCTTAGTGCTATAAAAGAAGACATTGAAAGTACGGGGAATACAGTAATAGGAGAAATAATCAATGCAAAATATGGTCCTGACAAAAAACCAACATCAACTTTCTTTGTGAACCTTCTACCTAATCCCAACAACAGAACGGTGAAGGAGCTCAAACATATATACCACCAATCAGTCATTATAGGGCCCAAAAAAGAAAGACAATAGTGCAGTGTCAACGTTGCCAACAGTATGGCCACTCGAAGAATTACTGTATGAGACCCTTCCGATGCGTGAAATGTGGGGATTCTCATAAAACTTCGGAGTGCACCAAGCGAGACCGAAACACCCCGGCTACATGTGCATTATGTCATGGACCCCATCCCGCCAACTATAAGGGATGTGAAGTGTACAGGGAAATCCTAGTAAGAAGAACAGCATCATCGCGTCCTGCAAAGAGAAATGCGGCTCCAACATTAAAGATTCAGATTTTCCTATCCTTGGAACATCATTACCAACAATGAATATTAATCCTGGGAAAGAGGTAAATAAATCAGACACCGCAAAATGCAGCAGACCTGTATGGCCTACTATAAAAGAACCCTCTAAAAATGAAGTTACTTTTGCAGGCATCAAGAAAGGCATACTAGAAAACTACTCATAAAACAAAATGAAAAGTTTGAGCTAATCCTACAACACATGAGTACATTAATGCAACTCATTACATCACTGCTTAATAAACTTAAATAATGGCGGTATTGCGAATGGCTACCTGGAACCCGAATGGTCTGGCTCCAAACAAGAATGAAGTAGGTCTTCTATTAAATGAACATAAACTAGACGTTATGCTCATCTCGGAAGCCCATTGCACCACCGTATCAAGTGTGAAATTTCGAGGATTTAGAACATATATGACAAACCATCCGGATGGAACAGGCCATGCCGGCACAGCAATCATAGTGCGAGATAGCATAAAACACGATATCCTACCGGAGTTTAAGACCGAGTTTATTCAAGCAACTACAATTGCAGTTAGAGATAGTTGTGGTTATTTCAACATTTCTGCTGTATACTGTCCACCTAAACATACTATATCGGAAAATATGTTTAGTAATTACTTTAGCACCTTGAGGCAGATTTATATCTGGCGGTGACTGGAATGCGAAACATACATCTTGGGGCTCCAGGTTAACCACAACTAGAGGCAGACAGTTGCAGGCTAGCGTGACAACATTGCATCTTCGCACGATATCTGCATGTGAACCTACATACTGGCCCACAGATCCGAACAAGATACCCGACCTTTTGGACTTTTTCATCACTAAAGGCCTATCTAGTTCCTATCTTCGTGCGGAATCATGTCTGGATGGTTCCTCAGACCATACGCCCGTATTACTTAGTGTCAGCACTATGGTAATTGAAGTTGAGAGACCACTAACACTATGTAATAATTATACCGATTGGGAATCATTCCGTGAATATCTGGAGGATAATATAAACCTAAAAATAGCTCTCAAAAGTCCCGAAGATATTGAAGAGGCAACAAAAAATATCACCATCCTCATACAAGAGGCCTGTTGGAAATCTACGCCACTACCAACACAAAAACGAGGCACTACAACAAATTGGCCACTAGAAATAAAAAACCGAGTTCTAGAAAAACGGCGACTACGACGTGTTTGGCAACTCAGTAGAAATGCCACGGATAAACGAGCACTTAATAAATCTATACAAGAGCTAAGAATATTCCTCAAAGAATGGCACGACGCTACACTTGGAGCTAAACTAGAGTCACTTACGCCAACGATATCTAGCAACTATTCCCTATGGAAATTCACCAAGCCGTACAACAAACCCCAGATAGCGAAACCACCCATAAGGAATAGCGTTAATAGCTGGGCTAAAACAGCTCAGGAAAAAGCTAATGTGTTCGCTAATCATTTGGCTTCTGTTTTCTCACCCAATGAAACTGATAATATAGAGGTGCAAGCGGATGTGGGAGGTCTTTTGAATCAACCGTATCAGATGGCGCTACCACCACATCCAGTAAAAGTAACTGAAGTGTGGCGAACGATCAATAGCCTTAAAGACCGAAAGGCCCCAGGATATGATCTGGTAACAAAGGAAATACTGCAACAATTACCGAAAAAAGCAGTGGTTTACTTGACCATCCTGTATAATGGAATTCTCAGAACACAATACTTTCCAGCCCTGTGGAAAGTTTCTAAAATAATAATGATCCATAAGGTCGGTAAACCACCAAATGAAGTTCAATCCTATCGACCGATCAGTCTCCTGCCAATTTTGTCAAAAGTCTTCGAAAAAATATTTTTGCAAAGAATACTGCCTATTCTGACAGAGGAAAAAGTCTTACCAGACCATCAATTTGGGTTTCGACAATCCCACTCTACAATCGAACAAGTTCATCGGGTGACTTACACAATCAGAGAATCGTTAGAAAATAAGAATTATTGTTCTTCGGCGTTTCTTGATATACAGCAGGCATTTGACAAAGTTTGGCATGAGGGCCTTCTTTACAAGATCAAGAAATATCTACCACATAGTTACCATATGTTGATGCAATCTTATCTATCGGACAGGATTTTCCAAGTTCAAGAATCCGAGGAAACTTCAGACTTCCATAATATTAAAAGCAGGTGTCCCGCAGAAGTCAGTATTAGGCCCAGTTCTGTACACAATCTTCACGGCAGATCTACCAGTAGTAACCGGAGTCACCACAGCTACTTTCGCAGATGACACCGCACTATTAGCAAGCAGCAAAAATCCGGCTACTGCATCTCAGACCTTACAGAAAGGGCTAAACGAAGTAAATGACTGGTTGAATAGATGGAAAATTAAAGCAAGTGCATCTAAATCAATCCACGTAACATTCACGCTGAGAAAAGGAGATTGCCCTGCAGTATACCTAGGAAGAACATACTCCCCACTCTGACAGAGCTAAATACCTTGGCCTCCATTTGGACCGCAGACTGACCTGGAAAAATCATTTTAAAATCCAAAGAGATGAACTTAATATCAAGTACAAAACCATGCTCTGGCTACTCGGACGAAATAGCAGATTGTCAGTTGACAATAAACTTCTCATCTACAAAATGCTCCTGAAACCTGTGTGGATGTATGGGATACAGCTCTGGAGTAGCGCCAGTGACTCCAACATTGCCATGATACAAAGATCACAAAATATAATCTTGCGCACTATTTCCAATGTTCCTTGGCTTATCACAAATGTCGAAATCCATATGAACCTAAAAATGACAACAGTTAAGGAAGAGATTAGAGCTGCCTCCAAAACATACCAACAACGGCTTGCCTTGCATCCCAACCAATTGGCAACCCTGCTTACCACCCAAAAATATCTTGGGCGCCTTAAGAGGCATGATGTACTGCAGCTGCATGAGAGGGTGTAGTAACATCCTCAAAACATGAGAAGTGCCATCAATGGAGGGCACGCTCATCACGCCAACCTTCACACCACATATCCGCTTATAGTCACAGGACTGATTGCAGATAAAACCAATCACAAAAAAAAAAAAAAAAAAAAAAAACCTATACATGTACACAGCAACATATTATTTGTTTCCTGTATCTATTGCTCTGCATAATTTCTACAATTTGACTACAAAATTATATTCACTACTAGCGGGCCTGGTAGAAGTTGTCCTATCCCGAAAAAAGCATCTGGGACGCACACAAAAGTTTCTTCCAAATCAATCCAGCCCTTTAGGAGTAGTTCACATTCACACGGGCATGGGAAGAATTATATATATCAAGATTATTAATATTATAAATATTATAAGCTGGACAGGTAATTATAAAACTTAAGCTTAAACACTTTCTATTATTCCTACCTGATGAGCATGCAACAACTTTCCTTCACCAATCCACTGTTTTGTTTTTTCAACACTCTCCGGTACAGTAAAAATATGTTTCAAACTGTCCATAGCAGTTACATATTGGGAATGACGCGAATCCTCTTCTCTTACTGCTTGCAGTGACGCCACGAGAGGGGGAACACCTCCTAACAGTTCCTCTAGTTCATCCATTCTGAAATAGTTACAAAAACAATCCTTTATACATTTGTGTATGATAGCAAAATTCTTGAGATATACTGAATAAAGGCTACATACTCAACGGCCCCCATTAGGATAGTGATATCCTGTGTCAGGGGTCCGAAAATATACAAAGGGACAAGGACAAACACACCTAGACCGGAGCACATGCCTGAATGGTAAATATAAATATCAGTCCTGAGCGGGAATCAAACGCGTCACGCTTGGGATTAAGGCTGGTATGCTACCACTACACCACAAGGTCATCAAAATGGGTTTATCACTGATCATGTTTTGCAGTTCTATAATTTGGTATAGTTACTGTATTTTAAATTTTCAGCCATTTGTGAATGGCAAAGTAATGGCAAAAGAAATTAATATAATAATTATAAAACATCAGGTAGTTCTATGTTCCCTATTTGGGGGTTATTAATACATGACAACCTTTGTCAAACAGACAAGCTCTAAACTAATGTAAATTCCCACTTAGGTTAAGGCAGGAGTTTGTATTAAGATTTTTATATATTTCCTTGCAACATATTTGTCCCAATGGGGACCATTGAATGTGTGTAGGGTTTATTAATCCAAAGTTATCTTACTCACTTTAAGTTTATTTGTTGCACATCATCGAGGCATTCTTGTAATTGCCTTAAGCCAACTCTAACTCCATCCAATTTTCCCTGAACAGCAGATTTTAGCTGAGCTTCTATTGATGCTTTTTTATGTGTTATTCTCTTTTTATATTGTTCAACCTAAAAAGTTTAGTCATTTTGAGTCAAAAAGTAAGTAAAACAAAAATTCAATTTTTTATTTAGTTTTATATATTATTTTTGCCTAAATAAATTTCTTTTATATAATCCAAAAACATATATATATATATATATATTACCTTCTCTAATTGTCCTGGTCTTTGCATCATATTCATAACCATTTTTTCTGCTGCTGCTTTGGATTCTTCCTCAATTTCATCCATCGTACTCATTTTTGGTTGAAATTACTTTGAGTTGATATACGCCTACAAATTATTACTTTATTCTTTTCTAATAACAATTATGATAAACTATTAATAATATTTTCACAAAAGTGGTATCATAAATATAATAACTTCTTTATGATAAACGTAAAAAAAGATATTTTTATTTTATAATACGTACAATAATAAAAATACGAAGATTGGGAGATCAATGCTTGACAGCTTGACAATGTCATTAACGACCACAGAACACATAATTGGACGCAAATAAGCAATACCATGTCAACCCACACGAACAACTTGCTTTATATGATGTTTTTTTTATGTATTGGTCAAGTTTTTGGCAATTTCATATTTATGCAAAAAAACTTTAAAACAATGGTTACAAGTTTTAACCTACGACGCCACTGAAAAGTTGTTGGAAGTTTCTCTGTAAACTGTTAATTCTCACACACATATTATTCACATTATCACACACACACTCACACACACACACACACATACACACACACAAACACACACACGCTTACGCTCACTTTGTTGATTATATTGTAACAGTACTTGTCTCCAGTCTATTTTTAATATTAATTATACTTAACCAACAGGCAATGTAATAACTTTTATTTTGTGTTTTTTTTTTTATTATTACATATTATCTGTACTGCATAAAGGAGGGCACTGTCGCCTAAGATACGGGTTTTTACCCAGTTTAGGGACAGAGATTCATTTGTTATATGATTTTATATGTAAAATTTCTGTATACCGTACATTTATGTAGCATTACTATTGCATGTAGTTTTGGTCCAATAAATATTATTATTATTATTATTATTATTTTACTTATATTCACAAAAAATAAGTATACAAACTGTATATAATAAAACCCAAAACGTTTAACATAATACATAAATTGCATGATTAAAAATGGCTTTTTAGAAGTTTTAAAACTTAAAACCCTACAAATATTAAAGAAAAATATTCTTCAGCCATTTACCAACACTTCTGCATAATATATAGGTAACTCAAGTTTTTTCAATTTTGTGGGTTGACATGGTATTGCTTATTTGCGTCCAAATGTCAAACGTCAATGTCAAACTGGCATGTGATGATGTGATGATCTTGTTGTGGTTACAAGATTTGTTCTAAAAATTTAAAAAGTATCTAAATAATGAATAATAACTTTTAATAAAATGATAAATAAGTTAAGAAAATCTTAATATATTTATACCTGATCATAAAAGTAAAACACTGCTTACAAGATTTGTTAAAAATGTGGTCTATAATAATTTTAATGTTTCTGTCGGTAATATCTTATCTTGTAACGGACGAGTTAATACCAAAAATGAAGACTTTATTCATAAATGCAGGGTTATATGGAATCGATCTCTGTAAGGTTTCTAAAGAAAAAATGTAAGCAGTACAAATTAAATATAAATTATATTATTAACCTATAAATAAAAAAGTAATTAATATTTAAAATTGCAGCCCTGAGGCGATTGGTGTAGTGTCAGGATGTATGTTCTTGGTGACTATATTTTTATTCATACCTATTGTATTTGGAAATAGTCTCATGGATAGAGGAAATTTCCCACACAATGAGGTAATTTGAATATAAAAAAATATAATTTACCCAAACTTCAGTATATGAATATTAATGAATGTATAAATATCTCAGTTTGCAGAGTTACTGGCTGCTTTGTTATCAATATGTTGTATGCTGTTACTAGGATTTGCAGATGATGTATTAAATTTAAAATGGAGATACAAACTTCTTCTTCCAACTGTAGCATCATTGCCATTACTTGTGGTTTACTATGTAAATTTTAATTCTACAACATTTATTGTACCAATACCCTTACGGCAGTTCTTTGGTGTATCTATTAATATTGGTTAGTTTAACTTATACAGATATATATTTTTTAAACTATAAATTTTTTGTCCATATATAGTATTCTAATAATGGTTTTCAAATATTTTAGGTTTCTTGTACTATATTTACATGGGAATGTTAGCAGTCTTCTGTACCAATGCTATTAATATTTTGGCTGGAATAAATGGCCTAGAAGTTGGTCAGTCAGTGATAATAGCATTTTCTATAATCATTTTTGATACTATTGAACTAAGAGGTGATCAGTTCAAAGCTCATAGCTTTTCCCTACACATTATGATACCATATCTTGCCACTACATTGGCTTTATTGAAGCACAATTGGTATGTATAAAATAATATTTTATTGAACAATGAATTATTTCTATTACTTGTGTTATGTAGAATTTGTTGATTTTTTTTCAGGTACCCATCCAAGGTTTTTGTAGGGGATACATTTTGCTATGTATCAGGCATGACTTTTGCAGTTGTTGCTATCTTAAGTCATTTCAGTAAAACTGTTTTGTTATTTTTTCTGCCTCAAATAATCAATTTTGTATACTCGGTGCCTCAACTGTTCCGTATCATACCTTGCCCTAGACACAGGCTACCTAAGTACAGTGCAGAAACTGATTTACTGTATCCAAGTAAAACAGTAATAATAAAAAAAGATATGACATTCCTGAAGAAATGCATCTTATTAGTTTTAACATGGTTTAGATTAATTGATAAGCATGAAGACAATGATAGTGTAGTTATCAATAATATGACATTAATTAATTTGTTTTTGATAAAATTAGGACCAATGTCTGAAGTTCGATTAACTTCAACTTTATTAATTTTTCAAATATTTTGTACATGCATAGCATTTCTGATTAGATATCCAATGGCCTCATATTTTTATGATGTTAAAAGTTAAAAATGTGTATGCTTTTTAGTGCAATTTTTGATCTGGCAATCTCTAAATATTATTACACTTGTGTTACTTATATGATAAGTCAAATTTGCAACTATTTAAAAAGGTGAGGCGTAGAACTTATTTCATCTGATTTAAGACATGTCCAAAGAAATAAATTAAAATTAGATAAGTTGTGAAAAATATTGTTGTGTAAGCCAAAGTTCTGATAAGCATTATAGTATACTAAATATGTACTTGCAAAGTATTTTTCTCTGTTTTTTTCTATAATTGAAAAAGACATAGAAACATGTGTAAGGTAAGATAATAAATAATGAATTACAAAAATATGAAAGATTACAACATTATCTGATATAATTATATTATAATTGGACATATTTCTGTGTAGACTGTAAGCCAAATTTTCTAAAAACTAAAATATAGTCAAGTCTTATTTTGTGTACTTTTGTTGTAAGAGTAAATGAAAGTATTTATGTTAAAAAAATGTTAACAAATTCGTAATTTTAATAAACACACTACACACTATGTTAATTTTGGACTTGTCTTTTGCAAGGGGGTTAACTAGCAAAACCATTTTGGTCTAGCCAATATAAATGTATGACTTAAGTGGGCATTAAACCCTCAATCAATCTAATTGGTATTGTAGGCAGATTTAATACCACTAAGTAATAGTTTTTAAAAAGTAAATTGATACATATACATATATTGAAATTAAGAAAGATATTGGGCATTAGACATTTTTGTAAAGAGAAAAGGAAGTCTAAAATTGTATCAATATTAAAACTTTAAAGTATGAAATGCCATGGGCATTTATTAAACCTTTTGTTTGTTATTAAAAATTATGAATTTCAATCTGAGTGTTTTACTATCTACCTTCCTCAGAAGAAATCTATAGTTCCTGAGAGTGGATGATAATTAAATAATACTTTGACTCTTAATAAAATAAAATACTTCATTATCACAAAGTTAAATCTATAAAATGTTATTAATAATCCTCTAAATAATTATAAATTTCAAATTGTTTAGATATATATTTTCCGAAAAAGGTAAAAATAGAAGTAATGAAAAACAAACATGTAAGCATGCACCACTCCATCTCATATAATTTAATCATTTGTTTGCAACTGAAGAATGATTGATAGAAATATTAATATTTTATTTACATATTTAAAAATATATCACACAAACATCTGTACATATTTGAGATTATTCTATTATATTATTATTCTAGTATTAGTCTTAAGACTTACGAGATAAGGAATGGTTTCTTATTTATTATATAGTCACATAAATTTAAAATAAATTAATAGTCAAACATTAAGATTAAGTGTAAGTTAACATTACAAACATGTGATTTCATAAGCTATGCATGTTGTAAATTTTTAACATTTCTGTTTTTCATTAATTTAACCCAAATTACAAATACCTACATACTGAAAAACATTGATCCGACTCCTGTTTATATGCTAAAATATATTTTTTATAAATAATGTCTTAAATTCTTCAATTCCTAATATAAAAAGCATAATTTGAATTATCTAATTCAACCAAATATCATACAATATATTATCTTCAGTATCATTTTCATTAATTATTCTAAGAGTTTTTAGCGTTTGCAAGTAAAATGTTAATTCAGAGGTAACAACACCATGTTGGGGACTACCATTTGCTACTATATTCATTTTCATCAATTGTTCTCTTAATTTATCTTTGAAGTTATCATGCACTTTCATGTAAATATTACGTATTTGTTCTAATGGTAAAATATCAATAAGAGCTTCATGTAATTTTACTAAATGTTTAGATATATTTCGGAATGTTTGTGATGGTACTGGTGGTTTGGCCTCCCAGCCACCTAATTGGGAACCTAGCATATTACTCACTATTACACAAATTTTACTTTCGATTTCTTTTTTGTGTCCACCGATATCACTTTCTATGCTCTTAAAACCATTTAAGGAGAGGTCTTTTGAGTGCATTTTTTCTAATAGCTTCATAATCAAGGGTAAAAGCCAGAGAATAACTTGCAATGATCTCGACACTAAGGCCAAGTTAGATGTTGAAATTGTTTTTAAGCCTGCACTCTGTATTGCACCTGCACCCAATACCAACTGACAGCACCGTGAATTAAATAATCTAATGAGTTCCAACATGCAATGTACCATGTATTGAACTATATCTTGTGATTGTTTAGTTGCATCACAGTATTCTAATAATATTTTTATTAATAATTGTACTGTGGAAACAACCGCGTAATTTTCTTTATTTATAATTAGATACTTTCCATCAGATTTTCCACTTTCAAAGTTAAGTATCAGAGGTATTTCGCCTATTTCACATATTGCGCTTATTACACTTTGCAGCTCACAAGGTACATCTGCAATTTTCCACCTTTCAGCATTGAGAGCAGCAGTTAGTTGTGCTCTACGTTCAGAGTGTAAATTTTGAATATATTTCATAGCAAAACTTCTTAATGCCAATTTCATTGCACTGCTGTAATGACCTGTAATTTTTGCACATTCCTTAGAAAAGTTTTCTATTAAGTCAGATAATTTAGACAGTTGTGATAAATCTGTTAGTGCATAGTCTTTATCAGTCTTTGTCACTATAAGATTGGCACACCTTTCATTACTATAATCAGAAAGTGAGACAATCAGTTTTTTAACTTTTTCTTCTATCAAAAGTAATTCTTCCGGAGTCCAAATTTCTTCACCTTCATTCCCAACTATATCACCCATTTGGCTTATATCTAGTATTAAATTGCATATAGATAAAATCCTTCTAAATAAATTAACTAGACTTGGTGTAACTTTCTGAAGAAATGTAATACCCTCATTACAAAGCAGCCAGGTGTCTGTATTGGAACCTCTTAATACAATTTCAGTACTACCATCTCTTTCAGATATAATTTCTACCAGGCACTGTTTTATTGTAGTTTGAATAGAAGTCATTGCCTCTGTTTTGAAAATATCTAGGAAATCAAATTCCTTTAAACGAAGGATACCTGATACAATAGACACTACTTTATCTCTTTCTGGCAAATCTGTTTCATCTTTAAGAGGTCTATTGAGGTCTGATACAATAAACCTTAAAAATTCATTACTTAACATCTTATGAATCAATCTTTTCATTTCTGTCAATTGTGGAGATAAATGGCGAAAGGCTTGAACACCTGACAACCGTGTCAAGAGCACTTTTTGTGTGGAGCTTATTAAATCAAGAGCAGCAACATAGTCCGATGTGCTCAGAAGGAGTTGAATCATTGGTTGAGTTTGCTGTACTGTACCCATCAATTTCAAAAGATCATGCACATTATTAAGATTTTGATTAATTTTAGTGAGGCTTATTAATTTCAATGGGCTCTCACTCAAATTTTGTTTGACACTTTTGATATCTTTTCTTGTATTTTGGACAGTTCTAACAGCTCTTGCCATTTGTTCCATTATTGTGTCATGAGAAAGCATAGCATGGAAAAAAGCATCTGATTTCTGTGCAACTTGTTTTGATATTTTCATTTCAATAACATCGAGATATGTGCTTAATGTTTCTTGTAATGATCTTATAGTCGAGTTGATGTCTTGTGTGTTTGAAAGGCCTGGGAAAACTTTACAGAAAATCTTTGGATCATTCAGTGCTAAAGACTGTTCGTAAAAAATACTTGGTACCTCACATACTGTCTCTACAATGGGTGTCTTCGATTTATTTGTTAAATTTTCTTTCAGTTGACAGTGTCTTCTATACCTTCTAGAAATTTTCTTACAATATGACTCAAAATGTAATAATGATATTTCTGGTAAATATGGACTAGGATAAATTTCTACTTTTTCTACAAAACCATCACCCCATGTTTTAGTAAAAAAATTACTTTGCTTGCCTCTATTTGGATCATTAAGAACTGCGGGAAGATTCTGTGATGAAGAATAAAATGTCCAATCATCTGTATTATTCGTTTTATAGACATGGTATTGCCTCACATGATATTTGAATCCTGCTTTTCGTAAATCACCAAATTGCAATGCTGAACATATTCCATTTTGACCATATTGACACAATATTATAGATCCTTCTTTAATTGTGTGTCTCTCTTGAATATGCCTAAAAATAATTTTAGTGTTTTAATATTACATCTAAGATATTTTGGTTTAAATCGGAGAAATAATTACGACAAAATTGAAATTGGTATGAGGGTTCAATTCATTGTAAAACTTGAATATCTTTTAAGACTATGATTTTTATTTTATTTCAGATTCCTGATTTTATTAATTTTGTATTTGATATTTGATTTTTAAAATATCCAATAAGTTAAGCAAAAAGTACAAATTAACCTTTCAAATTCCGTGGCAGTGTTGAACAGCAGGTTTGGGCAATGCACACAGTTTTGCCATGTTGGCGTCGTATTGGAGACGGACTTGTCCTCCATAACATCTTTGTTATAGTTAAGAGAGTTAATTTTATATGTATTTTGAATATCATCTGAATATTAAATTAATAGAAATAAGAGAATACATTGTATAAGCGAAAAATATATAGGCCGTCAATATGACATTAAATAAGACATTTGACAATGATGAGTGACAATTGACAACTCTTCAGTTATACGTCAAGCCATTTATAGTCTGTCTTATTAAAGAAGTCTCGCAGACGCAACGCTGCGGTCTTACAACGGAATGTTACTGGTGTTATCTGTTTCTTACTTCCATAAATTGTGTATTATTTTAGGTTTACATATACATTACTTGTCATGTATCAAAGGGTTAATTAAAATGAAATACATTATAAACTAGTGTACATGCAACTAGTAGACGTTCAAATAGCATTCTAATATTAAATTTAAATCCTTAAATATTTTTTTCTAAGTAATATTTGGACGCAAATAAGCAATACCATGTTAACCCACACGAATGTCATTTCGAGAAAAACGCGTTTGAAAATTTTGAACAACTTGCTTTATATGATTTTTTTATGTATTAGTCAAGTTTTTGGCAATTTCAGATTTATGTAAGTTATTTTACTTATTTTCACAAAAAATAAGTATGCAAGTTGCATATTTCGTATATAATAAAACCCAAAGCGTTTAACATAATACATAAATTGCATAAATAAAAAATGGCTTTTTTTTAAAGTTTTAAACCTTAAGTTGTAGGGTCTTAGCCCTACAAATATTAAAGAAAAATGTTGTTCAGCCATTTACCAACACGTCTACATATATAACTCAGTTTTTTCAATTTTGTGGGTTGGCATGGTATTGCTTATTTGCGTCCATATATAGTTCATAAAATATTTTTTTTGGTGGATCTACATTGCGGATCTCTGCATGACGTAAAATCAAGTAAATATTTATATAATATCAAGCTGTTGCAGAATCAGTGTCTGGGAACTAAATAATACTATCGTACGCATGTGCTTCGAAACTTCAATCCATAAAAGATCAATTTCATAATATACTCTTATTTTTATCGCCACAGACGCGGCGCTTTAATTTTTTTAGTTCTAGCCACCTATTTGATAACGCCAGTTCATTCTATAATTTTTACCTATTAAAAATACATATGATCGTTAATCCATATCAGAGAGGCTAGTGACGAAAGGCCAAACGTGAGACCTATTTTATTTTGCTTTATATTTGCAAATAACCCAAAAGAACAAAATCTTTTTATTTAAACCTTTATATGCATCAACAATTTTATCGAACCTAATAATATAAGCGTGAAGTTGAAGTCTTTTCTGCTCATAATTAAATGGTTTAACTATTGTTTTTTATTATTTGACTAAACTAATGGACTAATCAAGTAGAGGTGGCTGGTGTATAATTTTCTGTAACGAGCTTGGAATCTAGAAGGCTTTTAATTCTGATTATTATGACTAAGAACATGAATATTTATGAAACTTTTTTTTAAATTTCTGTAAAAAAAAACCGAAACAAATGAATTTCTACGCAAGTAAAAGTAAGCACTTTGTTAAAAAATAAAAATATAAAGCAAATTGCTCATTTTGCTCAGAGTCGTGATATTCTTACGTTTTTACTGCAATCATTAGAGCAATCCGCATAGGCGGCGGGGTAGTGGCTGGTGCGAGTCGTGTTATTGCGATTTGCAAACATAAGCTGCACTGCGCAGTGTCGATTCAATTGAGAATTAAGATTGATCCAAGCTCAACTTCGAAAATTTGTATTGAAATAAAGATAGCGTTTGCTCGCGGTTTCGCTTGCATAAATAACGATTGTAAACTTTTATTGAAATAGAAATATAGTTTCCTGAGCAAAAAGGATTTTCTTCCCTTAAATCGTCGTCTTCAAGCCAAAAAGTAAATTCCTTTTTTGAGTTCATCTCCAATATCTCCAATATTCAATATTCCGTACCTTTCTTTACCAAAATTTATTAAAATTGAAAACGTAACAGGCATTCAGAGTTTCATTCCCTTTTATTCGCGATTCAATTTATGCGACTAAGCATGTCGTACCGTACCTATACATGAAAACTATCATGTTCTTTTGCACAGGTTTTATTTATACATGCTATTCTTCAAGCAATCCCACATTTCAAATGCCTAAAATGCATAGCTATTATTAAAGATTTATTAGTTATAAATTAACTCATAAGATGCACAAAATCACCAATAATTTATATTATGTATAATTTAATTAAATATATTAAAAACTTGCAATTTTTAAATTTTTAGCATGAGAAACTGCGGCAATAAAAACTAGCACCTTTTTGCTAACGAACATAAATTGCACCAGATTTCAACCCAAGGAACACAATATATAATAAAGTTTTAGTCATAATTAAGTTTTAGCATAATTTTACTTTTTTTTATAAGTAAGTATGTTAAGTATGTGCAAGGATAATATTTATAGAAAACACAACATGTTTAACCTTTTGATAAAGTCACACTAAAATGGGTATACTTGTAGTTAAGAATTGATCAAGATTACGACGAACAAAAAAAAAACTAAACAATTGAGTGCAATGCGTATGGCCTGGCTGATGATAAGCAATCACGTCGCGTGTGTTTTCATCTGAAATTGGTGTTAGGAGTGGAGGAAGAAAGAGAAGAAGGGGATTAAATGGTAGGTTACGGGTAGCTTGGGTTTCCGGGGGTTACTCTTGAATGACAAATAAATAAATAGAATGCGTATTCGATATGTTTATTTGCTACAATTTAAAGATAGTTACATTTCCGTTATATTTACAAAATTGCAAGTTACATTTTATGTTATAAATTACTTAGCCTGTCCGTTTTACGTTATATAATACCGTCGCATAATTAAGTTAACATCAGCAAATACTCTTTATTTATTCCTTCTGACAATGGTAACAAGCGCAAGAAACCGCAGATTTGAATACTAAATTTCTTTCTCCATCTAAGCATAAAACTTTTACTGGCATCTGAAACAAAAATATCACATTGTCCTTCATAATCGAATGTACGAATTTAATAATACATATTTTTACAATTTTGCTATTTAAAAAAATTTGTCCACTTTTGGGTGAATCTTTCCAATCAATAATTCAAGTAAGTATTTAGTTTAGTCTATAAGCATAATCTATCTTTGAGAAGACAGAATAAAGTATTAATCAAATAATAAATTTAAAGGCGTCGGGATGTGACGACCCCATCGCCCGTTGTTGGGATAACCTCTGTCACAGCAGAGATTATTCCACTAGTGCAATCAGTCACACTGGTGGTAGGTCTTTTGTTGCAAGAGGCCGGCTAGGTAGGTACCACCGCAGTGTCCAATATTCTGCCGCCAAATAGTAGTGTTTAGGCACTACTGTGTTCCGGTTTGAAGGGCATTGTACGCTAGTGAAATTACTGGGCGAACGAGGTTTAAGAACTAATATCTCGAGGTTGGCAACGCGTGAGTGGCACCTACTAATGGTGCTGCAAGCGCTCATAGGCTGCGGCAGCCACTTACCATCAGGTGGGCCTTATGCTTGTTTGTCAACTTCTAACATAAAAAAAAAAAAAAAAAAAAATAATCTATCTGTCGGCTTCGGTCTGTTCACTGTCTATTGGCATGAGGATTGGACAGTGGACACGCCTCGAAAGATGTGCACTAGTGTAAAAGTATCTGAGATACTTGTAGACTAGTGTATATCTTTCGATTATAAATCTGTCGACTATAAGTGACACAATTTCCAAATTGAAAAGATCTCGGTGAAAAATTGAGGTACTTTGTTCGAATCTTAGTAACGAAAAACTAAATATCCTTAAATTCTTAATAAATGCATAATCCATAATATCTTTAATCGAAATTAGCTCGAACTCTGTAGTAATATTCTGAAAAATATAAACGATACCTAACGTTCAAATGTTACCGATAACATACTCGTAGTTGTATAAACATACAGCGAATAAAGTTAGTGAAGTTTTTGAATATAGGCTCTGTTTTAAAACGATCATGGGCGTAGCTATGATTTGACCCAGGAGAGGGCAAAATCTTCATTTAGGGCCTAAAGGGGGGGTAAAATGATTCTCTCCAATAGTTCTTTGTTAAATTGTTCAAAATGTATTATATTCTTCCATTTCTGAATACTTGAACATGGTCCAGGGTGGGGCAGCTCCCCCCACTTGCTCCTACCTCGCTACGCCCATAAAAGCGCTACGCCCATAAAAGCGATACGCTATGATATATCTCGGGTCTTTTTTTTTTAATCATCACCAAATAAAGAAGTAAAGTATATATATTATAAGTATGGGATCTAACGCTCAATATTTTCGATTAAACTTACGTCTTCAGATTCCATAATGTTACAGCATTGCCCTAAAGAAGTGATGGGATGTCGTTTGAAACCCAACATGATACTAGGCAAGGACCACGACTCGCAGTAGCCGCGGCATGCATTTGTCGTTATCTCGAACATGACACAATCAGGAATCGTTACATTTTGTTTGTGCCCTGAAATAAGTACTCAATAAATAAGAAGTGAGTCCTTTTCCTAGCATTTATCCCGGTATATTTTTCCAGGGTTTTTAACACATTTTAGATTTATATTTTTACACAGAGCGATTGCCATCTGATCTTCCGAACCTTAAGGGGGAACATATCAACAAATTATCAAGAGTTAACGATTATTATCAGATGTTATGATAACCACCGGGACCGACATCTTAACATGCTCTGCGAGGCATGATGGGGAGGCCCGCCAAGACAAGGATAAACGCCCAGGCCGAGACAGATATTTATAAGATCAAAACAAAATCCGCCCCGGGAGGGATCCAATCCGAGACCATCGAGACTAAGGCAGACTCGCTGCCAACACGCCACAACGGTCGTCGAATAAGCAAAATAAGGATAAGGAAAGCTTAAGCGTTTGCCGAATTTATTTTACTATTGCGATGTCAATGGAAATGTGTTGCTAAAATCGGTACTCATTCTCACTCAAAAATAGCACGTAAAAAACCTATTAAATACCCACACACAAAGAATATCGTATTAAGAGATTTTTTTAAGTTGTTTGAGACGACACTTCTTAATCTTCTCTAATTGACGACGTTGTGGCGCAGCGGTAGCGAACCTGCCTTAAACGCCACGGGTCGCGGGTTCGATTCCCGCTCGGAGCATAATATGTTTGTATTGACCATGCAAGCATATTTTCCGGTCTGGGTGTATTTGTCCTTGTCATTGTGAATGTTTCCGGACCCCGACACAGAATATTACTATCCTAATGGGGGCCGTTGAGTGTGCAACGTTTATTATTATATACAAACCTCTGATGTGACAGCCAGGTTTCTTCCAGGATTCTGAGGCAAATAATAGACTAATGGACAAAAGAAATATAAAACAACTTCTAAGAAACATTATTATTTCTTTTCTAAGCTCACTTCAGTAAATGAAAAAGTAACCTTTTTTATTCGTTTTTATAAGGATGCCTTAAGATTATTTCAGTAGCTGTCAACCTTTTTTCGGTACCTTCCTCCTCTAGCAGTAAGGCCAGTTCAAATAAAATCAAATTATGTAATTAATGTTATAAAAACAAAGAAAGCAGAATAAAAAAAATATATAATTATTTCGAGTATTATTAGGTATAGAGATTTCGTTTTGAGTTCATATTCATAAGTTATATAACTATTTTGTACCTAATTATTTATTGTATCAATCCTACATATACACGTAAGATTATAAAAAGATCAATGTATAAAACGATTTAAGAAAAGGTTTAACACCGCTGAAAGCTTAATATTATGAGACGCAATGAAATTTGTATGAAGAGTGAACAGAGTACGACCCATTACTTTCAATGTTTTACGAGATGAATAATATCAACGATCTGTAAAGTAATTTATTTTTCACCATTATCATTCATGCGGAATTGCAAAGTATTGTTTTCTTTTAAAACTAGAAATCGTAGAACTGGAATATTATTAATGCAATAATTAACTGCAGTTTTTAGCAATTGTTTTTATTAATCCTTTTTAATTAGATGTAGATGCTTTTGTGATTAATATAGTAAAAGAAAAAAAAACAAATATTTCATTTTCATTTATCAAAATATTATATAATTAAAATACCATTACATAACAGTTCTATACTATATTATTTCGTGCAGCCAATCGCATATCTAAAGCTTTTAACGCCCGACAGGCGGGGCCGTGCTCGGAGATCGCCACGCTGTTCAGAAGGCAGCGACGAGCAAGAATCAGGTCCCCGTCGACTGGAAAAAATTAAAATAAATATTAAACCACTTTTAGAATTAATCTTCTTCGTATGTTTCTTCGTAAATAAAAAGCAAAGATACTAAATGTAGTAACTAAAAGTAACGTAAAATACTTAAGTTTTAATGTGATATATTAATTTTTCTGGTTCAATTTAAATCTAAAATGATTTATTTTCACCTCTAGTATTTCAATAAAATAAGGTGTATAATTAAAATTAAACAAACGTAAAAATGATATTTGTTCGTACCAATGCTACGTGAGCTAAGTTAAACCAAATGTTAGAACGAGATTCTGGATTTGTGGCATAGTAGAGCGCCTGCCTGAAGCAGGGTAGGATTAAGTCCCATTGATTACAATAAAGGCAGCAAAGGCCGAGATTATTGCAAATTTCGGGACCTGGGGGACTCGTTGCTAGCAGCCTCCTGAAAGATATTATTTTTGAAGTAAAAAAATAATAATTTTCAGCAAAGAAAAAAAGGTTAAAGTCTTCATAAGCATTATTACCTGTAATATCTTAAGGCTATTTCTGGTTGATCATTATAAAAATTATACATTGCGATGTTGGCTATTGCCTCAATATTAGAAGGATCTTCAGTTGCTACCATTCGATAGTATTTAACAGCTACTGCAAAGTTACCCATTTGTTCGTGAATTCGTGCTTGTTCTAACAGCAATGATGTATTCTCATGGAATACTAAGAGACCTTGTTTGCAGATTTCTAAGGCGGACAGAGGTTGGTTAAGGCCAACATACATTGCAATCAAACGCAAATATATTGAAACATGTTTGGTTTGTTTAAGCGCTTGCCGTAAGCATTCCTCTACGTTTCTAAACATTCCGAGTGACTCGTAACAACGGGCTAGTGAAAAGTTCCACCACCAATCAGTTGTATCGCCTATTTTTAACGCTTGAAATGCTACCTCCATAGCCTGTGTATAAAAAGATTAATCAAAAAAAAAACATAACATAACATAACATAGTATTTACACTAAATAATAATAAACGAACCTTACGCACGTTGCCTTCACAATAGTAGATATACTCGAAAAGGGTTTTCGCAGCTGGAATGAAGAGTTGGTCGTCTTTATTCAAGAACCTTAGTGTAACAGGTGCGTCTAAAGCGAATGTGGTGCCTCCAGAGAGAGCAGTGGCAGCTCGAGATGCCCGCGATGCGGTATTGAGAGCAGTTCGTGCAGTACGAGCACGAGCCGTAACTGCTCCAGCGGACCTCAATGTAGATGTTAAAGGTGCCCCTTGCTACAAAAGATTTTATTTTTTTAATTAAAAAGGGGTTTTATTTCATTTAACACTTGTTTTTTTAATTTTTTTCTAATGAATATTGCTAACATACTGTATGAACATTTTGTGCAGTTTTAACCACTCTCTGAAATGAAGTTCCTGGTCTCGGTGTTTTAGCCATTGCTGTTGAGGTCAAATCGTCATATTGCGGGCAGTAGTTTACTTCTTCGTATCCATTACCAGCCACTTTCGCTTGTATGGTCATAGCACGCATACGTATAAACTCCACTATTCGATCACTTTTGTTATTCAAAAAATCATTGCATAACGATAAACATTTATCATACTGTCTGGTTTTGTATAAATTTATAATCCTATAATCAATGTCTACTTCCATTTTTAAACTTAGAAATTGTTATTACACAATGTTTGGTATAAAGTTGCTAAGCAACGCAATATCCTCTGAAAACATATGGTGACGTATAATGCATACGTCACTGTAGGCTTATTAAGTTGTTGTATACTACTAGCGGGCCCACCAGACGTTGTCCTGCCCCGAAAATAAAAAAAAAACTGTGACCCGACAGCAGTGCTCCTTACTGGATCCAATTGTAAATCTAAACCATTCTCGAATCCACTTGAACACACATAAAAATTTCATCAAAACTCGTCCAGCCGTTTAGGAGAAGTTCAGTGATGATACACACGTACAGTAGAATTATATTTATACAGAGAATATTGTTCAAATAAGAATAGGCCAGAAAAATCCACCATCTTTCAACCGGAATGGTCTGCAACTTTAAGTTTTTTAGTATAATTGACGACGTTGTGGCACAGCGGTAGCGAACCTGCCTAAAACGCAACAGGTCGGTTTGATTTCACATTTTTTTATTTTTTTATTTTCAATGTTATTGATATATATCATTAAATTGTGCTATGTAATGATTCAAAATCAATTTTTATAATATAAATAGGTACATAAATAAATATATCACTAAGCGGTAAAATAATTAAGATTTATTAATTCCTTAATTATATATATGAGCTAAGTTATTGCAATAGAATATAATATTAGAATAGAATTAAGTAATCTTCGATAGATGGATCGAATGATTCCATGTTCCTTAATTCTTCATATTTGAGAGCAGCTAATGAATCCAAAATAGGTTCAGGGTGGCTACGTTGTAAACATTTTATCACTTCTTTAATTTCCGTTTCTGGAGCAATTCGGGATAAATGACGAATTTTAATCTAAAAATGAAATATTTTTATAAATAAAAAACACATATCATTAAGAAAAAAAAGTTCGTTCTGATGACGTTGTGGCGCAGCGGTTGCGAACCTGCCTTTGAACGCCACAGGTCGTGGGTTCGATTTCCGTCAAAAACGTATTTCGGTCTCCTTGTTAGTTTTTATTGCAGGTCATCAAGGTCTCGAGAGACTCAAATAATCCGACCGTAATACATATGTAGATCAAATGTTTACTCCATAAGCTTTGCTACACGAATATCATGCATTGTGCAAGTGTCGATCACCGAACTCCGGTGGCTGTAGCGCGCTTCAGGTGCGTTCGTAGCCGCTTCTAACTTCAGGTGGCGGCGTTTGTGGCTAGGCTAAAAGTGACTACAAATTGAGCGAGTCGCTAGAATATTAATAAATACAATTTTAAGAATTATTATTTTATTTTTTTTAATAAACGCTACACATTCAACGGCCCCCATTTGGATAATTAATAATTATATCCTGTGTCGGGGGTCCGGCAACATATACAATGACAAGGATAAACACACCCACGCTGGAAGACATGCCTGAATGGTCAATACAAACATCTGTTCTGAGCAGGAATCGAACCCGTGACCTGTGTCACTTAAGGCAGGTTCGCTACCGCTGCACCACAAAGTTGTTAAATTTATATTTAATGTACATATCGTCAAACACTCACTTGATCTAAAGAAGATTCAGGCACACCAATACTTTCCCATGAATCTGTTCCCTTTGGTATAATCAAAGGTTTAGTATAATTCGTATTTTTTTCTTTCATTGGGACCCCATTACCGAATCCGATAGCGTAAAACATATCCTTTGCTTTTCGCGCTAATTGAGATTCTTTTGATGAGTAAAATATCAAATTGGCTTTGTAAAGCAACGCCACACTTCTTATTGATGTACATATAAATTTTTTTATGTCGCTATCTGCAAAAAACATTTACCTATTGTATTAAACATGGTATTTATTATAGATTCAACAGTATCAAAAATGTTTATGCTGTTGGAGATCAATAACGAATAGACAAAGCAAATTTAAACCTTTGCAATTGCGAATTATATAGGCACTAGCTTCTTCTCGCATCTTCGCGAGCGTGAATAACAATTTTTTATGATGCAATATAGCAATACATATTTGGATCCCCATACAAATTTTCCTTCCTTATTTCACCCCCCTACAAGCTTTGTTTTAGCTACAAACATTAGTCAAAGACAATAGTTCCTTCTACTTCTATATTCATCATAATCGTTGTAGAGGTTACGGCGTGAAAACATTACAAAACAAACTCACTTTCGCATAAGTTAGGATGTTGTAATAATTGCAACGTTTTTGAAGTTATTAGTAAGAAAACATACCATAATTTTTGAAAACATCGTATTTTCCTCCAATAATAATCAACTCAGGAAAACGTGATGTGTCAGAATAATTTTCTTTCATTGCTTGAATGCATGTTTCAATAGTAGCCCAAATTGCCTTAATCTTGCTCAAATCCACCATTACACAAAAATAAAAGTGACCCTGTATCGGGATGGAAATTAAAACGTTTTTTAGCATTTCCAATTTGCCACCGTACTCCCACACATGGCATATTGTTTTTTCAATGTTCTTCTGTGAAGATTTTCTGCCAAACGAATATTCTAAAACCAAGGTTTCTCTAGGCGTATCCGGTTTTTCAAGGAAACTGTGTAGTAAATGCGATTTACCCTGTGAAAATTATATAAACTGTACCTAATAATCTAATAAATACTGATGTTTCCAGTAGCGTAATCTTCTTCTTTCCTAATATTTTCCCGGTACTTTTGCCAGGGTATTTATAACTCAAATCTGGATGTAATAAGTTACTCATTTTTACATAGTCATCTGATCTCAACCAATCAAGAGTTACCGATTATTACCAGATGTTATACCCAGACCGAAACAAATGATATGGTCAATACAAAAAGCTGTTCCGAGCAGATATCGAATCTACTGCGGCTATCGGCTCTACTGCGATCGCATCGCAGTAGAGCCTAAACCAGGCTCGCCACCAACGCCCCACAACAGTAGTCTTTCAGTAGTGCAAGTGTAATTAAAATCTAATTAATATTTATATTTTTATTACCACAGATTTACTGCCCACCAAAATGATAGTACGTGCGTTATCTTCATTTGATTCTGATAGACTTTCTTTCACAATTTTCGCTGCTATATCTGGTATAGACATTATAGTCTATTTTTTATTATTTCACTTAAGTATACTCAGCTTCAAGTTATAGTACTATTTACAAATTTTTGACTACACTTTGTAATATTAAATTACGGTTTATTATGCTTATGTTATTGTTTAGGTTACTAGGGAAACATTATTGAATACCACAGAAAAGGAAAACCCTACTGTTCTGTGTTGCTAACCGAATTTCAAAAAGAAGGAGGTTCGGTTTTTTCAACTGTATTTTTTCGTACTTCATAATAATCGGACCGGTAATCACAGAACAACGTATGAATTTATCATGCCTACGCTAAAAAATTGTGATATAGAAATACACGAATAAATTGTACGTATATACGTTTTTGAATAATTTATTTAAAATTTAATCACCATTCCGCTCTCTATGGCCGATGTCCTCATCATGTAATTTATACGACACCATTACGGGATCTACTCTTATAGGATAAAATGCTTTTTAGTCGTTGTCGAAAATTCGGCACGATCAGACATACCTACATTACTCCTCTTTTTTAAGTGGTTTACCGTCACCGTTTTAAGTTAAGTGGCAGTTTGAAGAAATGGTCCGGTTAAACCGGAGAAGTACGTTCTATCATATTATCTCAAAGAAAATTGACGTGAACTGTTTAAGTATCCAGACTGCCTATATGACTAATACGCTGAAAACCCAAACCCTCCCTTTTCCCCCTCTCGTCTCTGTTGGAAACGCTATGTTGTTTATAATGGGCACATTTCGGTTTGGAATCTGTGGTTTAAAAAAACCAGGAACACCGTGTAAGCTACTGGGCTACGAGGATCTTAATCCAGGTGAATGCTTTGCTTGCACAAATGCATGATGCGAATTCTTGGCTAATTTTAAACTGATTAAAATCTAATTAATTCTAAGCATAAGATTAAATCATTTTTGTATTTATATTGTTGTGATAAATAATATGTAATAGTGTGTTGACATAGATTTATCACTACATAGTAGGTATAAAACAAAGTCGGTTTTTTTGTCGCTATGTATGCTTAAATCTTTAAAACTACGCAACGGATTTTGATGCGGTTTTTAATAGATACAGTGATTGAAGAGGAAGGTTTATATGTATAATAACATCCATTAAATAGTGGAGAAAAAAAATGTTATTTTTGAGGTTTCTAAACGTGTGCGGGCCACGGGCAGTAATGAATAAAACAAAAGTACTGGATCGATTTTAATCATTTTTTCAGTGAACATAGGCTACATATTTTATACCCGTGCGAAGCCGGAGCAGGCCGCTAGTTATATACTATTGTTTATTCGTCGCTAATTTTACCGGTTCTTATAATAATACATTTCATTCGGTAAGAGGCCTAAACTCCTCTTTTTATTTCCTTTTACATCCAATAATACCAGTATTAATCCTATTTTCCTCGCGTCATGGGCTGCCGTGACTGCATAATATATATGGTATATATTATGCAGTCACGTCATACTTCTTTGTAAGTGCCTGAAGTATAAATTTGAATAGATTATCCTTGTACCTACGAATTGAAAAAATGTTAATGCACAAACAATTTTTTCGCTATTTTAGTTTTTTTATCGTATATTGATCGGGCGAGGGTGGCAGAATCCTGGGAACTGATCGAGACAAAGGGACAGCCTTTGCGGAGGCTCAAAATTAATTTCATGTGTAGGGTGCCCCAAGGTCGAACAACGGCTATGGACGTCATCGGATCTAATCGATTGAATCACCCGACGGTTTGAGCGCGTTGCGACGTGCGAAATAAGAGAACAGGGAACTCGTCCTCGTCGGCGAAGACGATACTGTGTGCGTGTATAAGGCATTGTCTAACATAATCCTATCTACAGGACGCTCAGGACGCCTGATTTATTTCGATTGTCATCTCTATCCACATAAAAACTAGCCTGTCTGATCGGTGGATTCGGATGCGAGATAATTTCATCAAAATAGTTTTGCAAATAGCGCGATTTATTGATAGTATTTAAAACGGAAGTTAACTTACGCACATAAAAATCTTTCATGGTTGCATTTAATATTAGGTTTAAGTCGGATAGGCATAAGTTGTTATATGTATTGTTATTCTTGTTTTGGTCAATAAATAAAAAAAAAAAAAAAAATTATTTTATTCAAGGTCAAATTAACCAACCAAACGTCACCGCACACATTCAGTGGCAAAAATTAGCATTTATTGATATTGGTCATCCGATCTTGTTTATATTAAGATTTGAGCTCAACATTTACTTCATTCTACGCGGATATTGTTTTCAAGTCCCTACACTGAATCATTATCTAAGAAAAGGCATACACTTGTTTTGAATTTGGGATGATGCAATTACACAATATATTGTGAAAGATTGATAATGATGTGAAACTATGAGTACCTACTAAAAACTTGGAAATAAGAATAATTAAAACCTTATAAATTTGAAATTACATATTTAATTAGCCATAAACAGTATGTATTATTACTTTATTTGACAAGTTATATTTCTACCATCAAGAATAATTCATTTAATATTATAATTATTCGCAAAACAGTTTTTTTCAAGAGTATAATGGATAATATTGATACAATCACATACAGTCTTTAATAATAATAGCAATACATAAGCAAGTAACATATGGACTACACACACATTTCAAATTATTAACATTAAATATTAATATAATGTCTATTTTGTGCGAGACTTCAACTTGTGATATTCAACTTCTTTTGTAATTATGTCCTTGT
Source organism: Hestina assimilis (assembly GCA_023373885.1). Lineage (NCBI taxonomy): Eukaryota > Metazoa > Arthropoda > Insecta > Lepidoptera > Nymphalidae > Hestina > Hestina assimilis. Next base: position 15,086,076 of record CM041747.1, on the reverse strand, counting down.
TAATTGTCTTCAATATATCTTGAAATCTTTGTCTTAATGTTACATTCTCCAATCTTGATATTTCAAGTTGTGTCCTTTGTCGCCTCTGCTTCAATTCTTCCAAATCAGTAGCAAGTTCCTGCAATTTTGAGCTCACGTTGCCAACACCACTACAACTAGGTTGTTGGTGTCTTTTGCTGTCTAATTCATAATAAGGATTTTTTTCAATTATCCCAGAAGAACTGCTGTCATGTGAAATTACCGTTTTTCTATTAGATTTGTTAATATCAGGCTGAACTTTGGTAGCTGTATAATGTTTTTTAATCGCTTCCGATTTATGACTAGAATTTATGTCAGACAATGATTGATCATATAGTAACTGTCTACAGTCTTCTACATCAACATTTTCATCATCAACATCGCTGTCGCTTAGAGCACCTCCAAATATATCTTCCACCTTAGATGGTTTGTTTGAAACCGGTGCATTTTTAGGGATATCTTTCTTTCCCTTTGCTTTCTGCAATGTTTCTTTTGAATCAGTTTTAGTTAAAGTTGCTTCTTCCTCTTGTACTACTTCCCATGTAAAACTGATAGCTTCATTATCTGCCCTTAAAAGTCTTTTCACCTCTTTCTCTATTTCTGGTGCCTCTGCACACTTTTTTTTTAAAGTTTTCCTAAAACGCCTTTTTCTTACATTCTTTGTAGGTGGAGTGACACCATGAGGCCAAAGATATTTTTTATCAACTTTTAATGGATCCTTTTTTTTATTTTTGGTAAGAGATTCATCATCTGTCGATTCTTCGAATTTGTCCTTACATATCATCATCTGGCAGACATCAGCTGTTTTGTATAAACTCTTCCTGTCGATGCTCTTCCATGACTCAACAATAGTTGGCAAGTCTACGATTTTAGATTGTAATAACCAATGATCGAGCCTTACCTCTCCATGCCGCATATCGTCGTTTATTTGTATTGTGAGTCTATTTTTAAAGTTATCGCCTGATTTTATAAGGTCGCTTAACACTTTTCCAGGTTCTTCAGGCATCCTTACGATAAATTGAGATTCTAATTGTACTGGATACTCGGATTCACGTTTATCTCGTTTATCGCGGTTCATTTTGATTTTTAAAATAAGTAAATGCAATAACAGCCTTTTTAAAAATATTTTTGGTACTTTTGAATTCATAAAAAAATATTAATAAATTTAGATAATCCTCAGTATTCCTCCTATATTTACTGTGAAAGAATTAATCACTCAGATTTAAAAATTAAATTATTATCCTTGGGTTCTGGACTGATTTTTAAAGAATTGGCAAATCACGATTCACAATTTCGCAGTAAGTACCTAACAAATAGCAATGGCCCATGCCCGTGGGCTGTGGCAAATTCCAAATTGGCAATAGATATAGCAATTTCAATTATTGATCAAACTCAAAGACTATAGTTATACCATAGATATTCATGAGTTGAACAATGAAACTACCAATCAGAATCAAGAACTGAATCACTGACCTCCATATAACTGGATTAAAGGTCATTTGGCATAAAATTATAAAAAGTTTTTTAGGTACCTACTATATATTTTAAAGGTATATTTATAAAAAACTAATATTAGAACATATTTACAGTTCAATAGTAACTATATTTACAAATAATTACAATTGTGCAAGTCATCTCCACGGGAATGCTGACAAGCATGCTCATTTAAGATTTAATATCGAAGCGCTGCCAACCAACTGATTGGGAAGTTGGTATTAATTAGTTATATCATATCAATGTTCTTGAACCATTTAACATGAAATAAATAAACGCAACACACTGAACAGCCCCCATTAGGATTGTTATATCCTGTGTCGGGGTTCCGGAAACACATAAAAGGACAAGGACAAATACACCCAGACCGGAAAATATGCTTGCATGGTCAATACAAACATATTATGCTCCGAGTGGGATTCGAACCCGTGACCTGTGGCGTTTAAGGGGGTTTACTACCGCTGCGCCACAAAGTCGTCGCGTTAGTTTATCCTTCCATTGATGCCTTATCATTTAACATCGTGGCGTTAGTTTATCCTTCCATTGATTGATATGGTTTCTTGAACTCAGCAGTGTTTTTTTTCAATATATATATTTTTTAATGACATGTATGATAAGCACAGATGTGTTCAAGAATTCTATATTATACACAGGTGTTTATCACGTTTTGGTGACCTGATTAGCTTTATAATAATCGATATGATCTCAGCGTGACTGGTAGGAGCTAATAATTTAACCATCAGTGCTGTTTGCGGTGGAAAACCTGGAGACGAGTTATGTGGATTTTTAGCAACCTCAAATTCATATCTGATGTTTAACCATGTAAGATGAGACTTTGCTGTCTTATTTTCTTTTCTGTCGCATGTATGTAATATTTCATTTTACTTTTAACTATCGAGAATGTAATCGATTTTTCTCACAATTATCGCCACAGTCTACTGTTTATGGAAATAATCGATTGGTCAACATCACTATCTATGATAATTTTTCATATTTTTATTTTCTGTGGTGGATTGTGTGGTGAATAATAGTGAATAGTGATATGTGAAAATAGCTACTTTTACAGCAAGTAAAAATTTATTTACGTATAAAAGAAATGCGTAGGAATAATAATACAGTAATATTTTAAACTATTACATATTTAGTTATTATTTGCTTAGTTAAATAAAAAAGAACAATTCAGCGTCATGGCTCATTGAGTGTAAGTGGGAGACATTGTCAAGCTCAGTAATTCATTTTAACTATTTTGTATTTGTTTTTGAAACAGCATTTTTGAATTGTTTCTTAATTACTTTTAATATTTAATTTGTGGATATTCTAACAAGTTGATACCGTTATGTGGGTACTCTATAAAAGAGAAAGGCATTCTTTGTAATATATTAGGACAGTAACCTACATAATTGTGATTGTTTTCACTGAGGTAGATGTTTTTATTTCAATATAATTCTTCGAAAGCACTAACAATATTTTTAAAGAAGATTAATATTTCTGTAAATATCACTTAATATGATTACAATCACAAGGTGCATAAAATAAAATTTATAAAAAATTTAGCAATTTGTAAAAATATTTTTTTTAATACATGAATAAAACCTCAAGTAATATATGAGTAGATACTAAAAGAAAACATTTTATGTATCTATTTATCAGTACTGTGTCATAATTCTGATGTTGTATGATAGTAATATGTTCTCTTACAGGTGTTGTGAAACTCACTAAAGCCTCAAGGTATTTATAATTTATATTTCATCAAATCTACCATATGTATAGTTTATTTCTATATGACATTTCAATATTAACAATATTTAGATGGCTGAAGTGGATCCTGAAACCTTGCTGGAGTGGCTGCTGACGGGCAGGGGATGAGAGAGACATGCAGCTAATTGCTCTTGAGCAACTATGTATGCTGTTGCTCATGTCAGATAATGTAGACAGATGTTTTGAGAGGTAAACAATAAATACTAGCTTTTCCTGTGTGTTCACCCACATGTGTAAGAATGGTTAATGATGAATGGTTTCTTACTTTTGTATTAGTAATATTAAGGCTTAATATTAGTCAGGATTTATTACTATACACATGCAGGCTATATAAAATATGATCTTTCTTCACAGTTGTCCCCCAAGGACTTTTCTGCCTGCATTGTGTAAAATATTTCTGGATGAGTGTGCCCCGGACAATGTGCTGGAAGTGACAGCAAGAGCTATTACATACTATCTTGATGTCTCAGGTTAGTGGAATTAAGATGTGTGAATTATTTGAGATGTGCGAATTAAAAATGTTGTTTGTTGTTGACATTTTATATTTTGAAACTATCAGTTAATTACAGTAGGGACTTGGTAATTAGAATATCAACAATTGATACCCTGTTTGGATTAATAAGGTGTTTGGTTTATAGTATGTAGATATTTCTAGATGTTTTTGCAATGAAAGATTGATTCTTATGATTGAAAGTGACTATAAATTTCAATCATTTCACACTAAGTGAATAAGATAACACTGCAGTATTGTTTTGTGTCTTGACCATGTTGGGTTGTTCAGATTATATAAGGTCAAATTATCAAGACCTTTCTGTATTTTATTTATGTTTACAGCTGAGTGTACTAGGAGAATTGTAGCAATTGAGGGTGCTGTGAAAGCAATATGCAGTAGATTACTAACAGTGGATCCGAACAATAGAACTAGTAAAGATCTAGCTGAACAATGTATTAAAGTAAGTACTTATTGTTGTACTGTGATGTATTCATTTAATTTATAATTTATATTTAATAAGGAAATTTATACTATACAATAATATTAAAAACAGGTCACACTTACTAGTATGTATATCTATGATGCATATTTTAATGATTAAGCATTTATTATAAGTACATAGTAGTACATAATTAGAAAATATTATAACATTATAAGACAAACAAACACTTTGTTCACTATAAACAGACATAGCTGTCTGTCCAGTTACAATAGAATAGCTATTGTTTGTTAAATTTATACTTGATCGACAGATTATTTTGCGGTTTTGGCATTATTTATAACTAAGTTATAATTATTAAACTTGTTAAATTTTTTACAGAAGAATTTATTAAAACTTTCTGAGTTATAGTCTCTCATGTAACTTCATGTCACAATCTAGATGGTTCCGCTATCTGTTAACAAATGCTAATGTGGCAATGATTTACTAATACTGTAGTTAATAAAAAGAAATATATAGAGCAGATAAACAATGAAAGTTTGTAACATTTTAGGTGTTAGAGTTAGTATGTACACGTGAAGCTGGAGCAGTGTGGGAGGGTGGTGGCTTACCGTCTGTATTGCATTTCATCACCCACCATGGCACATCAGTTCACAAGGACACACTTCACTCCGCTATGGCTGTTGTTTCAAGGTAAAACCCAAATATTTTAAAGAAAAAATTTAACATTAGTATCGCATCTGTTTTGCAATTTTTCTGTATCCATTAAAATTTCATTCGATAGATTAGTTGAATTTTTTTCGTCTATTGTTATTAAATGTTTCTATTCAGTTTAATTCTCGGTCATATCCTGTGATTACTTTTATGGTTCCATACCCAAATTATGCCAATAGAATCCTATTACTATGCTACTTTATCTGTCCATACGTTTGTGCTCTTGAACTGTTTATAACTTTAACAGAATTTGTAATTCTATTGCCGCTACAACAACAAAAATGAAAAAAAAATATTAAAAATAATCCATACAAGATCTCAATTTTTTTACTATATTTCATAAACTATAATAGATTGTTATAATAACTTTATGTGGGCCGGTGTCTATGAACTTAGACAACGATTCTATTTTGTGAACATCATATTTAATGATTCTCATTGTATTGTAGGGTGTGTGGTAAAATGGAGCCAGGTGATGCTCGCGTAGGGGATGCAGTCTCGTCGCTGTCAGCTCTGCTGCGACATAGCGACGCGCGCGTGGCGGACGCCGCGCTCCGCTGCTTCGCTTCTCTTGCGGACCGTTTTGCCCGCGCTCACGCCGACCCCGCACCACTTGCTGAACACGGTTTGTATGATGCAATTAAATTTTCAGCATTTCATCTTTAGCTAGATAAGTAGGTTGTAATATATTCAGGAGTAAAAATTAATATTTTTATGTTGTCTATATACCACTCGCTTTGCTCTGGGTACCTCGGAAAGTGGAAAGACAGACCAAAACGAAAGTGACTCAATTTTATGCCATGTAGAGATATTCTTACTGTATACTTTTAGCTTTTTGTACAAGATAGCATGCAATAATATCTGTGTAAAAAAATTTAATCCCCTACTTCTGACAAATAAAACATTGATGTTGCATTTCGTTTTAATTAATTAATTGCTACAATAATAATTTTATTTTATTTTGTTACTCAGGTCTTATTGAGGAGTTAGTACGTCGATTAGGATCAACAGAGACTTCTGACGAAAAGTGCCTCATGCCATCAGTATCTACCACAGTCAGTTTGTTGTCAACTCTCTGCAGAGGATCAGCTCAAATTACTCATGTATGTTGTTTAATTATTTACTTTTGTTTGATATTGAGAATTATTATTTAAAAAAATTATTTATAAAAATATTCTGTTAACATTTGTATATAGTGTTTTATAATTCAAAGTCTCTTTAATTGTATTCTATTTATTTTAATAATTGTGAACCGATTTAAATAACTCATTACTTATCACCAAGTAGCCCACACAGCAATAAGTAATATAACATTCCATGTATCTTTTCCTCCATAGACCTAAGTCTATGTTTGTTTCGACAGTACCATAGATTAGATCCTATATCATAAAGATGTAATAATTTTCTAGGATTTAGTACGTTTGGATCTGTGCTCGGCGATCGAGGCGGCGGTGCAGGCGGACGAGCGCTGGTGCCTCGAGTGTATGCGCCTCGTGGACTTGCTGCTCGTGCTGCTGTGTGAAGGACGACATGCTATACAGATGTTAGTTCTTTCTTATAACGGTCCATATCAGTGGTTCGTAATTAGTTTTTCTCAGGTAGCGTGTCAAGAAAGTACCCCTTGTTGAAGAAATGATAAAAAATGTACAATGTGCAAATCTGATTGTTTTTGGTCAGCTTTGGTCACAAGAAGCAACGCTCAGTGTCCATTATAATACTTGGCGGATCTTCATACTGATTGATTGAAAATATTATTTAATATATTGTGGCATTTGGTTTTTATTGATTAAATGATCTTTGTCAACAGACGGTCGCTCGTAGTATTAAGTAACTAAAAAAGACGATCCACAAATCCATTGTCTACTTAAAAATCTAGTAGTGGCATTACTCTATATGTAAAGGATTTTTTTCTAATTCAAAATGTAGCTTCTTACTAAAGATTATTGCATACTATTTGCTTAAAGTGTAAATTGTACGAGTCTTGTTTTAAGCTTTTTATATCTCTCTATTTTTTTAAAACAATTAATAGTTATAATTGACGAGGGCACCGTTGTGGCGTAGTGGGTAGCGAGTCTGCCTTTAGTCTCGACGGTTGCAGGTTTGATTGCCGCTCGGGAAGATTTTGGTTATAAATTTTTGTTTTGGTCTGGGCGTTTGTGGGTCTCCCCACCGTGCTTTGGAGAGCAGGTTAAGCGGTTGGTCCCGGTTATCACATAACATCTGATAATAATCGTTAACTCATGATAGGGAATTTGCGGTTATCCAATGAGTTACTGGATCGTCCTCAGGGTTGCGGAGGTCAGATGAACAGACCTTGGATAAAATAAAATAGCGGGAATAATGCTAGAACGCAGAAGACGGTATAATTGACGAGCAATCGAGATAAACAATGTTAAAATTCGTCCAGGGGTAGTCACCGTAACGGCGCAGCGTCGAGTTCGAGCGGCGAGGGCTCGAGCGGCGCGTCGGCGCCGGCGGGCGCGCGCGACAAGTCGCACCGCCAGCTCATCGACTGCATCCGCGGCAAGGACACGGACGCGCTCGTGTCGGCCGTCAGCGGCGGCGCCGTGGACGTCAACTTCACGGACGACGTCGGCCAGACGCTGCTCAACTGGGCGGCCGCGTTCGGCACCAGGGAGATGGTCGAGTTTCTGTGCGAGAAAGGTACGTAGTAACGAACTTTATGCTCTTAATATTGAAAGAGGGTTTTGCTTATTACTCTTATCCGGATTTGACGGATTACTCGTTTTGACCTCCACAACGCTAAGGGGAGCTAATAACCTATTATGATGAATGTCGGTATATTTAATGATTGGACCACGGAAATTGTTATAGGCATTTTGTTGCGAGAAAAAAAAATTATATGATGAAATAGGGGATAAAAGTTTGTACGGGGAAGTAATTACTTTTTGTTGAGTTAAAGGTGGTTTATTATAATAGTTATTCGTGAATCAAAGCCTTGAGCAAAGGCTAGTTAATAATAAAGTATACTCAACAGCCCACATAGAATAGTAATATCCTGTATTCTCCAGAAACACACACAAACAAACAAAAACAAACACACACGCCTGTATAAATGTTCGCAGAAATCGATGCTTAAGGCTGATCATTGATTTCATAATTGGTCATTGGAATATATAAGGTGTTTCACTTTAAAATGCGGTAACTTTGCAGGAAAGCTTCTATAAGTGTAACAGATCAAATTCTAATTACGATATATGATGTACCTTTTTCCTATATTTAAAAAAAAATATTTTTATACCATCGCTCGAACTATGACTCTAGCTGAATAAAATCTATAATGTAAGCCGTGCATTACGTCACATCACATATGACGTAGCACATAGCGCGTATAGCGTCATTGACCTGAGTCACCAACCGCGCGCCCGGTGTGTTATGTGCTTATCACAAAGTACGTGGATACATTATGACAGTAGTGTAGTATCTTGTATGTAGCTTGTATTTCGTTTAAACTATCCTTCGCCCTTTCAAAAGTTCTTGTTCCAGCATCAATCCCGGTATTTTGCCCAGGGTCTGCTTATTACCTTTATCCGGATTTGACAAGATACTAGTTCTTACGCAGCGATTGTCATCCGAACACCGCACCCCAAGGGCGAACCAGTAACTCATTGGTTAAAAGCAAGTTACTAATAATATCAGATGTTTTGATAATATCGACCGCCGACAGCTTAACGTGCTCTCCGCACGGTGGTGAGAACCACAAGGACAGACACCTGGATAGAGACAGATAGCAATACGATCAAACCAATATCCACCCCGAAGGGAATCGAACCCGGACCGTCGAGTCGCCATGCAATTTGACTTCTTCAGAAACCACTATGATAAAATAATAAAATCAAACTGCGAGTTTACGACCTACCCCACGTAAAAAGTCGTTCACTCCGGCATTTTCAAGTAAGGTTATTGACCGGTTTTGATGTCGCCGCTACTTGCCTTGCCTACTTAGTGCTCCACTTAGATTCAAGACAACCCGCACCCTACACCTTAATCGAAATTTACTAATTTAATTTTTTTAATAAATAAAACATGAATGGGTTCATCAATACAAATATCCGCCTCGCACGGGAATCGAACCTGTGGCTGTACCCAGACCGGAAAACATGCCTGTATCGTCCATAAAAACACGTGGGGCAGGTGTGCTTAAGGCAGGTTCGCCACCGCTGCACCAAAACGTCGTCTAATAATAATAATACGTGTGGTATTTATGTATGGCACACAAACATGTTAAGTCAGTAACCTACTTTGAAAGCGGTTTTTAAAGGAAAAAAAACTAAAAATTTAAATTAAAACTAAAAATTTAAACTTTTTTAAAGGAAAAAAAAATTAAAATAAGAAATCGTCAATTGCACATTTTATCATTAATGTTTGTAAGCAACAAATTACCTAAAAACTATTAAATAGTAATTATCTTGTTACGATGACCGGAGCCTTAGATATAAAAAAAAACAAATGATATTTTTGATTCTTTCCGGTTGAAGTCATGAGCGACCACTAGTATGTAATAAAAATATGTCTTTTTCCAAATCGTTGAAAAAATATGCTTTTGAAGTGCCGCCTTTCCTAAAGCGGCGCTCATACATTTTGGGAAATGTGAGTTTGTTTAGTTGTTACACTTTTTTACACTACTCGACAATGACCAGCATTATCAAATTTTGTATGGACATGGTCAAGGGTATATTCAAGGGAAAGCATACAGAATGAATGAATGAAAAGTTCATTCAGAAAAGGTAATGTTCTGAGGAACAGAAAAATAACTTTTACATGATCGTCGAGCATAACGGTTGCGCATATAAAATTAATAAATTGTAATATGATAAATGGAGTACAAAGTTGAATTTTAACTTGTACATTAACCGATGTTTGTAACAAAAACTTGAATTGATTGACATTGAATTGACACAAACAAAATCACAGGTAAAATCTAATATGTATACCATATTACGAAATCAAAAATAATTCTAAACGTCAAAAAATTTCTCGATGGAGTAGGTAAGGTACTTTAAACATTAACTGATAAAAAGTATTTTCACAATATAATTATAGTAATTACCATAACTAAAAAGAAATCTTCACGCTAAGCATATTTCAGAAAAAATAATCAATTCCTTAACGTACAAGTGCCTGGTCTGGACCAAGCTTAACTTGTCCTTGAAAGATAGTTACACGTGTAAAGTCTATCGCTCAGTGTTGGCAAGTTATAATAATAATAATAATAATTTTATGAAATACTAGCGGCCCGTCCCGGCTTCGCACGGGTGGACATAATATTTTTTTATATTTCTTTGTTGATATTATTATTTATTTTATTGAAAATATGTTATTTAATATTTTAGAACATACTTTTGTTCTATCATCAATAGTTTCCGCAGCGCATGCGACGAAAGACGTTTTAGGGCAATTTTTACACTTTGATTACGTTAGTTAAGTTTTATTAAGGATCCCAATCTTTTCAATCCAATTAAATCCAATCAGGGTGAATGTAGCTTTCAAATGGTGAAAGAATTTTTAAATAGTAGTTTTGAGTTTATTTATTACAAACATACACACAAAAATTCAAATTTTTATCTTTATAATAGATTTAAAGAAATTACAGTGTAGAGTTTATAGAAAGAAGTAAATAATTATGATTCTTCTTTTCATGTTTTAAAATTTATAATTGAATAAAAACAATAATTTTCTACTAATATTTTTACATACAATAATTAAATATTTTAAATAAATAAATAAACGCTACACACTCAACGGCCCCCATTAGGATAGTGATATCCTGTGTCGGGGTCCGGAAACATTCACAATGACAAGGACAAATACACCCAGACCGGAAAATATGCTTGCATGGTCAATACAAACATATTATGCCCCGAGCGGGAATCGAACCCCGCGACCTGTGGCGTTTAAGGCAGGTTCGCTACCGCTGCGCCACAACGTCGTGTCGTCGTCGACAATATTTTGTCCCATTCCTATGTTTAATTCTTGTGTAAATTTATGGAATACTTTTTAACAAAATGATATTTGAAGTAAAAGTTTCAAAATATTAAAATGTTGGTGGTAATGCCCATAGCATTCTAATTAAATTATTCTATTATTCTAAAAATTCTAAAACGTTACGGGAAACGCCCCAGTGAGCGAACCATTCTTGGCCCTGAACAAAGAATGAGGAGCTATGATAACTTCTAAGCCTCCAGTGTTAGATTCCAGGCGGACCCATTTAAATGTTTATTTACAAAAAAAAATTATATTTTAAATAGTCCCATGGCAAGCACAAGACGGGCGAGATACAAAACGGGACTTTGGTATTAGCCGTAGCACGGTGTGGCGTATACTTTACCAGGAAGGTATACCCTGTACCATTATACACGTATACAATATTTGCAACCGGCGGATATTACTGCGGGTGGCTCTTAGAAGACCCTAGCCACAACATTTTGTGGACTGATGAGTCTACTTTTACCACAGCTGGCTTGTTTAATATACATAATGGAAATCCTCGGGCCGTTAGCCGAGCTGACCTGACTGATCCGAAATTTTTATCCTCGGATTTTGAGAGTTGGGGATTTTAATAATTTACACAATGCGTGATAAGTAATAAATTGTGTTACGGGTTTACGTAAAATAAGACAGCAGATGCTAAGTATACTTATAATATTTATAAACCACTAGTTACTTAATCTTAAATAAATTGTTTGGACGCCAGGAGAGTTTTTACAAATGATTGGAACTCTGCCAAAACCAGACCACGGCTAGCAAGTTCAGGGTCTTGGTGGTGTGCGGGTCAAAAAGAAATCTAAAACGCCTTTTGATTTAGATTTATCCACACAAACTGTTTATAACAATTTCAATACTTTTAGAACAGAATGAACACATCTATGTCTCTAATTTACATATTAAATATGATGTACGCCTCGTCTCAATAGACAGTTGTTGGGTAATGCTCGTTCATGACCTCTTTACACGACGGCTAACTTAAAATCTTAAAATAAGAAAACACAAAAAACAAAACTAATCTTAAAATAAGAAAAAACTACTGTGAAGTGAAGATTCGAACTCAGGATGCCGCCTTACATACGGAGCCACAGAACCACTACGCTGTCGTTACTGTGACTGCATAAGCGAATTAGTTATACCTAACCAGCTTCATTTATTTAGTATAATTTCAAATGCTGAATCATTAAAATTGATTTAATTAAATCATTTAATAGTAGTATTAAAACCTTTTTTTAATATTCATTTACTGTATGCCATACGATTACGCTCGTGATTATTATTATTGTATTTAATTAATTTTGACGAATTTTATGTATCGATCGATCGCAGATAAATTTTTAATTTAATTTCTTTATCTGAATATCAAATTTGTAGCGCACTGAACGTCAAATTATTGATACGCTAGCGTTTAGTAGCAAGTAGCAATAGTAATAATAATAATACGTGCGCTATCATAATATGGCATACAAACAGAATGTTCATTTGAAAAACGCCAAACTGAAAAAAAATAAGATGTTCAGTAGGTATAAGTTCCACAAAATAATTTTTATAGTAAATCAAGTCTTCAATATTTTTTCTACTAAAAATTATAATTAGTTAAATAAAAATAATAAAAAATTGATCTAAGCAATGCTTATTTCTGCTAGAAATGCTTAGATGCTTTTTCTAATTATAAATAGTTGTTATTAATGGTCCTCCCTCCAAATAATCAAAAAGTAGACAAAAATGAAACTTCCCACACTCACGTTAAGAGCCAGCCCTTCTACCGTTGAGCTATTGAGGCTTTTATCTGTGGATGTATGTACTTCTGTCGAACGTAACTAAATTAACAAATACACCGTTGTGGCGTTGTGGGTTGCGAGTCTGCCTTTAGTCTCGACGGTTGCGGGTTCGATTCCCGCTCGGGCAGGTGTTTGTTAAATTTCTGTCTCGGTCTGGGCGTTTGGCCGTGTGGGTCTCCCCACCGTGCCTCGGCTGGCGGTCCCGATTATTATCAATAACATCTGATAACAAGCGTTAAATCTTGATAAGTAAATTGCTCTTATCTAATGAGTAGCAACAAAACAATTACTTTTTTATTTTACGCGGGTAAAGTGTGAGCGACTGCTAGTATGTAATTAAAATACTTATGTCTTTAATTTACCCGCGTGAAATAAAAAAAAGATTTGTTTATTGCTATTATTAGGGAACAGGGGGTAAGCAAAGGTAATATGTACAATATTATGTAATGCAAAATAATTCCAAACATTGAATACTTTTCGATGGAGTAGGATACTTTAAACATCAACTGATAATAATTTTTTTTACAAGAAAATAGTACTAATTAACTAAACTAATAAAACCCGTGGTGTAGACCAAGCCTTTTTTTTATGTTAGAAGTTGGCAAACAAGCATACGGCCCACCTGATGGTAAGTGGCTGCCGCAGCCTATTAGCGCTTGCAGCACCATTAGTAGGTCCCACTCACGCGTTGCCAACCTCGAGATATTAGTTCTTAATCTCGTTCGCCCAGTAATTTCACTAGCGTACAGTGCCCTTCATACCGGAACACAGTAGTGCCTACACACTACTATTTGGCGGCAGAATATTGGACACTGCGGTGGTACCTACCTAGCCGGCCTCTTGCAGCAAAAGACCTACCACCAGTGTGACTGATTGCACTGGTGGAATAATCTCTGTTGTGACAGAGGTTATCCCAACAGCGGGCGATGGGGTCGTCACATCCCCACGCCTTATTTTATTCTAGTCCCTCCCAAGATAGATATACGTGTAGCGCCTAGTGTTGGCAAGATATAAATTTTCGAAATATTTAAGAAATTACGGTGTCGATTTATAAAGCACGTTAAGATTTAGGATATTAAATACATGTGAAAATTAACTAAAACAATACGGAAAAAGAAATTTTTATATTAAAAAAATACTCGAACAAAGATGATATACATTTTATACTAATATTTTTACAAACAATATTTTGAGCTTCTTTTGTATTGAATTCCTGTATTTGTGGAATTTTATTTGGCAAAATAATATTTGAAAGTGTAAGTTACAGAATATTAGAATTTTGGGTCTAATGACAAAAGTAGCACTTTTCTTGAAAAGTCTGGCAATACTAATTACTAATCTTTACTCCGCCTTTGCCCTCTTCCCCGCTTCCCTAGCAACAATGGCGTCAAAAATTCTTTAGTCGCCGGGAAATACCGGCGAGTATGGATGATAATTAGTGAATGCGATATTATTACGTAGTATACGTAATTATGAAACAAAAACAAAATACGTTTGTCTTTAAAAGTTATAAATTTAATTATTGTACTTTAACATTATAATTAATTAATTAGTTTATTATTAAAGCTGACCAAAAATTATTATAATAGTACAGTAAAAGCTCTTAACAGTGAATATGAAATGGTATTTTATGTGGCATTATAGGGGATACGTTCCTAGCTGACAAAATAAAAAACAAACATAAAAAATAAATTTAATTGAAGTTTTTGACCATACTTATTAAATTAAGGCTTAGGCAACGGTTTAAAGAATTTTGTAATTTTTTCTAGCTTGGCAGTTTTTAAAATCTCTTTCAGTTCACACAGATATTCAGCAGTTGCATTAGCAATGTGCCTCTTGAAAACAAGACTTCGTTCCATAGGCGGATCAATTTTCATAAAGAAATCACAAAGCTCATTTGCCATTCTTAAGCCTTCACTAAAATTTTTCAGATTAAATACCACATTTCCAAATTGCTTGTTGAAAGCATCTTCTTCACTGGGCTGTGAATTTAACATTTCCTCCAAGTCGGTTTCAGTCAAATATTAATGTTGCAATACAAGCAACTCCTGAATGTAAATTGATTCTATCTGTTCGTACCCATTTCGTCCTATTCCACTCGCAATTTCGGCTATGTTTGCAGTAATAGTTTGCATTTGCAAATATTCTTCGGCATTTTCCACAGTCAGAGCAGGCCACAGTTTTCTCCAGCACGAATTCAATGTGTATGGCTTCAGTTCTTCCAACGATGCATTTTGCTATGTCAAATTTCTTCCAGCATTCCATAACATTCATATCAGGATTCATATCACCTTCCATATTATTCAAAATGATTTTGAAGGTTCGTCTAATGTAATAGAGCTTAAAGACCTGGATTATTCCTTGGTCCATAGGTTGGAGCAAAGCCGTCGTGTTGGAAGGTAAAAATGTCACTTGTTTATTAAAAAAAAATGGAGGATGACCTGGTGCATTGTCCAAAACTAGAACCACTTTAAATTCTGAATTCTTTTTTTTTAAACAAATTTCAACTCCAGAAACATAACAATTCCGGAATTCACAGTCACAAAAATGGCACTTGTTAACCACGCTTTCTTATTAGCACGCTAAAACACTGGCAGGTCGTCCTTGTTTTGATTTTAGCGGTCTTCGATCCATAATGACAATGCCACTTCCATTTTTCTATTGCTGGATCACGAACAATTTTCGCTGACAGTGAAGTTGAAGCTAACACTGAATGAGCGTGATATGAATGCAAACAACTCTCCAACAAACGATCAAGCATTTCTATTTTCACTTTAGGCGGTAACACAAATTTATTTCGCGTCAATACTCGTTTTTAATATTTTTTTGTCGACATTTTAAATTACGAAGACAGCGGTAGAGACGTGTTACTCGATCAGAGTTTTTGTAACGAATGGAACGATGAAACAATAAGACACGCACAGCGGGTTTTACCAAAGAACGGAACATCTTATACGTGGTAGCCTTTAAAAATAAACTTTATGTACTGAGTAATAAGGTTACTTTAATTCTGTTTGTTTACATTTTCAAAAACACCGACCGCGGCGAAGGCGGTTTATGTCAAAGGCCGAAATAATACAGCGTTGAAGGCGGTTTGTGTCAAAGGCCGAAAAATAAAGCGGCGATATCACTTAATAACATACTTACTGTAGGGTTGTAATAAGGTCTTTTTTACTTTTTATTAGTCGATTTATCGGCGAGTTTAAAAAGGATATTTAATTGGAAACATACGTATTAGAATTCTTCTTATTACTATGCATGTACTTTGTACCGATTAAATCCGCAAATAAAGAAATCTTTAGCCGCGATTATAGGAATTGGGTCACATTTTTAAATTTGAATTAAGAAAAGAAAAGAAATTTTTAAGTTAAGATACGCGATATTTTCGAATAATACTCTAAATTGGGTTATGATGTGTCAATTTACCATAAAATACTATTTTTCTATTTAGGAAAAATTATTTATTATTAATATTTTAAAACGTAAATTATGATCTGAGTTGGTTAGTAGGTAAAATTATTACGTAATTTAAACACTCAAATGCAAAATAAATTCAATCGAATTGTAGAATGTACTATGTAGCTATTAGCTAGGTACGTAATTTATTAGACTAATTATATCTTGATTAAAAATAAAATTAGTAATCTAACTAACTACTTATCTAACGATAAATAATAGATTTCTAGTTGGATGGATTGAATTATTTTTAACTGATATTTTTAAACTGACAGGAGTGTGAAGGAAAATCAGTGAATAAATAGGGAGGTCAATGACTAAATGCTGATTCGCTTGCGTACCTACTTGTGTGAGCTGTAGTATAAAGTTAATATCGCAAACAGTTATCCCTCTTAAAGTTAGTTTTTAATAATAATCATTTGAGCTAATTCAGATGTACATTTCTGTTTACGTATGTTTTATTTAGTAATGTGTGATACTGAATTATAGCAGTATAAGTTTTATACATATTTTATTGCGTTATTTGTGAAGATAAAGATATTCCTGGAATTTGCTTGATTATTCAACTGTATTGAAATTCAGTTAAAAATTAAAATAACATTTTTACAATCGATAATCTTTAATATTGCAAAAAAATAAAACAAATTTTAAGGTTAAGGAAAAGTTTTACCCTTTATTTGGGACATGCGATAATAGACAATAATTCAATTCCTTTTGAGACTACATTTACAGATTAATATTCATCTTGCTATTGTTCTTGTAGGCTACTCCACTGAGTTATGAAATACGCGATATGAATACGGTCTTGGTAATTTTTACAGGTAAATATTGCATAAAATCGTTGTAGCGTGTAGGTAGCGAGCCCACCGACTCGATGGTCACGGGTTCGATTGCCGTTCGGGGCGGATATTTGTATTGATGAACCCATTCATGTTTTATTTATTAAAAAATTAAATTAGTAATTTCAATTAAGGTGTAGGGTGCGGGTTGTCTTGAATCTAAGTGGAGCACTAAGTAGGCAAGGCAAGTAGCGGCGACATCAAAGCCGCCCAGCGATGCTACCGGTCAATAACCTTACTTAAAAATGCCGGAGTGAACGACTTTTTACGTGGGGTAGGTCGTAAACTCGCAGTTTGATTTTATTATTTCATCATAGTGGTTTCTGAAGAAGTCAAATTATGGCGACTCGACGGTCCCGGGTTCGATTCCCGTTCGGGGTGGATATTGGTTTGATCGTATTACTATCTGTCTCTGTCCGGGTGTCTGTCCTTGTGGTTCTCACCACCGTGCGTCGTTAAGCTGTCGGCGGTCGATATTATCAAAATATCTGATATTATTACTAACTTGCTTTATCAATGAGTTACTGGTTCGCCCTTGGGTTGCGGTGTTCGGATGACAATCGCTGCGTAAGAACTAGTATCTTGTCAAATCCGGATAAGGGTAATAAGCAGACCCTGGGCAAAATACCGGGATTGATGCTGGAACAAGATCTTTTGAAAGGGCGAAGGATAGTTTAAACGACATACAAGCTACATACAAGATACTACACTACTGTCATAATGTATCCACGTATTTTGTGATAAACACATAACACACCGGGCGCGGTCGGTGACTCAGGTCAATGCCGCTATACGCGCTATGTGTTACGTCATATGTGATGTGACGTAGCGCACGGCTTGAAGTATAGATTTTATTCAGCTAGAGTCATAGTTCGAGCGATGATATGAAAATATTTTTTTTAAATATAGCAAAAAGGTACATCTTATATGGTAATTAGAATTTGATCTGTTACACTTATAGAAGCTTCCCGCAAAGTTACCGCATTTAAAAGTGAAACACCTTATATAAATTATAAAAGTTTGCTACATTTAACATTAAACATTAACCATTAACCATTAACCTATCACCTCTCATTTAATCTGTAGTTTTACTCTGTTGTTAATTAAATTGTATTAAAAGTGCTAAATATTTCTATTAAATATGATTTAATTTTCGTATAGGTGCAGACGTTAATCGCGGACAGCGTAGTTCATCGCTCCACTATGCGGCCTGTTTCGGTAGACCCGCAATAGCAAAAGTCCTGCTTCGTTACGGGGCGAACGCCGATCTTCGTGATGAGGATGGGAAAACACCATTGGATAAAGCTAGAGAAAGACATGATCAAGGTAGAAATAAAAAAAGATAAAATGCGTATTATTATATGTGTATTATTATATACAATCATATTAACAACATTTTATATATATAAAAGAAGAAGACTGACATATCAACACCCAAGACTGACATATTTTTTTTCACCAGTGTTGTTTTTAAAACGTAAACAAGTACTAAGAAAGAGTTTTTCATAATTCAACCATAAAGGGGTTGAAAGTTTTTATGGGATGTCCGGTAGTTTTGAAAGTAGAAGCATGGAACCCTTATGGGAACAATTAATTAAGACATAAACAAAAAGATAAAAGAAATACATGTTTTAACATTTTCTAAAACCAACCCTAAAATCAATTCAAATCACACAAGCAAAGCCTCTGGCAGTAGTTAGTTATGGCATTAATCTGTTGTCTTTTTTTTTTGTAGGTCACAGGGAAGTGGCAGCAATATTACAATGCCCCGGGGAATGGTTAGTCGTCAGTAATCAAGATTCGCCAGTTTCAAGCAACGAGGAAGATTTTCCGGATACTGGTGACAAGGAGATGGCAGCTATTTACTTAGAGTGAGTATATGTAAGCTTATAAAAAAATAATTTGTGCCGAAAGGTGAAGCCGTACCGGGTACGAAGTTCCTTATGCTTCTCCATCAATATCGAATGTTATTCGAAAAGAAAGATAAAAAAATACAAAATAAATAAGCAAACAAACATAAAAACAAACAGTATTCAAGTTATATCCTAATAACGTAAAAGGGTGCGTTCACCATGTCGTAACGGTTAATTTATCGATGGACGTCTATCGTCTCGTGCCTAGTTGAACGACTATCGTGTCTAGCTATTCTTATTGGACCGTGCCGACATTTTATCGGCTTACCGCAATTAGCTTGTCGTTAGCACATTTGTCAACTCTACTAGTTCTTTTAGTATCAAAAAATTCATAGCGGCTATGTTAGATTGATTGGATTGTTCATTGCCAATTGTCTTCAAACAATCTGTTGTTACAAGAAAAAAACACATCATCGAATCGTTTCATCCTGTATGTTAACACCTCTATTCAAGCCACAATTACGTACCAAAAATTTATATTCCGGTTTATTGAGTGATTGATTAAAATCATTTTGTTCTCTTCAGACGACTGGTGCCGGTGTTTTGCGCGCGCTACATCGGCGCGGGTGGTGCGGGCGTGCGGCGCGCGTGCCTGTCGCTCGTGCGCAAGATGGTGCACTACGCGCCCGCGCCGCGCCTGCGTGCGCTCTCGACGCCGCGCGCCGCCGCACTGCTGACGCGCCTCGTCGCGCAGGTGCTCGACGCGCAGGTCGGTGACCCCACACTGACAACTCACACACACTAATATATAGCACTCCGCGATGCCGAACGTAATGTCTAGATGTGTATCGGTGGTGTGGTTCGGCCGCGGTGGGTGTGGTAGTGTGTTACGCTTGACTGACGGCGGTGCGTGTGTGCGCTCAGGGCCCGTGCGAGGAGAGCGCGCGCCGCCCGCCGCCGCGCGTGCTGCGCTGCCGCTATATCCGCCCGCCCGCGGTAATGTTCCGATGGTGTGATGAATGATAGCGTTGCCAACCATCCCCTACCAGCTCGCTCTAAATAGATGGACGCGACTATTACCTATTTTTATATTATTTAATACAATTATCGATGCTCGTCAGAGTTGATTGATACGAAATTAATTTTTAGAGTACCTGCCAAATAGTTGCGTAGTTTCCACGTTTTAGAGCTGTTTTGTTATAACGACCCTCGCTGCACAGTGAACTAGACCAACTAATCAACCCTAGAGCTCTTAATTCACCCGATGATGACGTGATGATGAGTCCTAGTATTAAAATAACATACTTGTAAATAACTGTTAAAGAATAGTTTGTTCGGACGACATTTATTGTAAGAAACTAAAACATAATATATTGGTCTCAGTTTAGTTTGTAGCTAACAAAAATGTTAATAATAAAATTAAATACTGCGATAATAATGAGAAATAAATTTTATATTTGTATAAAAACATTCTCTTGTATAAAACTATTCTTTCGAGCAAACTATAGTGACACTTTTGAGTCACATTATTATGACTAATAATAAAACCCGGCAGTATGGCACTGAAACTACTAATAGAATATTTACGGGCAAGTTTATGTGAATACACTGATTTAACTTATAATTTTCACACACATACTTATTTCTAAAAATCTTGTAAAAGTCACACCATCGAAATTTACCTGCATTAAACTCGTAGATGGAGAATAATCCTAGAAAAAGCGACAGCTACAAAGTGCTCAATCTTTTATACATTTTAATTCAAAGCTTCGGGAAATGGCAACCTGATATGGCTCCGTCTATGTTTATTCTCTGTTTACGGTTGAACAATTTTGCTAATTTTTGTGTTAGCCCTGTGTTTGTTTGTTACATTCCGTTATAAAAAATATAAAGTTTCAAAATAGGTATTTATTTTTATCAAAATTGGAAAATAGTCTTACATGCTGCAGAGATATTACCTTGTTCATATGTTGTTTTTATGTGTTTGAGTTGTTTGTGAATCGAGGTGATTTCAAACAGTATTGACGGCGAAATTTGGTTCCTAAAAATCGAGTTTTCAAAATTTTTGTTTTGCAACTGTAGTAAAAATTACTTTGACACTTTGTCCGTTTATCTAATACTCACTTAATAAGAAATTAAAATAAAGACAAAAAGATGTTGTAAGAAATGGTTTATTAACTGTAAGCTCCGTCTCCCATTACGAAACAAGTAAGATAAGATGCTCCCGTCGCATACTTCGAAATGAATACTTCGTTCATTACATTACGATACTGAAAAATAACAAAACAAAAAATTTGTTTTGTGTTTTTTTTAAAGAACGGACTTTATGTGGAGCGATTCCAGTGACGAAGAAGCGCTTGCAGTTTAATTCAATCAATAATATATTATGAAGAAGACAAATCGCAGAAGAAAAAAATACTGGATTCACCCCTACTTTTAGAAGCAAAGTTGCAGAGCCTTTGTTGCAGCACGGGAACATGACATAACAGCTACATGACGATAAATAATTCTTACCTTTTTATCGAAAGACCACAGAAACCGTTAAGCATTTTGTTTCTTTACTACAAGCTGCTGTACAGCAACGAAACACAATATTCCATACAACAAAATGTATGTGCGATGCTTCGCGCCGATTAGTCTTCAAGACTCGCAAGATGTGGATGCAGTGAGAGTCGTCTGAGCATATCGTAATGGGAGAAGGCCCTTACATTCCTATTGCGGTATTGGCTTACTTAACAAGTGATCATGTTTTCCCATTTTTCTACTACAGTGCAAATATGTATATAAAATTAATTGAGGTAATAGTTATGCATGAAGTAGGGTTCGTTTACTCATGCTGCAGTGGAAGAGTTCTAAAGTACATTAGAACTTATTGAAAAAACTAGTACTGATATAATCTAAACTCAAAGTTTATATTTGACAGGACGATGACGACGGACACTTAACAGTTCTGGGTATCGCGGAGGAGCTGATGATAAAAGCCGCTGATATTTACCTCGAGCAGTTCGCTCGTCTCGGGGTTTTTAGTAAGGTGGAGGCGCTAGCAGCCGCTCCGGCTGAACAGTTGTCAGCTGATGGGGAGACTGTTATTGCTGCTGGTAACGATTTTACTTAAAACCAAATCTTCTCTACGTTTTCTCTTGGATCTAGAATTCTTCTTCTTCATCCTAGCATTATTCCCGGTATTTTTTATGTACCCAGGGTCTGCTCCGTCTGGGTCTTATCCGGATTTGACAGGTTACTAGTTTTTACACGGAGCGATTGCCATCTGACCTCCCCAACCCTAAGGGCGAACCAGTAACTCATTGGATACGAGCAATTCACTTATCAAGAGCTAACGATTATTATCAGATGTTATTGATAATCTTGGATCTAGAATTGTTTACAGTAATTGTAATAATTCATTAAATTTTCGATAATTACTACGAAGTTACACATTATGATATTGACAAGTTTTATGTTTATGTTACTAATTTTTTGTTTATAGAAATCATCCCTATATACACATTTCTATCAAATCTACAAAGCACGTAAAGAAAATATTATATTGTTTAAAAAAGTATGATAATAAATAAATCATATACATGCAGTCAGCCGGCCAAAATTTTCCTTTTCGGAAGTTGCGTTCAATATATAAAATACAACGTCATCGAATCTACTGAACAAAGCATCATAATAATATCGTGTAGGGGTCGGCGAGGACGCGACGACGCTGTCGAGCGGCTGCGCGTACTGGTGGGGCGAGTGGTCGCTGTGCCGCGGGCGCGACGCGCTGTACGTGTGGAGCGACGCGGCCGCGCTCGAGCTCAGCACGGGCTCCAACGGCTGGTTCCGCTTCCTGCTCGACGGGAAGCTCGCCACCATGTACTCCAGCGGCAGCCCCGAGCACCAGACCGACAACACCGGTGACTACACACTCACTATAGTACACACAGCAACCATAGACTGGTCCTTCCATACAGACGAAATCTGAAACGATAATTGATGATGTTGCAAGCTTGGGACTGTAGGGTTAAATTTACGAAAGAACACCAGTGAGACATTTTGTTTGTATAGACGGGCCTTTCTATAGTGCATTGTAAGTCTATGCAAGTGTGCCACTTTTTAGTTTTTATACATACATAGATTCATAACAGCAATAAAGTCTCCAAGCTTATTTGACTGTACCTTACGATTTACCTCTTTTTATAGGTTCTTCTAAGAAAGCAGTCTAAAGACTGTCCTAAGTTTGGCAGGAAAAAGAAACAATATAAGCATTGATTGAGCTTAAGCTTGTTATATAGTCTTTAGATTTAGTAATAACTGAGATTTTGTTAGCAGAGAATCGTGGTGAATTTATTGATAAACTCCAAAGAGCGAGAGCATCGGTAAAGAATTGTGTGCCTCAAAGTATTCTATCAAAACCGAGTCCAGTCAAATTGATACTTGGCAACTGGGTACTCTCGTGTAAGAAGTGAGTATATAATTTATTATATTTTCTTCCTCTACTTTCTAGAATTATTCCCGATACCTACCCAGGGCTGCTTATAATCTTATCCTTATTTGACGGGATACTAGTTTTTACTCAAAGTGGTTATCATCGGACCTCCTCAACCCTAAGGCGAACTAGAAACTCATAGGATAAGAGTCAATTATCCACCAACAGTTAACGATTATTATCAAATGTTATGATAATAACCGGGACCACAGCTTAAAGTATTCCCCGAGGCACGGTGGGGAGACCCATTAGGACAACCGCGCGGGCCGAAACTGATATTTATAACAAATATCTGCTTCGAGTGGGAATCGAACCCATGTTCGTGGAAGGCTCAAAGCAGGCTCACCACCAGCACGCCACAACGGTCGTCATAATTTAATATATTTTGGAATATAATAATATAATATTTTATGCTATATAATAATAATTTAATAATTTTCAGGGAGAAGGAACTTCACATCCACAATACAGACGGACAACAACAGACTACAATATTGCGAGAAGATTTGCCTGGCTTTATATTTGAATCTAATAGAGGCACGAAGCATTCGTTTACAGCTGAAACCTTTTTGGGTATGTAAACAATTGTTACTCTGATATTTTAGACAATTAATTACCTTCTTCAAATAAGGACACCAATAATAAGGATAACACCGATTTGGGTGATAGTTCAGGGTGTTTTCGCCTTTTGTGAGCCGATATTTTATTATTTTTAGGGTTCCGTACCCATAGGGTGCTAACGGAGCTCTATTAGTGAACTGTACCTCACGAACCGTTATGTATTATTTTTGCCGTTAAAACAAAAACAAAAGTTTTTACAGTTAATTTAGATATATTATGTTATTTAATGCACTATACTTTATTTAAACGGATTTTATCATGCAGGGCCAGAATTAGCAAGTGGGTGGACAGATCGAAGACCGGCGGCTCCGACCAATGGTAACGTTACACAGAATCGCAGCCGGCTCTCGGCGAAAACTGAAGCACAGAAGCAACAGGTCTCTAAAATATTTGCTACATAATCTGTCTGAAGATTTAAAAAATTACTTATCGTGCCTTACATTAGTCACATCTGAAATGTAACGTCTGACATCTAACAAACGAGAATAACTACAACTGCGCACGCTCATCGTTCAAAACAAATAGTGGTGCACTTCCCTGTTTTCATGTCCAAATCACTCTCATAGATTGCATGAAAGCGAAAGGAAAATGATAAACATACAAAAAAACAGTAAGAGAAAACTAAGTGACCTGGAGTAACATCGGTTATAGATTTTTAATTTTTGAAACGCTGATAAATATGGCTCACGAAAATTGGAGATTTATATGTGTTATATATAGCATCGTTATATATTATTGAGTAAAATCGTTTTTATCACTGTCCAGGTCGGGGAGCGCGCGCGTGCGCTGTACACGCGGCACCTCGCCAGCGCGGCGGGCCGCCAGCCGCGGGCGCCGGTCGCGCGCCTGCGCGCCCTGCTCGCGCGCCTCACGCGCCTCGCCGCGCAGCCCGCCGGTAACGAGCACCACCTATACTTTCACTAGCTTTTGCTCGCGGCTTCTCTCGAGTGAATAGCGATTTCTAATTAGCACATTTTGGATCCCACAGGAACCTAATTTTTTTCCAGGATAAAAAGCATCCTATGTTAATCCTGGTAAAATTTCATCCAAATCCGTTCAGCCATTATGCGTCATTAAATAACATAGATCTAAACATCTAAATAAACTTTCAAATATATAACATAATAGGATTTATAATCCTAATTCATCATTAGCTAATCTCATTGAACATCGGTCCAATTTTAATTTATGCTTCATTGATTTGAGTCTATCAATTAAAGCAAGTTGTAACTATTCGATAAAATCACTCGCCATTGACGGTGATTATCATTTGAAGATCGAGTCTTAGGTTGTCAAGGTAAGCAAAAATAAAGATTCGAATAAAATAGACATATTGACTGGCAGATTATTTGGAAATCCCAATGCCATCGTCAAACTCTAGTTTTAGGTGTGCGTTATTTTAAATAAACCTGAGAGAAACCTATGAGCAAAAGATACTAGATACCATATTATACATTGATCTATATACCTAATAAATAATTAATTCTTAAATTAAATAGGCAATTGGCAGAAAGAACTTAGAGAGTCACTCGATCAGCTGTCAGAGTTGTTATGTGGTGAAGAATTATTGTCAGCTTACGAATTACAGTCTTCAGGATTAGCTACGGCTCTGCTGCAAGTTTTGTCACCTCAACCGAATGGTGAGTTAATCAAAATGCAATATTTTATATTATTCTCTATCTGCTTACGGAAATCTGGGCGATGCGATGTCGGTATATCTTTTTTATAACACAAATTGTGGCAAGTAAGCATATGGCCCACATTATAGTAAGAGCCTAACTCAGTGTTGCTTCCTGATTTTAAAAGCTGAGGTAAGGTAGAAGGAGGAAGAAAAAAAATGGGTTCAGGTATGGAATTTGTCTTCTATCTTTACATTCACTTAATGAAATGCAACTGTATAAATAATTTTAATTTTTAATATCGGCACATATTCTGTGAAATCTTACTACTTTCCAGATCAATTCTGTTTTACTATTGAAACTATACACATATATATGTAATTTTCTTGGTATAAAAAAATACAAACTACACTCTCAAGGGATAGTATATAAGGATAGTAATATCTCGACTAGTACAAACAGACCCAAACTTAACTTGTCTGCCCCGACCAGGAATTGATCCAGCGACCTGAAGCTATTATGTCGGGTTCGCTACCGCTGCGTCACAACGTATAATATATATATTTTACAGACAAGGCCGGTCAGCTGTCGGAGCGCGAGCGCATCGTGCGGTCGTGGGCGTGGTCGGGCGCGGAGGGCGGGGCGGAGGGCGGCGCGGAGGGCGGCGCGGAGGGCGGCGCGGAGGGCGGCGCGGAGGGCGGCGCGGAGGGCGGCGCGGGCGCGGCGCTGGCGGCGCGGCTGGTGGCCGTGATGGAGAGCGTGGAGCGGCTGCCCGTGCTGGCGCCCGCGCCCGACGCGCCGCCGCACCAGCCCGCCGCGCTGCACCACCTCACCAAGCGGATCAGGTACCACGTGCACATATACACTGTGGTTTATCTGGCACTGTCATCATTGCAATTCGCAGTTATGGGTTCTTTTAAGAAATGTCTCAAGTTCTGTAACTTGGGTGTAGAACAGAAACTATGTTAAAATATTTCTGTTTTCTTATTCCCTACATTAAAATATGTAGATATTTTGTATCGGTTGTCAAACAAGCATACGGTCCACCTGATGGTAAGTAGTCACTGCAACCTATGAATGCTTGAAGTCTGACATGGGCGTTGCCAACCCAAGGGGTAGGTGGCAATAGATGAAAAGGGACAATGGGAAGGGAACAGGGTTCAGGAGATTTGGTCTCCGGCGCTCGCACTCATTGCACGATACGCAACATTATACGGTTACTTGACGCCAATTTCCCCAACCTGTTATTGCTGGGAGGTTCTTGACTATTACAGAAAATATTTTTTATACTATAAAGCATGTAAAATTTAATTTTCATGACAATGACATAGGTTACGCATCGAGCGGGCGAATGATGAGGCGACAGAGGAATCAGTCGCCAACAACAATGCCGGTAGAAGTTTGAAGGTCGAAGCTCTGACAACTGTGAGACAGCTTGAGAAGTTCCTAGCTAAATCTGTCGCTCGTCAGTGGTACGACATGGAGAGGTCCACATATAACTTCGTCCAGAAATTAAAATCTGAAGCACCTATAAACTTTACATATGATGTGAGTAAAAATAACCATTGTATAAATATTAAAAATTTTAGTGCCATATTTAAAAATTAAATGTAAGCCTTGGGAAGCAAGCACATGGCCCACCTGATGGCAAGCAGTTGTCACTCACGCTTGAGTTTGGTTCTTAAATCTTCTTTGCCCAGTAATTTCACTAGCTATAGTGTGTTTTAAACCAAAACACAGTAATGCAATACACATGTGTTGCAGTAGAAAGTCTGACACTGCAGTGGTACCTACATAGTAGGTACTACCTCTTGTAATAAGTGGCGTACCACCAGTAGTAGTCTGTTTTTTTAGTTCAGTTTTTGTTTTACAGCATGATTTTGATGAAAACGGCGTTATATACTACATCGGAACTAACGGTGGATCGTGCGAATGGGTGAACCCGGGTGCTCACGGACTTGTCAGCGTGTGGTCGTCCGACGGCCGGCAGCTGCCCTACGGGCGCGCGGAGGACGTGCTGTCCAGGTCGCCGGAACCCCTCAACGTGCACACGAATGACGACAGGCGCGCTTTCATAGCTATCGATTTGGGAGTGCATATTGTACCGTCGGCCTATACTTTACGACATGCGAGGGGATATGGACAGTCCGCTCTCAGGAATTGGCTATTTCAAGTAAGCAATATTTATAGTAGCATAATTTTAGTATATCTACATTTTTATTTCTCTAAATTAATTTACTTTTTTAATATTTGACAGTATGAATTAAACTTTTAATGAAATAAAATTAAATAGCTTTGGTTTTTTTTTATTTTATTGGGGATACACTACTTGATATTCTTTCTTTATATTCTACGATGTTGATCGGGTATATTTATTCGATCTAATGAAGTACTCAAAGAAGTTATTAATCGCCACGGTTATCTAAAAATAGTTTTTGTCAAGTCCGACCGTGTCAGTGTATAGTGGTGTCTGGCTGTGCAGATGTCGACGGACGGCGTGAGCTGGAGCACGCTGGTGGCGCACAGCGACGAGCAGGCGCTGCAGGAGCCCGGCAGCACGGCCACGTGGCGCGTGCGCGCCGACGCGCCCTACCGCTACCTGCGCGTGCAGCAGAACGGGAAGAACGCCAGCGGCCTGAGCCACTACCTCTCGCTCTCCGGCTTCGAGATATACGGGAAGGTAATAATAATATCCTTTTAGTCACCAAGATAGTTAGTTAGTTTGGCATTAGTATGGATAAAATGAATTAATTATAAAAATCAATATAAAATGTAAAATAAATAAATTAATCGTCTAAGCAGATTTTCCATTTTTCCAAGTCCTCACGATATTATTAATGATAATAATTGTCACTTTCACGTCCTAACTTTTATTGCATGTGAAAGATTATGTTGCTATATTAGTTTATCGCTGTGACAACAATCAATTAAGTAATGTAATAAACAGCTTGGCGGGCTTACAATCCAATCCTTAACTCGTTTCGCTGCCTGTGGCGCTTGGATGAAATGAAAAAATATTGATTTCTGTACATTATAAAATAATGTAATAATAAATTTATTATTTAAAAAGCCAATTATATAATCTTGCGATACAAGTTCGAAGTTTCATAAAAACATGGGTTTTTTGTAACTAATGAACTAACTGTAAATTCTCCCTAATTCACAGTTAGTACATTACAGTTGTAAAAAAAATTAGCAATACCATGAACATTAAGCAAACTCCAACACTAGTGGCTATCGCCCTTACTTGTAATTTTAATGGTTAATATAGGTGGTGAGCGTTGTGGAGACGCCCCCGCGGCAGGTGGGCGGGTCGGGCGGCGCCGCGAGCGCGGGCGCGGGCGGCGGGGCGCGCGCGCGGCGCTGGTCGCGCGGCGCCCGCGGCCTGTGCGCCGGCGCGCGCGTCATGCGCGGCGCCGACTGGAAGTGGCGCGACCAGGACGGGCCGCACCCCGCCATGGGCACCGTCACCTCCGACCTGCACAATGGATGGGTCGACGTCAGGTACATACTATTAAATAGCTTGCGCTAGGAGTGGGTAAGACAATCGCCCAAGAGGGTCAGGATCGAATCCGCAACTCTCGCGTTAACTGAGTCGATATTAAGGCTTTTTTTTTTATCTGAGGAATGATTTCCTCATTTTCAGATTATGCATTACAGCCAAAGAGATTTAAAGATGCATACAATAGAACGGCTATCAGAAAAAATGTCATAGAAAAATTGTGATCCAAATCTATTTGACGTCCATACTTGACGTTATGTAACCAAATACATGAAATTAAAAAAATAGATATAAATTAAAAATCGCTTGTTCGCAGGTGGGATCACGGCGGGCGGAACTCGTACCGCATGGGCGCGGAGGGCAAGTTCGACCTGAAGGTGGTGAGCGGCGGCGCGGGCGCGGCGGGCGGCGCGGGCGAGGGCGCGCGCTCCTCGCGCAAGAGCCACTCCACGCCCAGCCTGCCCGACGCCACCGCCACCGACCAACACGTAAGTTGTAGCCGTCTGCCTCTTGTGTCACTTGGCATTTTATTTTTCATATCACAAAGAAGCAAAGGTGGGGGAAATAAGGGCTAGTCGGAGGACAAGGCTATGGAAGGAGGTGGGGATTTGTGTCTCAAGCATACATTACATTCTTTTCGAAATATTCTACCCTTAATTGAACTTTCTTTTAAAATTGGTAATTCAAAATATTCAATCTTAAACTTTAATTCATTAAAATAAAAGTCCGCTAAATTACAAAATTATTTATCGTTATTTATTAAACACATTACATTAAAAAAAACTTAATAACTAGTGCAGGTGGCTGGTAAAAATAATTTAATTAATATCCGGACTTGTTCAAACCAAACAATGTAAGCCTAAGTTATACATTCCTATCTTGAAAAAATTATTAAGTGCTTTGTTATACCAATATATAACATGTCATAAATAATAACTATAATGGATGGAAAAATATGATATTAGATAATTATTGTTGTTAAATTTTTTGTATTGTGAAATGTTAAATGTTCGTTGTACAGGTGTCGGTAGCTTCGACCGAGCAAGCTTCGTCTGCGGACAACATATCGGAAGAGGTCGGCGGCAACATGGCGCGGCCGAGGGGACACGCCGCGGACCTCTCCGCTATCAACACCTCCACGCACCACATCAATACTGGTACTGATGATTGGGAAATTCCTTTCATTAATAACAAAAGTAGAGGATCCTGAAGTAAGATTGACCTTCACTTATCTTCTTAGCGGATGAAAATAAGTTTTTGTCAAATATGTTTTTAAGCATAATATTTATATTGAAAAAATATTTAATTAATAATAACCATGAATATATTTTATATGGCAACCTTATTGTCATATGCCCTGAGCAAACTGGTGACGGGGTCGATTTTGCTTCGGATCTTAGACTATAACCACCTATAGCTAGCTATAATAACTTCTTTCTACGATAATATAATCATTGGCATTATAAATGTAATAACTATCATTTGAATAGTGTCAATACCAGATCAATTCATTTTCAGATTTGGCGACCATAGTGGAGTCATTGACATTGGGTGCAGAAGGCAACAATTGTATGGCGGACCTGGCCAACACTTCATTTACTAACATGGAGATGGGACCAACTAGTATAACGGACATAACTAAACCATATCCAGCAAAAGAACCAGTGCCGGATTCGACTTCCCAAGAGGTATAATACTAATGATTATTTAATTGTTTTTGCTTGAAAATTGATTGCAGGAATGTTGTTTTTTTGAATAACGAAATCCTATTCTCATAATGTATATACTTTAACCGACCATTTACTGGTAAATAAAATATCAATCACTGTGTATCTACATCGCTTGTTACTGGTAGTGTGTGTTAGCACTGTTGTTGTCACTACGACTAGGGGAAGATGACTAGGAATAAACTAGACATGGCGCGTCACTTCTAAATTAAAAACGTTTGAATTTTATTGATAAGGCTGTCTGTCAGACAAAATTAAGTTCATAGACTTGTTGCTCGATTAGTGCAGCCATTAATCAAAATTATTATTTTATGACATTGCACTGACCTCTGACTGACTGACTACACACAATTTTTTTTTATAGAATGTTGCAATGCCTTTTCAAGGCATTACTAATATTTCTATTGTACGCTCCAAATAAGCTTGAAGCTTGCACTAGGAGTGGGTACGACAATAGCCCAAGGGGGTTAAGATCGAATCCGCGAATCTCGCGTTAACGGAGCGGAGTCGGCCCTTCTACCTTTGAGATATTGAGGCTTCAACATTGAAACAGTTATTTGGGCGCGCCATGTTAGTGTAGTTAGTCCATAGTCGAGTAGCGACAGCAGCGGTGCGTAGAGCTCGTGGTAGCGCGTGTCAGTGCAAGCTCGTATATGGTGGAGTGTTGTGCGCAAGGAGAGTTCGGCGCGCTGCTGCGAGGGCGACGCGATGCGGAACAGCGCCAACGCGCTCCTATCCAGCGAGCTGTTAGCGCTGCCAGCGCTGCCGGTGGGGCTGCTGCACACGCTTCGTAACAACGCTAATCGCTTGCACATTCAGGTACGTATTTATCTATTCTCTCATCTCTCCACATTTTTTACGTAAAGATGTCAATATAATAGTTCTCATCCGCTCGATTCTGACTTCGCCATCGTAGGTGATAGCTACAGTCGTGACGGCCGCCACTAACACTGTGTTTAGTGTCCTAAAATCTTAGACTAAGAATCCCATGGACGGAGCTATTCCATGTTGCCACTCTTGTAACGGAGATAATAATTATCTTAGTTTTTTTTGTTGCTCGGAGCACTATATAGATATGTTTCGCAAATTATCTTTTATTTCTTAAATATCAATAATTGCATGATTTATACCCGGTCAAGACTGTCAATTCTAAAGGTGCTTTTGTCAATTATATTGGTAATTTGACATTACGCACATATAAAATACGTAAAGTACTGACACTCGGTTTTTAGTTAACGTTCCTTCTATCTTTTTTTCTACGTCTAAAATTAATTCTTCTTTTCAATAAAAGCGAATGAAAAATTAATTAAAAATGTACTCATATGCAGAGAAAGTAACCTCAGATAAATATTCCTGGGGCTTTTTTTTGCTAAGCCTCTCCCAACAGTAGACGCAATAGTAGATCCATGAGCGGTCCAGCGAACAATAATATGTAATAAATGTTTTCTTGATCATTAGTGTGAAGAGAACGAGAATAACGAGGGTCAGTTCGGCGAGCACAAAAAAGACGCGCAGGCCTCTGGCGCCATGAGTGCCAGTGAACCGGACCTTACGCAGCAGGTAAACATATCTATAGTACTATAACCAGTCAGTCAGTAATATATTGATCATTATGAAGATTGGAATTAATATACATTGGATTTTATTTTATAAATGTAATTAATTCATTTGAAAAGAGTGACCATTAAGTAGCTTTCCTACTTGAATAAAGAATATTTTGAATTTTAGTACCCTTTACTGTAACATAGGCAAATACTGAAATGTATTTTAACCGTAAGCTGTTCTTCTTTCTAGCATTATTCCCGGTATTTTATTATAGCCCAGGGTCTGACTTTATTACTCTTATCCGGATTTGACAGGTTACTAGTTTTTACACAGAGCGATTGCCCTCTGATCTCCGCAACTCAGTAACTCATTGCATTAGAGTAAATTACTTATCAAGAGTTAACGATTATGATCAGATGTTATGATAACAACCGGGACCGACTGCTTAACATGCTCTCCGAGGCACGGTGCGTATACCCACAAAGACAAACGCCCAAACCGAAACTGATATATGTAAGATCAATACAAACATCTGCTTGAGGGGGAATCGAACCCCAAAGGCAGACTCGCTACCAATACGCCACTACGGTGTAACGGTGTTTAGCCGTAGAGTGTGTATAAACATTAGTGTCTGTGTGTGCAGGGCGCCACGCGGCTGCTCGAGTCGCTCGGCGTGGGGCGCGGCGCGGGCGCGGGGCGCGGCGCCGTGCAGCGCGCCCAGCGCTCCAACCACTCCGCCGGTCTCTTCCCTAGGTAATGATTGCCTTCACGTTTGCCATCGATATTTTTAAACATTTTCTTCGTTTGATTTTGTTTAGATTCGGTTTTTTGGTTTTTTCGTAAAAGATGTTTTTACGCTCTGAATCAGAAAGATGATCTTAAAATTACACAATGTTCTAACGAAACAAATAATAAATGATACTTAAATTTTAATAACATTTAGTGTATCCGACAATTTTACCTACTTTGACGGTATGAAACTTCCGATGTTATCTTCGCTTTAAAATCTCTGTTATAATCCGATTTCTAATATCATCTCCATTTATAATAAAATCAAAAATAAGAAACAAAAACTCAGGTTTCAAATTTTAATGTCTACTTTAAATTATGTTTCAGCTTAGTAAGATTAGCACTGTCTAGCAACTTTCCGGGTGGATTGCTATCGGCGGCACAGAGCTATCCCTCATTGGCGCCCAACGCTCAAAATGCTTTAACTTTGTCCCTGACCTCGACTTCTAGCGAAAGTGAACAGGTATTGTATCGGACCACTTCATCAATATTTAGTTATATGATATATATAGTACATATGTAAATAATACATTCATTTTGATTGGTTTTTGTATAGTTTTTGTTGCAGTCAATTTGGACTAAAACCATGTCTGCATGATTAATACTAAAATAATAAGTAGATTGTTACTATATAATATAAATTGTTAACGCATGGTGTTTTTTATTGCTCCTTAGGTGTCATTAGAAGACTTCTTGGAATCGTGCAGAGCTCCGGCGCTGTTGACGGAGTTAGAGGATGATGATGAGGGCGACGATGCCCTCGACAGTGACAAGGAAAACGAGCCAACTTATCAGGAAGTGGTAGGTTACATTCTGTTTAGTTTGACTTTGAAATTTGTTATACAATTTTTAAAACCATGAGGTGATAGTCTAGGATATGCTTCTAGGATAGCCGTCGCGCTTGTGAGAGAGAAACTTATTATTTATTGTTTCATTCATCTTGTGAGCCGATTACGTCACAGAATCGTTAGATGTCGCAGAATCCGTTAGATCTGCGTGGTTGATGGTTGTGTCTGCCATCATAATTTTATCAATCTGTGCGCCTGTGCTGACTGCTTCGAAAAATGACCGTCCATAGTCCCTCGATAAAAAGCGCACTATCTCAGATACGACGGATGTGAAAAGGCAGACAGCTTTACTTAATATCACAGACGACAACCATTTTCGTCTATATTGTAATACATAAATCAAATAAACTGTAATATTTAATATGTATTCAGGTGTCTCGCAATTTGCTATCACTGATGGAGGAGGAAGCGCTCGAGGCGGTGCGCGGAGTGAGCGGCGCGTCGGCCGCCGGCGCGCGCTCGCGCAAGCCGTGGGAGGACGACTTCGTGCTCAAGCGGCAGTTCTCCGCGCTCATACCCGCCTTCGACCCGCGGCCGGGGCGGGCCAATCTCAACCAGACAGTCGGTTAGTGTCCCCGGGTCATATCAGCTAGTCTCAATTGGACGCAAATAAGCAATACTATGTCAACCCACGAATGTCATTTCGAGAAAAACGCGTTTGAAAATTTTGAACATCTTGCTTTATATGATTTTTTTAATGTGTTGGTCAAGCTTGTGGCAATTTGAGATTTATGTAAGTAATTATACTTATTTTCACAAAATATAAGTATACAAACTGCACATTTCGTATATAATATAACCCAAAACGTTTAATATAATACATAAATTGCATTTTAAAAAATGGCTTTTTTAGAAGTTTTAAAGCTTAAAACCACACAAATATTAAAGAAAAATGTTCTTCAGCCATTTACCAACATTTCTACACATATAACTCAGTTTTTTCAATGTTGTGGGTTGACATGGTATTGCTTATTTGCGTCCAATTATTTAATCACAACCGGTAACTGAAAGGTCCAGGTTTTTATGCTGAGCAAAAAAAGGAGAATTTCATGACTACCAGTGCCTATCTTAACACTGATATTTGAAGTATATAAGACATTTGTCGGTAAAGATGTTTTAATTGAATCAGTTACTCTGAAATCTTGCTAATATTTTAAATTGTCAGATGGAATTTGTACTGTGTTCTCATGACATGTCATATTCATTAGGTTAATACTTAATAACATACCATACACAGTCAGTCATCGATGAGGAGGTTCCCCATGTATCTTCTTCTAACAGAATACCAAGTAACCCGGTTCTCCTTCTCAGGAAGCCGAGTAATTGGTAGCTTCCCACCTCATCAAAAGAAAGGAAAATTTCACAAAAGTATAGTTTTTTCCTCGCGGGCTCTTTTTCCGCACTTGGTCCTATTGGACCATTGAGCGTGAGGTATAGTTAGGAGTCGTCAGCTCAACAACCCCAGCTCCCGCCAGAAACCGAAAACTCCACTCCTCGGCTCTCTAAGCGCTTCACGAAGCGTGTTTGGCTTTTCAAGATATATAGCACTTTGTTTAGTCACCGCATGGCATTTAAACATGACGTGAGTTATGTAAAACGTTCTCGTACCATGCAAATAATTCAAATGATCTTTTATTAAATTATAAACATCGTCCTCTCTAGATCTCAACATACCGCTCAACGACGAATCGGACAGTGAGCGCGGCGCGGAGGCGACGACGAGCGGCGCCGCGCCCCCGCCCGAGCGCGGCGCGTCCCCGCCCGCCAGCGGCAAGCTGCCGGCGCTGCGGCTCGCGCTCAGCGCGGGCGGCGTGTCGCTGCCGCTGGAGCGCCCCGACTGGACCGTGTACAGGGCCGTGCTCGCGCTCAACTCGCGGCTGCCGGCTCACGATATACACAGGGATACTACTTATACGTAAGTTACCGTTTATTGTGTTTACTTTGTGCACATGTGTACACGATGTGCTGAGGTTTGAAGGCAGCTGCCCCCTAAACTCTGTACTAAATAAATATAATAAATGGATATGATTCATTTTTTAACAATTTACCTATTCAAAAAAAAATGACGGAAAAAATTATGTTCCATAGACACAGGGACCATCTATTCTAAAACAGAAACAGAGAGGGCTCTGTTTCTGTTTTATGAATAGAAGTTATGTCTTTTTTTGTGCATCTGATAAAACAAGTATAAAAAGTTTTATTCCAATTCAAGATCGGTGTAGTAGTTAAAGAAAGCTTACCAAAAAATACAAACTTACAAAAAAAATCCAATTTATAAATAATAATAAATGAAAAAAAACTTACATTCACATTCAATAAAGATACAACTTAACAAACATTTACAATATTGGACTGGATTTAGGACGTCGGCGTGCTATTAATAAAAACAAATTGTTACAGTCTCACATACAGAGAGGTCGAGGGCGGCGACACGTTCGCTTCTTCCAGCGATAGTGAAGATGATGAACCAGGTGATCCAGGTAAAATATTAATACATACTATTTATTTACGGGCCCGTTTGCAGCTCCAAAAGCCTGTTTAAATTTAAAAATCTCTTAAAAGCATTTATTATACTCATATTAATTATAATATTATAATATAAAAATAATTTTATTTACATTTAAAAAAAAAAATGAAAGTTTTGTGTTATAAAATATTAATAAAGGTATCTATCGTAGAGCGCGGCGTTGTGGGTGCGGAGGGTGCGACGGGCGCCATGCTGTCGGCCGCGCTGCGCGCTCTGCGGCGACTGCGCACCGCCGCGCCCGGCCTGCCCGCCTCCGCCTTCCTCTCCACCAAGCTCACCAACAAGCTGCACCACCAACTGCAGGATCCCCTCACGCTGGCCGCCGCCGCCACCCCGCCGTGGTAACATACACAACACACATACACGCACACACACGCGGCCTAACGAACACGCATGCACACTACACTCTGTTCTAAAAACTCTCATAGCCACTCACACTAGATATTATAAAATTCTGGGTTAAGCAACTTTAGACGCGGTTAGTCTGTGGATGGGTTTCCGTATTGTGGTATGTGAACGACACTTGAAAATTCAGTTCTGCTATTATTGATTTTATGATAACAGATTATAACTAAATTGATAGGACTGTAACAAGAACCATATTGAACAAGAAAATTTGATCAAACATTCAACTCACAATCTAAAATATATATTTGATTTACATATTTTATTATTTTTTAATAAAGGTGTCAACAGTTGAACGATTGGTGTCCATTCCTGTTTCCGCTCGAAACGAGACAGATGTTCTTCGCGTGCACAGCGTTCGGGACTTCCCGAACCATTGTATGGCTGCAAGCACAAAGAGACCGCGCGCTTGATAGACAGAGGTCTGTTAATTCATATTTCATATTATGTTATATATTTAATGTCTTGAAGGCAAAAGTATTTTTTGCCTATGTTTAATTACTTGAGGATGTTGATAATTAATTATTTAAGGCGTCGGGATGTGACGACCCCATCGCCCGCTGTTGAGATAACCTCTGTCACAACAGAGATTATTCCACCAGTGCAATCAGTCACACTGGTGGTAGGTCTTTTGTTGCAAGAGGCCGGCTAGGTAGGTACCACCGCAGTGTCCAATATTCTGCCGCCAAATAGTAGTGCTTAGGCACTACTGTGTTCCGGTTTGAAGGGCATTGTACGCTAGTGAAATTACTGGGCGAACGAGATTTAAAAACTAATATCTCGAGGTTGGCAACGCGCGAGTGGCACCTACTAATGGTGCTGCAAGCGCTCATAGGCTGCGGCAGCCACTTACCATCAGGTGGGCCGTATGCTTGTTTGCCAACTTCTAACATAAAAAAAAAAAAAAACTCGAGCATTTACCTATATTTTTACGATAGATCTGGTAACACCGTGTCTCCGAGGCGCGTTGAGTTAGAAGCGACAGAGTTCCGTATGGGTCGTCTGAGGCACGAGCGTGTTCGGATACCCCGACATCCGAATTTACTGCGGTCAGCTATGCAGGTAGGCGAAATAAGCGTGAAAAAGTGAATGTTGTTTATTTTATATATAAATATGAGCCAATTATAAATGAGATATGTATTAAAAATTCTTATCTTATAAAAAATATACGACATCCATCGAGTCCAATAAGGGCGTGCATCGCCATACGTTAAGCTTTATTAAAAATCGCTTAAAGAAGTTTTCACTTTAAAAATATTGTGCATGGTTTTACCAATTACAATTTCCTTGGAAATTGTGATCATAATGGTGAGCAAAGCGGTAGTTTAGAGTCTTGTATCTTGGTGCAGGTGATGCAGGTGCACGCGGGGCGCAAGTCGGTGCTGGAGGTGGAGTTCGCGGGCGAGGAGGGCACGGGGCTGGGGCCCACGCTGGAGTTCTACGCGCTGGTGGCGGCCGAGCTGCAGCGCGCCGACCTGCACATGTGGCTGAGCGACGCGCCCGACGCGCCGGCGCCGGACCGCGACCGCGACCACGCGCCGCTGCCGCTTACATCACCCGACGGTACTTACTCTTTCATATACTTACCGGCGTCGGGAACTGACCCCATCGCCCGCTGTTGGGATAACCTCTGTCACAGCAGAGATTATTCCACCAGTGCAATCGGTCACACTGGTGGGAGGTCTTTTATTGCAAAAGGCCGGCTAGGTAGGTACGACCGTTGTGTCGGGGTTGTCGGGGATCCGGAAACATACACATGGACAAGGACAAATACACCGAGACCGGAAAACATGCCTGTATGGTCAATATATTTGCTTCGAGGGGGCATCGAACCCGCGATCTGGGCGTCAAAAAATTTATAATGCCTTGTAAGAGCAGAGAGAGAGAGAAATAGCAAATAAAAAGACAGAAATAGTAATCGATCTCCGTGTCGTAGTTCAGATAACAATCTTATTCCAGATCTGTGTTGAATGTCATTTTAATTATTGATTGGTTCTTGTTTACGAAATAATGTTGTTTGGTTAAAAAGTTCTCACGGAAGTAAATCAGTTCGCCTTTTTTTTACAGCTCTCTTATTTTATTACATATGACTTACTTTATGATAAGACTGGATTTAATCATTTTTTTTTTTCAGAAAAACCACTGGGTTACTACGTGTATCGAGCGGGAGGCTTATTCCCGGCGCCTCTACCACAAGACTCTTCTATCTGTGATAAAGTTTGCAAATATTTCTGGTTTTTAGGAGTATTTTTAGCTAAGGTAAATTTTTATTTTACATTGTTATTAATTTAATATCATAATATTTCGATGCAACTGTGATATATCACATCATGTCTGTACATAGGTTCTTCAAGACGGGCGGCTAGTCGATCTACCATTATCCGAGCCATTCTTGCGAATAATGTGCGGTGAGGAATTAACGGATGACGACTTAAAGGATATCGATCCTATTAGACATAAGTAAGTTTTGTTAATATACTATGCATGTTTTATTTACTTATTTTTTATGTTATAACAGTTGTCAAACAAGCATACAAATCAAATCAAATCAAATATTTTTATTCAACGTAAAAAGCATATAACTTATTTGTTGAAAGTCAAGATTCTACTACCGGCTCCAAAAATAAACCTCTACCCGAGAAGAACCGGCGAAACAAACTCGGGGGTTATATCTTTTTTAATATATTATTATTTTTTAAATGTCCAAGTAATTTACACATTATGTTGACTGAAAGCCTGGAGTGACTGTCTCATTCCCAAGGTGTGGTGTCTTCTATGTATTCATTAATTTTATAATAGCCCTTACCACACAAACGTGTCTTGACCTTTATTTTAAAATTTATTAATAGAAAGTTTCTGAACGCTTTCTGGGATCCTATTGTAAAACCGTATACAGTTACCTTTAAAAGAGTTACTAATTTTATGCAGTCTAGTACAGGTAACAGGTAACCAGTCATCGTAATCTATGTACGCATGCGATAATTGAAGTATCAAATGCGCGTTGTGAATCCTAGCAGGCAAGGCATATAGCAGGCAAGGGATGAAAAGTGAAAAAGAAAGGGAATAGTGGGTTCAATATTGTGCCTCAGGTGCTCTCACTAATCGCACGCAAACGCAGTACTGATATTTTTTGTGAGAGGGTAGTAGGTCCCCAGTATATAAGTTATAATGTTCCCCTCCCCAGGTTCCTAGGGCTCGTGCTGTCGGCGGCGGAGCAGTACGAGGCGCTGCCGGAGGCGGAGCGCTCGCAGCGCGCGGGCGCGCTCACGGTGGACGGCGCCACGTTCGAGCAGCTCGCGCTCAGCATGACGCACGCGGCGTCGCACTGCGCGCCCGAGCTCGCCGTGCAGCCGCTCTGCGACGGCGGGGAGCACATCGAGGTACACACGACCGCTGGCTATTTACGTGACTCTATCTATGATTGAAATAAAACATGTAAATAATTCAGTTTAGAGCAATAAGCAGACCCTAGTTTTCTTAACGGAAGAGATAGGAAGAAGAAGTGTAATTGGTTGTTCCGTTATGTGTTCAAAGAAATCCTTGAAATTAGCAGCTGTTCAGAAAAAAAAAAAACTTGAGAGGTGTCAAGGGACACCCGGATGGAACGAAGTTCCTTTCGATTAATTAGTGAAGGAATTGTAATAAAATTTAATTTTTTTAAGTTATAATAATATTTTTTTTATTATTAACATTATTTATTATTTACAAAAACCTGTATACACTCAACAAAAATAATCGTCGCGACACCACACTGTTCAATGCGAAATAGAAATGAAAATATCTGGCTTGCTTTCTATAAGAGAGAGAGAGACAGACAGAGAAACATGCGACGCCGCACAGCTTACAATAGCTTACTATAGCAAAAAGTGTCGTGACAACTTTTCGTAAGAATTTTTCCGTCTAGCCCCCTTTCACAACGCGCGATAAGGAACGTTCCAATATTATATTTTTCTGTTTGTTCAGAAGCAAATATTATTTAAAGGTTCTACACGATATTAATCAAAACACGAAATGAAATATGTATGTTTACTCAGGGTCTGGTTATACTCTTATACGGATTTAACAGGTAAATAGTTTTGAAAGGTAACAAAGAGTGGTTGCCATCTCACCTCTGCAAGCCCAACGGGCGAACTTGTAACTCATTAGATAAGAGCAAATTACCTATCATGAGTCAGTGATCCTAAGCACGTTGGGGAGACTCACAAGAACAAACGCCCAGACCGAAACAGATATTTATAACAAACATCTGTTCTGAGCCGGAATCGAACTCGCGACCGTCATGGCTCAAAGCAGGCTCACCAGCAGCACGCAACAACGATCGTCAATATTTATTACAACACATGACTTACTATAATTGATTGTAACGTGAAGGTGGGCGCTCACAACGCGCGCGCGTACGCGGAGGCGAGCGCGCGCTGGGTGGTGCGCGCGGGCGTGGCGCGGCAGACGAGCGCGTTCCGGCGCGGGTTCGCGGCCGTGTTCCCGCCGCGCCGGCTGCGCGCCTTCTCGCCCTCCGAGCTGCGCCTGCTGCTGTGCGGCGAGCGCGGGCCCGCCTGGACGCGCGACCACCTGCTGCAGTACACCGAGCCCAAGCTCGGCTACACGCGCGACAGGTACGGCACTAGCGACTACTGCCTTTGCTATTTACACGGCTCACACAGAATATCTCACTTCTCCTTTTATTTACCTTCTCTGTCCGCCTCCAACCCGTCGGAGAGGCCATACACTTGTAATCCTACTGGTATTGTAAGCATCGTTAGATTTCTGTGCTTCTGTGATCAGGACACACTTGTTTAAATGTGACACATAAATGTTACAAATAAAACATGTACTTTTTGACATAGACTTTGATTTAATCAATTGTAACAAAGGTGCAAAGTGCTTGAAACAATTAAATGAATAATATTTTAATTTTGAGAAATTAAGAAAATGATCGTTAAAATATTAACCTTTGCCAGTCCCGGGTTCCTGCGTCTGGTGGAGGTGCTGGTGGAGATGTCGTGGCGCGAGCGGAAGGCGTTCCTGCAGTTCGCGACGGGTTGCAGCTCGCTGCCGCCGGGCGGGCTCGCCAACCTGCACCCGAGGCTCACCGTCGTGCGGAAGGTACACACTAATATATATGTATTTGACTAGCAGCTCGACGACGCTGTGGTGCAGTGGTTGCAACTCTACCTTATGCGTGACAAGTCGCGGGTTCGATCCCTGCTCTGGGTAGATGTTTGTATTCACCATACAGGCATGTGTCTGGGTGTGTTTATGCTTGTCGTTGTGTTTCCGGACCGATATTACTATATTATCAATCTAGTGGCCCAGACAGACTGTTCTACCCTAAAACCAACGCACGACTGGGTGTCCTTAAGTAAGATTGTTTTTGTATATGAAAATTATATATGTAAAAAAATGGCTCGCAAACATACATATAAACAAACATATTTACATAAAAAAAACATTAAAGTTGTAAAACTCTTAAATCTCAGTGCTGCGACTACCGGATCCAATTTTTAAGGTAAAAAATCCAGGGTCGTAAACCAATCCAATGAATATACAAAAAATTAAGCTTCTTCACGTGCTTTCTTGGTGGCAATAACTAAAATAACAAATAATAATATTTATAGACATGTAACTCATAACTTGT
This sequence comes from Hestina assimilis, assembly GCA_023373885.1. Lineage (NCBI taxonomy): Eukaryota > Metazoa > Arthropoda > Insecta > Lepidoptera > Nymphalidae > Hestina > Hestina assimilis. The sequence goes on along the minus strand of CM041747.1, from coordinate 15,043,530 downwards.
TTCAGGTGGACGCTGGCGACGGTTCCTATCCATCTGTGAACACGTGCGTGCATTATTTGAAGCTGCCGGAATATTCGTGCAAGGAAGTACTTCGCGAACGGCTACTAGCCGCAACCAACGAGCGAGGCTTCCATCTCAACTAGGTCACTTGATGTTAATGCATTACGTCGCGTAAAATATTACACATATTAGCCGTTTTCATTATTACTCGGCGCTTAATGTTTGATCCGAATCGTTAAGAATAAAATAAGTAAGATGCACATTGTATAGATAAACTACGATAACATGGCGCGTCCCTTTAAATTACTGTTTCAATGTGTGTAGCTACATCCTTACGCAAGAGTTTGTATGTAGTATTCGTTGAGTAAGAGTTGTTCAGTAGCAGGCCGGCAGATTTGTTGGTTGGTTATTGGTGAACTAACAAAAAAAATTGTGCCGTCCTGGGACCCCGTCAGGAATAAGTTCCTTAGGTCTTTTCTTCAACTGCGAACGTAATTCGAAATGAAGTCTGTATATTTCAATAGGGATATGATAAAAAGAGACAAGGGCAGAAACAGAGAGAGAGTTGTGCACCCGGCTGCGCACTCACTTGCTCGTGTGCTCCTTTGCTTATAGTAGAATAGGTCGATACACACACGCACACACACATCATACGGCATTTCGTTACGTGACAATTTCTTCAAAATCACACTACCCGTAACCCGCGTTAAGTAACTTCGTGTCATGTCATGGTCATAGAGTATGTCGGTGCAGCGCTACACTAATAATAATTTTAATGTAATGACGTCACTAGTCGAGCAACAAACCCATTGACTTATTTTTAATAGACGTATCAGTACGAACACATACGTTGTGAGACTCTTAAGTACATTCAAACGTTTTGTATTGAGGAGGGGCGCGCCTTGCTACCAGTTAATCTGTACCGCTTAATTCATACTCTAGATGATTGTACTACGGTTGAGAATATGTATAAAGTTAAAAGGTTTTTTTACTATCACCAAATAAATACTATGCGTTTCAAATACCGCGATTTTACTTCGAAATCCGCATGAACTTCTGAGCAAATTGTACTGTTTGTTATGGTTGAAGATCGACCTTCACACATGTGATAACCAGATGAGACACATTTTTATCAAGTTTTATTGATTTATAAACACGCCTATGATAGCTTGCCTATTGAAAAGGTTTCCGGTGAGGGAACATCGACCATGTTCCACGCCTCACTTATTATGTACGATTGTCCAGTTCATACAGAAAAAATTACAGACTCGTTGGTTTCCCTTCGTGAATTAAACAGCAGCGGAACAAAGTTAGCTTAACGCTAACTTCGTTTAGTTATGTTGTCCAAATAATAACAGAATGTGGAATGAATTTGCGTTGGTGTTAAATTAACGATAGGGCACCAATGAGCCTGACATGTGAATGGGCCGGTCCATAATATATAATAAGCATATGATTGATTCTGTTCCGTCGTCTGTCTGGTACGAATTAAGTTCTTATTTTGACAAGTGCGAGTGATGTTGGAGTGATCGAAACTTCTTATTTGAAACGTATTGTATTTGGTATTATTATTTTGCAAATAACTATTTAAAAAAAAACAAATAAATTTGTATTTTGTTTACCGATGTAATTCAAAAGTGTAATAAAAACTAAGAGGCTTCTATATTACCAATTTGCACTTGCAATCTTTCTATGATTTCGACGTAAAGCGCGCCGTCAAAATATTTTATTCATTTTATTATCAAAGAGAAATGTGTTAAATTTTTAAATAAAAATCATATTTATAAAAATATCAATTTATAAGTGTGTAGGTAGTTTATAAGTTTAAATATGATAATAGTAGCCAGATGGTGAAATATATAAAAAATATATTTATCATATTGGCACGTATATTGTTGTGGAAAATTATAATCTGATATAAAATGTACTGTGAAAACTCTCGGGTGTTTATATATTTTGTTAAGCAAATTTGTTATTTATTATATTTTATTTTACCTTAATCAAAATTTCATCTTATCGTAAAGAGTTTTTAACTAAGTATTGGGCAGGTAAACATTTTTCTTTTGACTATAACGAATGTTATTAACCCTTTCGCTGCGGAAAAATCATATAATAAATTACGCTAAATATCATGATTTTTTATTACTTTGTACTACAAAGCTTGTAGTCTGATCTGACGTGAAAAAATAATTACCAAAAATAATACGAAAACTTTTATTAATGCATAAAAGCTAATACATCGATAGAAATGGTCTCGTTTACAATTCATGAGGGCTTGTACTAATAAACGAGTTAACATTTAACCTCAGCGCAGGGATTAATAATAAATTCGTTTTATTCAGTAAATTTTTATAATCATTTTGGGACTGAAATATATGATTTTCGAGGTGTGTAACACTTGTGTATTGTGTGAAACGATTAGCTATTATGTTCCTTCTATTAAATAATTTTTGTCAACTAAAAGTTGGTATTGTGATTTATTATATAAAATATATGGATGAAAAATATAATTTAGTTTGAATTTATTAGGGTTCTAGATTAATTAACAAATATTGTAGTATGTAATCCATTATTTTGTTGAGGAATGTATGAATAAAGTAAGGAAAAAATAATAATGGTTTTTGATTTCTTTTATTAACTTCCCACTAAAATTAGGAGGAAATTTGATCATTTTTTTTCAATGACTGACAGCTACAAGTATGATATACTTTTATAATATAAAATATTATTTTATACAATTTCTAATTAACTTAAAATTGGAGAAGGTTCCAAACTCCATCTTTTATAAACCGATTTAAAAATGTCTGTTCTTATCTAAGTATATGTTTTTGGAACCCTCAACTTACAATATTGTATTTTTAAATAGTTGTTTTACTAATTTACATATTGTTATTGACTACACATATATTGGAACCAAATTGATTTTATATCGTCATGGATAACCATAATTTCTTATTACATATATGTTTAAACGACTCGAAAAAGGGTACAAATTTCCAGTGTTTTTTTTTGCGTAGTCACTCGTGGAACCGATTTATATGATAATTTTCTCTTGAATAGGATATGCTTCCTTCGTGGTCCCCTATCTATTTTTTATTTATTGTATAAGAACTAATTACTGGCGATCATATCTGTTTTTGTGTATCTTTGCCTTTTTTCAATCAGTTTAAGTGCAATAGTATATAGATCAAAATTAAGTATACCAAAATGTATCGTGCAATATCAAGTAGTAAAGTGTAGAGTCCCCCAAGGCGTCTACGATGCAGTTTCTAGACATGTGTGACACGAACGACCAGGAGTGGCAAGACTGAGGAAGCGTTTCTAAACTTAGTTACTTGAATATATCCGGCATAGTTCAGACAGTTTTCGAAGTAGACTACACCTATAATTATATTTGATATAGACTGGGTATTCGTATTTCATTTCGTTTAGTAAATTACTAAAATTAACTACATTAAATACAAAATTAAATAGGCTTGTTTGTAACGTAAATTTTTAGAAAAGCTTGCCTCCTTTTTGAAGAATTGTTGATTTGGATCTCATTACGTTGAGGGTCACTTTTTATCTTTAAGCTTTAATATAAATAAAGAATAAATCAATAAACGCTACACACTCAACGGCCCTCATTAGGATAGTTATATCCTATGTCGGGGGTCCGGAAACATACACAATGACAAACACACTCAGATCAGAAAACGTGCCCGTATAGTCAATACAAACATTTGCTCCGTGCGAGAATTGAACCCGCGACCTGTGGCGTTTAAGGCAGGTTCGCTACCGCTGCGACACAACGTCAAAAACGTCAACGTCGCATTTTTAGTAAAACAATTGTGTCTTATCTATCATCTCAAGAATATTTTGATGATATAAATTTTATATAAACTTTAACCACGCAGATTTACTGAATCGCGTTAGAAAATTTTCGTACATGACATGACCATTATTTATCTCGCGAATAAATAATTATGTTTTCGAATTTCTCGTCTTTCTTTTTCCCTCATGTAATGGCTCATATTAAATATTCTACCAGGGGATCCACTTGTTCGATTGTTAAAACAGATATAGGAATAAAATATCTATCAGATTAATGTAAGAAAAATAAATAAACCGATTTTTTTTTTCTTCTGAAAATAAGATAGACTGTACAGTACCCCATGTACTGTAGGTGGGTGGAACTGAAGACTTGCCCGTAGGAATGATACTATTGCACTTTTTATTGTACTATTCTTCTTTATTGCACTGATGTAAATAAATATAATGAACTGTATCCAATGATTTAACATTTATATGAAGCCTATATATATATTCAATATAACCAAACGTTAGCGCGATTCAATGTACTAGTTACGCCATCTATTATCCATTTAAGTAATCGTAAACTTCATATACATACCGCCCACCAAGGACATTTAGTGACGACATATGTCCTTTTATATTTTTTCTTTGGCTCATACATCAAATCCTGCTATTAACAATAACAAATCTTTGACACAGTACTATTTATGCATTTAAAATTACATGTTACTAACTACATTTATTTAAAAAAAGTAAACATAAATTATTAATCTAAACAGGATACTTTTTACACTGAACTCAAAAATAAACTTAAATTATCATTAATCTAAAACATATAACTTATAAAATGCTGTACTGAATTCAAACAAAACTTAAAATCTTTATTTATTTAAAGGATAGTTAAATTATTGATCTACAATCGGTAAAATACAAATTTTTGATATTGGCCTTTTAATAATTGAATTTTTGGTTCGCAATGTGACTACACGGGTAAAATCATCATCTCCCGGGTGCTTTTAAGTTATACGACCTAACAACTAACGACTTGTAGGCAAATGATCTTTTTTCTTTTAGAAATTGAGGTCCAGAAAACCACATTGTACTTCCTACAAATATACTAGGTAGTACTCCTCTTGTGTTGAGACGTGACACCATTGTGACGACCGCATCGTGGTTAAAATCTCTGAAGTACGTTTAGCGACAAAGGTTTTCCATCGACTCGGATGGCTATTGAGCCACGCTAACACCACAGTTGAGTCCGTCCATGTTCTTATTTTGTCTTGTGGGATTTTTAGAATTATTCCTGTTTCTGCCAACAACTTGGAAAGCAGTACCACTCCACATAATTCCAAACGAGGAATACTTATTTGTTTCACAGGAGCTACCCTAGTTTTACCAACCAACAATGAGAGTTGAACTTTGCCTGTTGTATCAGCGCTCCGTAAATAAACAACAGCTGAATACGCTACCTTAGATGCGTCACAAAATCCATGGAGTTCTAAATCTTCATTTAACTCTGTACCTAACCAACGGGGTATCTTAATCTTCGAAAGCATTGACACTTCCTCACGGTAAGAGATCCACTCATTCTTTAAATCGGTGGTTAGTTCTTCGTCCCATTCCAGTCCTGCTAGCCACAGTTTCTGAATGAAGATTTTGGCCAACACGACACAGGGAGCTAACCAGCCTAATGGATCAAATAATCGTGCTATGTCAGAGATAATCCCTCTTTTTGTTAGAGTTGCAGCCGCAGGCGGTGGAAGATTGACAGAGTATTTGAAGATGTCTTCTTTATGGTTCCAGGTAAGTCCTAGAATTTTAATTGTACTATCTAACTTCATTTCTATGTCTTTTTTTTGTATATCATCCGTGTCCTTTTTTTCTTTGTTCTCTTTATTTGTTCTTATGTCCTCATGATTTATTTCTTTTGTTCTACCACTTCTTTTATCTTCATTCTTAACCATTTCATTCTGTTCTATTTGCGTTTTAGTTTCACATTTTCTTTTTGATTCCATTGTCTTTATGTTTTCCATTAATTCTTGATTATTACTTATCCATTTCTGCAATACAAATTTACCTTTACCCAACAATTCTGTTAAATCTCTATATAGAACTATACCTTCTGAAAGGTTGTGACAACCTGTCATTAAATCGTCTACATAGAAACAATTTAAAATCTTGTCAGAAGCAATTGGAAACTTTTCACCTTCATCGTACGCAATTTGGTGTAACGTTCTGATTGCTTGATATGGAGCAGATGCTGTACCGAAAGTCACAGTCATCAATTCATAATCCGTGATTTCTTGTTCAGGACTATCTCTCCAGAGTATGCGTTGATACATTGCATCTTCTTCAGCAATACAAACTCCACGGTACATTTTTATTATGTCCGCTGCCAGTGCGATGGGATACATTCTCCATTTTAGTACAATGTTTCGTAAGTCACCCTGCAAGGTAGGTCCAACCATAAGCGTATCATTTAATGAAAATCCCTTGCTGTTCTTTTCAGACGCGTTAAATACGACGCGGACCTTTGTAGTAGTACTATCGTTTCTGATTACAGCGTGATGAGGTAAGTAAACAGCTTCTTCTTTAAGACTATCGCTAAGCTTCACAGGTCTCATATGACCCAAATGTAAATATTCGTGTATTACTTCAGTGTACTTTTCTTTTAAATCTTTGTTCTTTTCTAATCTTTTTTCTAATGATTTAAATCTTCTTTCAGCTATTGCACGCGAATTTCCAAATCGACAAGGAGGATCTTTAGTTCGAAATGGTAATTTGACAACATATCTTCCATCGTCTTTTCTTTTAGTTGTTCTAATATAATGCTCTTCACATTTTTCTTCTTCAGGTGTAAGTATTTTCTTTGAACTAATTTGATCTTCAATTTCCCAGAATTTCCTGAGGCTTTCATCTTCATTGACCTGTGTATGCATGACACTAATAATTCTTGTGTTCTCATTAAGTCTTTCATCGTTTACAGAGTCAGTTACACCAGTCAGGACCCAGCCTAATGTGGTGTTCTGTGCGATAAAATTTCCAGATGGACTTTTTACCACTCCTTCCTTTATGATGTAACTGTAAACGTCTGCACCCAGCAGAATATCTATCTTATTGGGTGTATTAAACTCTGGGTCTGCTAAAGGCAGATCCTTTGTACTAATCCAGTTGAAGTTACATGTACTTATGCTTTTTTCAGGTAAGTATGTAGTTATTTTACGTAATACATAAGCTGTTATTTGTAACTGAAAATTGGATTCTAACCTCGACTTAATTATCAAATGCACAACGTATGAAACAGTTTGATTCTCACTCCCTATTCCTGAAACGATTCCTTTTATTGGAGTCTTTTTTAAACGTAAATATTGAACTGTCGCCTCTGTTATGAAACAGGCTTGAGAACCCTGGTCTAATAAGGCTCGTACTGTTTGGCCTTCACCATTCCTTGACATTGCCTTTATTAACGCAGTGGTTAATAGAACTTGTCTAGGCTTTGATACCTTACTAGTCGATACGCATGAAACCATCTTTGTTTCAGTGGCAGGACTAGAAGATGCAGAACTAGTAGAAGCAGAGTTGGTAGAAGCATCATTGGGCGTCGATATTGTGCTGTTAATATGCAATAACGAATGGTGTCGTTTGTTACAAACTTTACAGTTGACTCGCTTTTTGCAATTATACACTGTATGATTACCACCTAAACAATTAAAGCATATTTTGTTTTTAGCAACAAAATCTCGCCTGCGTTCAACAGATAATTTAGTAAATGGTCTACAAAAACAAAGCTTGTGAGGTTCAGAGCAATATTCACAACGTATATTTTCTGAAGTTGTGGCTACCATAGCCCTGTGAACTAAAACCTTTTTTGGCTCAACACATTCTAATGCCCGAAATCTATTTTCTATAAACACCTTAAATTGATCAAAAGTTGGCAATTCATTTTGGTCGCTTGTACTTAGTTCCCATTGTTTCTGAGTTTCAGAATCTAACTTTGCTGTTACGACGTGGATGATGATGGCGTCCCATGTACTCACATCGATCCCCAAATTCTTTAAGGCGTTTAAACAATCATTAGTAGTATCAAGTAGTTCTTTTAGAGATGCTGCCGATTCAACATACATTTTTCTCTGACTGAATAACCGTTTAAAAACACAATTAGAAATATATTTTTTGTTGTTGTACCTTTTCTCTAACAATGTCCAACATTCCACATAATTAGCATCGGCTATTGGTGTATGTCTAATCAATTGCTCAGCTTCACCTGTCAGATGACTCTTTAAATAGTGGAGCCTTTGGACGTTGTCTAGAGAATCATTCTTGTCAATAAGAGAAATGAATAGATCCCTAAAGGTTACCCATTCACTGTATTTACCAGAAAATATAGGTATAGAGATTTTTGGTAACTTAATACATATACTAGATGCCTTTGGAGATTGGAAATTAATTGATTCTTTTACAGTACTAATCTTATTAAGGGAAGATTTTAATAAACATTTATAAGTGATGTATGTATCTTCTACCTCATCATACATATCAATAATGCTTTGATCTATATCCTTTAAATTATAAAGTTCATACAATTTTAAATTAATTTCTTTAAATGAATTCCAATCTTGTTCTAAAATTTCCTTTTTTGTTTCAATATATTCTACGGTTATTCTGTCTTTGGGACTCTTTTTAAAATTACTAAAACCTTTTAATATTAAATTTCGTAAATTTTTATAACTATTAAGTAAGCCTTCCATTTTTGTAACAATTAAACCTTTTTTAAATTAAATTGAATTCTCAAATTAAAAATAATTGTATGACGCAATATTTCAAATTATAGTAAAAACTATTTTAAGACAATTTTTTAAAATTTTATTGTAAAGAGTCTTTAGTTTTATGTCTTCAAAAGTTATAGACTGAACTGACACTGATGTAACTTTAACGAAAGTGTACTCACGATTTTTGCACTATTGACCTTATTAGTGGCGAAAGATAGGAACACCTCTGCAGCGCTCCCCTGGCAATGGTGCTCTCCTCAGCAGCAGCACCCTCCAGCACGGCTATGGTGGCACCTTCCGCGGAGCGTTTCAGCAGCAGCACCCTCAGCGCGGCTATGGTGGCACCTTCCGCGGAGCGTTTCAGCAGCAGCACCCTCCAGCGCGGCTATAGTTCACGCTGGCGATGGTGGAGCCCTCCTTGGCACTTGTCTTCAACGTCACCCTCCAGCGCGGCTATATTTCGCGCTAGCGATGGTGGCGCCCTCCTTGGCACTTGTCTTCAACGTCACCCTCTAGCGCGGCTATATTTCGCGCTAGCGATGGTGGCGCCCTCCTTGGCACTTGTCTTCAACGTCACCCTCTAGCGCGGCTATGGTTCGCGCTAGCGATGGTGGCGCTTCTTACGGCGGTCCTCGGCAATGGCGCTAGAGGCGCCCTCCGTGGGACTTTGTACTCTTCTGTGCTTCGCCGCTTCTCAGCTCGTCCACCCGGTCGAGCTGACCCTGGATCCGCAGTCCTAGATTCATCCGGCTCGTGGGACCAATGTACAGTACCCCATGTACTGTAGGTGGGTGGAACTGAAGACTTGCCCGTAGGAATGATACTATTGCACTTTTTATTGTACTATTCTTCTTTATTGCACTGATGTAAATAAATATAATGAACTGTATCCAATGATTTAACATTTATATGAAGCCTATATATATATTCAATATAACCAAACGTTAGCGCGATTCAATGTACTAGTTACGCCATCTATTATCCATTTAAGTAATCGTAAACTTCATATACATAGACATTATTGACTGAATATCTAAAACGCTTTATCAAACTTACTCGAATCAATTAATCTAGCAAGCTGCAGAAGAATTTAAGTATTTTTAGCGGTACTTGTTAGGTCCATGATTGAACATCCTTGATCTATCAAATCAAAGCGTTTAAATAATAAAAATCTATATATTCTTGGCTATATTAATTTAAAAGCAAAATAGTTTTTGCTTTATCGTTGGTTGCGAGATGCGACACATGACAAAGAGGAATCAATCAATGTGAATACAATAACGAGGGAGTCTGCGACGAGAGCCAAATCTATTTTTACATGACAAAGGTTGTAAACATGTTTACAGCACCTCCTACTCTTTGAAAGGAAGGAAGAAGGGATAAGAAGAAATAAAAGGAGATCGAGGCGGTGGGATTTTAGGCCTCCGGCGACCGGCACTCATACGAATCGATTAAATAATTATATCAATATCCGAATGCTTATACCTGAGGTCGGTATCTTGTAGAGTGGTATTCTCCCTGTCGGAACCAAAAAACTAAAACAAAATTTAGAAGCAAAAATTTTAATTCTAAAATTTTAATGCCAGTCTGAAGATTTTTTGCATATTGTAACTACTTAATGTTTGAATATACGGAATCACATATTATACCTTTTTTTTAATATGAATATAATGTTGGCACCTTACGACTACCAGCTCGAAGTTGATTCCATTCTAACCTTCTGCGAAACCAAAGTACATGACCCCGTTGTGGCGTTGTGGGTAGCTTGTCTGCCCTTAGTCTCGACGGTTGCGGGTTCGATTCCCGCTCGGGCAGATGTTTGTTAAATTTCTGTCTCGGTCTGTGCGTTTGTCTGTGGGTCAGTCGGTCTCGGCTGTTATCATATAACATCTGATAATAATCGTTAACTCTCGATAAGTAAATTGCTCTCATCCAATCAGTTACTGGTTCGCTCTTAGGGTTGCGGAGGTCAGATGGCAATCGCTCTGTGTAAACACTAGTAACCCGTCATATCCGGATAAGAGTAATAGGCAGACCCTGGGTAAAATAAAATACCGGGAATAATGCTAGGACGAAGGAAGGAAGCCAAAGTACAGCTTAAGAGGTCATCAAGATGAAGGATTCGGTCAGAGTGCATATTAATCGATGGATTTACCCGACGACGGTGAGAGTTCGTCGTGTGTATCTGTGCTGTGTATGGGACATTTTCTATCCTGAATTGTCGAAGCCTTAGCGCATCTGAGTATGGCCGATTGATAATTACTTACTGTAAATTCAAGCCTGTCCAACTATAAGAAGTTTCGGAAAGGGAATTAAATTTGATGAAAACAGTTTTGCGATAAGCGTTTCAAATACTTGCGTATCAAGGATAGATCGAAGCCGTGAATCAAAATCGGATTTTGGATGTTTTGTCAGTGATTTATTATATATTTCTAAGCGACAATTTACTCCACCTTCTCCAATCCAATTTGACGACATTGTGGCGCAGCGGTAGCGAACCTGCATTAAGCGCCGCAGATCCCGGATTCGATTTCCGCTCGGAACACATGTTTGTATTGACCACACAGGCATCTTCTCCGGTCTGGGTGTGTTTGTCCTTGTCATTGTGTATGTTTCCGGACCCAGGACATAACTATCGTAATGGGCGCCGTTAAATGTGTAGCGATTATTTATTTACTTATAATCATCCCAGAACGAACAAAAGCTTCTATGGGTATTAATAGATAGGTATTGCTACTTTGATTTCAATTAAACTCAGTATAGCTATATCATATCTTGTAGGTACAATACATACCAGCACATTGAATAGTTTTTTTGTGTGATTTTTAGTAGGTACGTTGACATTTCAAATTAACGAGATACATGTTTATTATTCTTTATATATTTTCTTCATCTCGCAATATTGTAACAAAATAACGAATCGCACTTAAACTTATAATATTTATTGGCATATCGAAAAGTATTATTCAACTATTTCTAATATCAACATAATAATAATTATCCTTCATTTCTACACTACCATATATTTAACTACATATACACTATAACGCATAAATGATTTCTGTTAAAATAATGAAAGAAAGTGAAGATATATGGCAATTTATTTTTAAAAGAGAGCCTCAGTGTCAAAATACATGACACAAATTTGATTCCTGAAAAACGTTTTTGGGTCACCTTTAAAATACGGCACTTTCTACGACAATGCGTATCTTATATGATAAGCCGGCAGCTCACATCCAGGTTAATTTAATTTCAATTCCTTGAAGAATGATCAACAAAATCTTCTAAAATAACATATGTATTGTTTTGAATTTGTTTCGATAACTTCGTATCCGTTAATGATGTAAATTTTATGAAAAAGCAATGGATTATCAAAAACTTTTTTTTGATTAACCAATTGCGTAGGATTAAATATAATGCACACAACCTACTATTATAATAGTTTTTAATAATAGTCACCTGGAGAGAGCTGTTTCGGCGACGCAACCACCGGCACTATGATAGAGCTGCAACCTTGGTACTTCTAGTTACACAAGTATTAACTAAAGTAATTCTTCAGTATAAAAACTTACTTGCTAACGGCAGAATTATCAGTTACTTGCTTCTCTTCTACCGATACAGTGGAAATATGAGGAGCATATTTATATGTTGTGTCGTTTTAGCGGCGCTGGCTTACGTCAGTGGCCGGGAATTGTCTCGAGAGAAGCGAGAAGCTGATTTAGAGGAAGCTGCCAGTCATCACGGGGGTAAATGGGATAAGGGTGGTGGTCATGAGCACCATGAGCATCATCACCATGATCATGGTGACAAGGGTCACAAAGGTTACAAAGGACATCATCACCATGAACATGGGAAGAAGGGTCACCACCATCATGAGGGCCACAAAGGACATCATGATGAACATGGTGGCCACAAGAAGCACCATCATCACGATGATGGTCATCATCATGAGCACCACCACGGCGAAAAGGGTCACAAGGGACATGGTCACCACGAAGAGGGACACTATCATAAGGGACATTCAACTAAGGGACATCACGGAGTGCATAAGCACGACGAATTCAAAAAAGAAAAACACTTCCACGATCATCACCATGAAGGCGGTCATCATGAGCACCATGGTGGACATCATGAAGAGCATGGACACAAGAAGGGTGGTGAGTTCCACAAGGGACATAAGCATGGAGGACACCATCATCATGAGCATGGCAAGAAGGGTCACCACGAAAAGGGAGGACATCATCATGACCATAAAGATCACCACGATGAGGGTGGTCATCATGAGCATCATCATCATCACCATGATCATGGAAAGAAGGGCGGTCATGAAGATCACAAGCACTGGGGCTACAAGAAGGGACACAAATAAGCTTTACGACTGCCAAATGTTAAAAATCTGTTAAGCCATTAACTACAACTAGGTTTGTTTACTTTAGACTCACTTTAGTTAAGTTTTTATTGCAATTTATATTGTTGACTGTGATGTTTTGTTAATAATAAAATGTAATTACCTTACGATTTGTTTTACAATGGAGCCGTTTTCTCTGTTATAAATATTTTGTATACATTTTGCAATGTCAAAATCAAACAATTGCAGAGCTCGGTTCGTTTCGACAACAAAGTTACATAAAACTATCCGTCGAGGTTCACTTGCAGCATTTTCCGAAGAGATCAGTAACTTAAATAAAATATTGAGAAAGTAGAACAGCGCCCGTGATCGGCCTAGTTTATCGTAAACAAATTTGCCTTGATTGTAACCTGCAGTCGACCGTTTCCTATTGAAAATGTTGTATTTGATAACATTTGTCGATAATCGGGACGTGGTAAGTCAATAAAATACGGCCCATTGACAGGAATAAAATTAACATAAATCTGGTCCCATCCCAGTAAGGTACGGACATCGGAATAATATTAGGCTCCTATTACCTTAAAGCGATATTAGAAAATAAAACAACATCTTACTATTCTGTATTGTGGTGGTAGCAAGAAATGAAAAGTGCATCAATTAAAAATTTACCTGATATATGATAAATCTATATTAGATATGGTAAAAATATGGTTTCGATTGGATATAAAAGACAACCACCAAAAATGTATATTTTAACGAAATTTTATGATTTACTTTTGGAAAAGGTAAAAGTCGTTGAATGGATATAATAATTATTTATTATCCACGCGTTTGTATTTTATTATTATATGTTATCAGCAACCAAAACTAGAATTCTGACAGAACTGTTCTTAAAACATACATAAGTACATAACAAGCATATTGTAATGACATCTTTTACCTAATTTTGGAGACGAATTTAAATTCTCAAGGATTTATGTTGACTACTTTATAATTTGAGCATTTCCAGAACATAATTCCGGTTGAGTTATGAGATAATTTTAGAACCAAGACTGAATGAGACCGAACCCTAGGCCTTCTTCGCTCTCGAAACTTTGTTTCTAATAAGGTACAAGTTAGTAAGAATATTGATATTCTTGGTAAGTATGCTATTTTTGTTAAGAAGGTTTCATACAAAGTTTTTTTCTGTACGTTACATTATGTGTTCCAAAGTAGACAGACAGATAATATGTATGTTAAATATGTGTGAAGAAGAATTATTATCCATTTTGTACATTTTATGTACAGGTCATCCAGTCCGTCCAGATAGCTTTATTTATATGACGACACTAAAAATTATTATATAATTATTACATAGATATGATATATGTTATGCAAATTATAAAATATTTTAAAGGAAGTTTTTGTTATGTTGAACAAGTTTTAAAATGATGATTTACATGAATATGAGGAGACGGAAAAGAAAAAAGAAAAGAAAGATGATATAAAGGGTGAGCGCTTAGCTACTTGACGCTTCGTCGTTTACTAAGCGATGCGCAATAAATAATTTATTCACCAGCTACATAATATATCTCGCAGCTGTATCGGTTCTCTCAAGGATACTGCAATCCTCAAGATACTTTTAACGGTCCTGCTTCATGTGTCGACGATCCTAGACCTCTGATATTTAGAAGTTCTACTACCTTCTACTGCAACCATCAACATTCTGTCTTACAGGCCGCTACAGAGAAACAATAATAATTAGCTAGAGACCGTAACCCTATAGTAGGTAATTGACGTGGATTTTTTTTCGAAAGTGTAGTTTTTCGCAAGTCGAACTAATCCATCGAAAACTAATCCACCCATCCTAAGATTACTTTATTTATATATTACAAGAAAGGCACAAATAATGAATCTTTTCATTAATATAAATATCAACAAAGGATACACATATGTATGTCATACATAATTTACATTAAATCTTGCAACAACACTCTCTCAAGATAAGTCGAGCTGATGAGATTTTCTTTACGACTAAGTTGTAATAGAATATCGTCTTTGAATAGCGTTTTACATTTTGAAATTGAATCCGTGTGAATTTATATAGAATGAAAATGACAATTTATATTTATAAAATTTTGCATGAAGTATGTTTTTATAACTTTTACTAAATCTACTTAAACCTACATCAACATGTTTAGAATTCCAAAATAACGATAAAATTAGGCATTATCTGTACGAGATTATAACGATTGCCTGCTTGTCCTGTCATGGTAAATACGCAATTGCTTTCATTATATACAATAGCAAGAGATAACTACATGTAGGATTTCGAATAAACTGAATGTATCTTATAAATAAATAAACGCTACACACTCAACGGCCCCCATTAGGATAATTATATCCTGTGTCGGGGGTCCGGAAACATTCACAATGACAAGGACAAACACAACCAGACCGGAAAACATGCCTGTACGATTAATACAAACATCTGCTCCGAGCGGGAATCGAACCCGCAACCGTCGAGGCTTAAGGCAGACTCGGTACCCACAACGCCACAACGGTGTCAGAATATTACCTTATGTTTCTATTTCACCTAAAAGACAATATCAGGGTTGAGTCTGCAAATAGTGCGATATCAGCCATCTATTCTAACATAGCTATTGGAATCAATCTGATTGACATTATTTTGCATAGTTAAATAGCAATCTGAGCTATTTAACTATGCAAAATAATGTCAATCGGCGTAATTACAATTTATTTTGTATATGAGTTCCTGCGGAAAATATTTTGTTCTGACTATAAGTAATATATTTTCTTATGGGTGTGTAGCAGTTAACAGCAGTTAGTAGACAATACTATAAGGCAAGATCAAGTGAAGATCCCGCCCAGTGACGCTGTCAAAGCCGATAGGGCCAACAGCAATACACACACATACAAACAAGAAAAAAGTGAAGGTCGCTATGTCGCCTTTCAAATCTGTTAATCACACTGAACTTATCATAAGACACATACCATAATAGACATCAGAATACAAGAAGAAAGAAATTCTAAACTCTATTGATGTCAGAATATTAAATTCTAATAAAGTATCTTACATATTAAATTCTATAATATGATTTACAAAACATGATTTTCTTAAAAATATCTTTCGAAACGATTAGACATGCATTAGGTATTTACTGAAGCGCGATGCTGTGGTTTCCAATATCAGACGTAGCCTTTGTTGTTAAGTTACAACTTTGTTACAAGTATATATTTAAGAATATATATATTTTATTTATATGATTTTTTAAATTTTACGTTTAAAAAAAGTTGTATTGTTTTCTTATCGAATCATTTCTATGAAGATCTTTTGAATATTAAAGAACATCATGTTTCAAAATAGTCAAGTTTTTTAGCCGTAGCTTGTACTGCATTGTTCTGATTGAACATTATTGCTTAATCTTTTGTCCTTTACAGGTTAAACGATAAGTCAGTACAATTACAAAATATTCAACCTTGAAATTAAATTACAAGGGTAAGCTTCACAAGTATTATGTCAAAGAAGGGTTTTATTGGTTAACATTTAAATACAAAACGAAATAGTTGAAATAGAATTAGATAATTTGTTTGTTTAGAATATAAACTCTTTTCATTTCCAGATCATTAAAATTGTAAATTTTTAGAAGGTTAGATTTTTAGTTATATCAATATACTATATATATTAGGTTTTAAAATAAATAATACGGTGGTCTTTGACTTTAGAATACATATATTAAAACTTCGCTATATGAGCGTTTATGACTTTATTAACGAACATGGCAGAAATTAAATTTGAGGAGACGGCGTGGAAGACGAGAGCACGTTATAACGAAGTTAACGCGAAAATTATCACCAATGAAGCTTTTAGAAATACCGTAGAATGTTAAGTGCTTATAATCCTTATTTCAGAAAATTTTCAGTTGCTAATTTTATATTTAATTAAGCGTCTACAAATTTTATTCCAGAACAGTTCAGTGTTCTTGCGACAATAAGCCAGCGAGATTGTCTCGCGACGCGTCACTTGACAAAGCTTACACAACTCCTTATATAAAACTGCTGCGACATCAAAAATATCGCCAATTTTAAACAATAAGTGACCAGTAGCAGGCGTTCGTAATAAAGTCGAAGCATGAGGCTAGTTTTACTATTAGGTTTAGTTGCGTTAGTTGTCGTGGTTCACGCACGACGACTTCCTAAAAAAAATGAAGAACCGGCGGAGAAGGAAAAAGTAGTCGACCAGGTTGATGCTGCTACTGATCACAAAAAAGAACACAGCGGAGATCATGAATATAAAAGGGGCGGAGGTAAGGAACATCATGCGCATCATCATGACGAACACGGCGAAAAAGGACATAAAGGCTATAAAGGTCATCATCACCACGAAGAAGGTAAAAAAGGTCATCACGATAAGGAATACCATAAAGGTGAATATGATGATCATGGCGGTCACAAGAAAGAACATCACCACCAGGATGGTCATTACAATGAGCATCATAAGGGCGAAAAGGGTGAAAAGGGACACAAATACGAAGAAAAGGGACACTATAACAAGGGTCATTCCACAAAGGGACACCATGAAATACACAAACTCGATGAATTCAAGAAAGATAAACACTTCTTTGATGAAGACGGTGATTCCGGTCACGAAGAAAAACATGGTGGGTTCCATGAAGAGCACGGTCACAAGAAGGGAGGACACTTCAAGAAAGGTCATAATCATGGAGGTCATCATGAACATCATCACGGTGAAAAGGGTCATCATGAAAAGGGAGGACATCATCAAGAGCATAAGGGACACAAGGAGTCCGCTGGACATGATGAGCATCACCATCATCACGACGATCATGCCAAGAAAGGTGGACATGAACACCATAAGAAATATGGCTACAAGAAAGGCACATGAAGATAATAAAAGCTTCGTAACGTTAGACTTTCTGTTTAAAATAACTTGGCTCATGATTATAACGTCCCATTATCTGGTCTGTTATTTATTTATTGCTAACAGTAAGGACACGATAAAGATCAAAATGATCCCTAATCTAATGTTTGTTTTTGTTAATGATAAGATGAAATATTACTTTAATATTAGTTATTTAAAAAATATTAAAACATTAAAAAAATATTAATTTATTGAATGTGATTTTTATGTTATACTTCTAAAAAAGTTATTATTTTAAGCAAATGATCTAAGTTTAATTTCTGAAGTAAGGTGTTGCGGCAATTTCATAAGACGTTATTCATTGATGTAGTAGTAAAAAATAGCCTCGACATCTAAATCAATTCGATTCCGTTGCAGACGTGTAATTAATCTAAAATTTATAAAAGCTGTAGATATTCGTTATGGATAGTTGCAGTTATTATCACGCTTGTTTTATCGCAATTTATATAAAATATTTTATATTTTAATTAAAATTCAGGTCATATTTTACTTTATTAAACACAGCAAATGTTATTTTAAAAACTTTCTTAAATTCTACATTTTTTGCAGTTTTAGTAATATTGATTTGAATAACATAACATATAAGAATTTTAAAAATTAATTTTTATACTTTTGAAATGTTAAATAATAAAATCAAAATTAAACATTGGTCGCTTCTATTTTTTTTTCAATAAATCAGTATGTATAACTTGCCTTTATTAAATTAAATTATTTGTATAATAAAGTCTTGTACGGAAAGAAGTTGGATTTAAACCATTATTATTATCTTCGTTATCGAGGATTATTATCAAAATTATCCCATTAAAAGCATGAAATATAAAAAAATCCAAGTCTCGCAATATAGTTCTTCTATTACAATAAGTTGTGAGATCTCATGTATAGCCATGACTGAAACTTGGTAATTGCACGAAACTAAAGTGTTTTAATTAGTAGAATATGTCGGGAACATATTTAACTATACCTATGATGATGGGCACTATAATCATGATAATCGTTAAGCCATTTGGATAAACTTTCAGACACAGATAGCCCGTAGTCCTATATAAGCGGTCATCCCTATATTGACTTATTATATAGGATACTTCTTATAACTTGAATTGACATGACTTGACCTGTATTTACCAACATTTTTGGACACAACTAGTTTGTAAATATAATTTATAAGTGTGAACCATATAAGTATTGAATTCTTTAAGTATTTGTTTAATTTACTGAGCTAATTACTCTCTGATGTTACACGGGTCGCGAACCGAACCAATGGTTCGTTTGAACGGGTCGTTTGAACCGGGTCATTTTATAAATGGTTCAGTAATGATCTAGATCACTAAAATTGACCCAAATACACATACCTAATTTATACCTGTGAAACTGTATCGTGTCTAACTCAAAGACTATATTATGAAGACTAGTCTAATTTGAATGTTCTACAGTTTTTAAATTTTGAGATGTTGTTTAAATTTTGGTTTTATTTTACATAACAGTGATGTGATAAATACGATAAAATAAATAACCAATTTTAAATAACAAATAAAAGCCGTTCGTATTAAAGTCGAATCATGAGGCCAAAGTTATGGTTAGTTTGAGTTGTTTCAGTTTTCGGCGATCATTGTGGTAGCGGTTGCAAACCTGCTTTAAAGCCGATGTTCGAAGGTTTGGGTGCTGTTCTTGTGAGCCATCGTATGCCCTCTTTAGGATCATTTTAAATATAGGCTGATTACTGAATCATTTTAAATATATGCTATCACTAAAATAATTCTACTCTAACGTAGATCTGTAAGGAGTTGAGATGACAATCGATGTGTGTAAAAACTTCAAAAAGAATCGAAAAAAATGGTTTCATTAGGTTGACCGCAAAATCATAGTGACGATTATGGATTTAAAAAGGGTAAGGCGATGTGCCTATAGCATGGCGTAAAATATAACAAAATCATAAAAACTGAGAATTTCTTGTTTTTAAACACATTGCAGCACCAAGATTTTTCATACTTAGTTAAAAAACCCTCATCCACAAATCCTCATATAATTTATGGAATCTCAATACATTTACAATTTGTAAAGAGCTTTTTACACATTCACATGTAGTAAGGTAAGATAGAATCCGTTGATAAAGCTTTTACACTAATTAATGAGCGAGTATAGGGCTTAGCGATGTCACACCTCACGCTAGATTTATGGCTTCATCCGATGTCACATTAAATCCTTCGCCTACTGAAGCTAATGTGATATAAAGCCATCGGATATTTTCGCTAATTACATTATTGGTCTAGGATAACTTTTGTTCATCTAAATCTACAGTGCGGATGACTGATTGGGTGATTGACAGATAACACACATACAAAAACCAGATTTTGAGATTTTATATGAGAGATTTTGAAATTTTATTTAAACGGAGGAACTTTAACGTAATAGGTGGGTTAAATTTAGAGAAACATTAATTTGTTTTGAAAAAAGGATACTTTTCATGTTAAAAGCATTATAAGGTAACGTGTGCCGTGTAGGCAATTAGTACCTATGCTTAGCTTCCTTGTAAATTAATAATTAGGGAATTTTACAATTTTCAAACATTAAAATACAAACTTACAGGGTAATAATGTTCTTTTGAATTTAGAATATATTAATTCTAATAACGCCACTCAAAGATACATACACATATCTTTATTTTTACTATTTACATCTGTTTATATCATTAAGTTTTGCAACTCGAATAATTTTCAAGTTTTTGTATATGTTTAAGTTTGTCTCTGGGAGCGCTGTGATCAGATTTTAAATCTTTTTATTTCTTAGGGCAGGATAACGTGTTAGAATTCTTTTAGGTTAAAAGATACTACTACCAGAAATTTTAAATTTCCCACATAAAAAGGCCTATGGTAGGAGAACAT
Source organism: Hestina assimilis (assembly GCA_023373885.1). Classification (NCBI taxonomy): domain Eukaryota; kingdom Metazoa; phylum Arthropoda; class Insecta; order Lepidoptera; family Nymphalidae; genus Hestina; species Hestina assimilis. Next base: position 15,022,797 of record CM041747.1, on the reverse strand, counting down.
CAGTCGGGTCAGGTAGTAAAAAAATTAATAAAAATTTTAAAATGTTGGTTAATCCGCTTAAGTGGATAACAAATAATAACGTTATATTAAACATTAAAATAAGCAAAATCTTAAAAAGAGAACGTAACTTACATTAAAGTGCCTGAATAAAACATAACAGCAAATTCGTTTCGACACCAAATTCTATTTCTATTTATTATATTTATTCGTTATTTATATTAGAGAAATAATTGTTATTATAAAGTAAAGACCTACGATCATTTAGCATTTATCATTCTTAAAATTATAAAGGAGTTGGAGATTTTTATAATACTTATTATCTTATTTGAGTTGAAATTGTGTCTAAGCGACTAAATTAGATGTGTGTATGTCAAATAAAGCCATTTGCCTCGAGTGAGAATTGAATGTCTAATATTTTTTTATTTTTTTATTTTTTAATTGTTAGGACTGTGGCCAATATTTAAGCATAGAACTTTTAAAACTTAATATTTTACAGAATGAAATACTCCTAAGCGTCGTCTTTGTGTTTTAGCCCTTTTAGGTCTTAACCATTCATTTTATTTTGTCAAATAATTATTAAAAATTACGGAGAAATATAGATAAATAGTCAGACCGCTTTCTATTATTTGGTGAAAACAAGGTTTTATTTAATTCATGACGGTTGGCAAACAAGCATACGGTCCGCCTAACACTTGATGACATTGGTTAAATGTCATACATCGCATCAGTACAGTACATTAAATTTAAATAATTATTTATGTAATATTATTAAACAATTAATTTTAAAAACACAAATTACAAAAAAGTTAGACATGTAGCATTACTAAAGAAAGTACTTGTTTGTGGAGCACAAGTGTGAACATTTTATACATTAAGATTTTTAAAGAGAATATAAGTTCAGAAATAAGTAGTCCATAATGTTAGTAGCATAATAATTTGAGCATTAATATTAATTTTATTCGATAAATAAACATCTATGAGTGTATATTAAATAATTTTAAAATTTCATATTATATTCTCATTATATGTTTCAAAAGAGAAAATAATCTTGAAGGAATGTATCGGTTAGATTCGTTAAGTAGGTTTCAATCAAAATCCATTTAATTCAAAGAAACTTCTATCTACGCCACACATACCATCAACAGCGTGGCTTTAGGATTATTTTAATATTTTTAGTATTCCAACAAAATTACATGTATAATGTATATACTACTCATGGATATTATTATTAAATAAAAACTAAATTACATGTATTAGTATCTCCTAGAGATAGAATATTTAGAATCGTTTTACCAACCCATAAGTCGTCTTCCTCGGTAAGGAATCAATCATCAGGAAAATTAATCAATTACAAATCATTCTAAGCGTAAAGAATCGACGCATGGTTTCATGCTCTCCTTTGTACATGCGTAATTTTAATCTCCTCAGGAACTTTTGGTTTCGACTTGTTGATTGAGGCTTATTGCAATTTTTATAAGCTACCTCCTATTCGAATCCCATTGTTAGATATGCTTGTGGAGGAACGTGTAATGTCCCTACATAAAAAGAGGTTCCTCCGACCTGATCGGAATTTATAGGGCAGAGAGCTATTTTATGATAATATAGTAGAAGTGTCTCCTAAATATAATTCACGGTGGTCACAAATACATTTTTGCCTTGGGCCTCTAGTCTATAATATTATGTTAATCCCCATGTTGGAAAATTCGATATCGTGTTGCGGGATTGTGACAATATTGCTTTTATTTGTCTTACACTGTATAGCGTAGATATCGCTACAACTTCGGCAGTGTGATGCAGTGTGTAAATCTGCACCCTATTCATACAAAAATTTTCAGAAGTTCTTATAAATTATGTTCATCAAATAATATATAAATTTGTATTTTAAATTTAAAGTCTTAAATTCTTGATACACTGCAAAGTATTATTTTGATCCTATAATAATTATATGCCACATGTAGTTTACATTAGCGCATTTTTTAATATGCACAAATCTACAAGAGAAACGCTTGTAATAGACGGCTTGTAACGTTTAATGAATAGGGCACTGGTCTTTTTTATCGCGTTATGCTGCATATAGTTACAAACTTGTATTTTTATGCTTTGAGATGATTACCCCACAACATTTTGATGTAATAAGTAAGGTAAGCTCCAGAAAGACACTAAAGGTACGTCCTTTATACAGGTAAGGTTATATGTTCTGTAATAAGTGAAGACACACTGACAGCACAGTTTTCATCAGCAAATGGAAGTTCAATATTTCTCCTTATTTTGCACGTCAGCCACGATTCGTTCTTGTAGGTCCTAAGGACCGATTTTACTTTGAGGCCCCATGGGTTTTTCATTTTTCACATCTGACTATCATACTGAGCTGAGACTCAACGCAATACACATTCCGAACAAAATCCTTAATACTATAGCCTTTTTGAATTATTTTTATACAGTTTTTTGTTTGTCCTGTGATATTTTTCTATATTGAATGATGTAATTGAAGCTATTATAATAATTTTGTCTAAGATCAAGTTTAACATTCCTTACCTAATAATAATAAAATATTGTATATTTTTTACTTATATTAATTGAGTTGATGTTAATATGCGGCATCTTACAGAATATCGTATCGTATAGTAATGGTATGCAAACAGTTCTGATCCTAAGTATGTATGCCAGAGGCCAAAATACTCACTAGTTTTGATCACTCTACTCCTCTCCTACCCGTCTCTATCCTTTATAACCTGTTATCCGTAGTGGCAATGGAAACTACTAGTTTGTGACCTTTACGATGGTTACATTAAGAGAATAACATACCCTGTACATAATAACGTACATAATTTTTGTATAAAAAAGAAGTGTTTATTTACATGTGAATCCTTAAAAAATAATAATAGTAACAATGTATAATAACCCGTTTTTCTAATAATAACTATAACATTACTGATACACAGCTTAGTGTCCCTTCTTGTAGCCCCAGTGCTTGTGATCTTCATGGCCTCCCTTCTTTCCAAATCCATCGTGGTGGTGATGGTGCTCATGATGACTGCCTTCATCGTGATGGCCCTTGTGGTCGTGATGGTGCCCTCCCTTCTCATGGTGACCCTTCTTACCATGATGATGCTCGTGATGTCCATGGTGTTTGCGGCCCCCATGGAAGTGGCCGCCTTTCTTGTGACCATGCTCATGATGATGACCGCCATAGCCTTCGTCATATCCAGATTCCCCATGCTTATCATGGAAGTGCTTATTCTTCTTGAACTCATCTATTTTATGGACACCATGGTGTCCTTTTTGTTGAAGTGTCCTTTGTGGAAATGACCTTTCTCGTCAAATCCGTGTCCCTTTTCGCCCTTTTCACCGTGGTGATAATGATGGTGATGTCCATCATCATGATGATGATGTTTTTTATGACCTCCATGATGGTCATGATGTCCTTTATGCCCTTCATGATGGTGATGTCCCTTATTGCCATGTTCATGATGGTGGTGTCCGTGATAGCCTTTGTGGCCCTTTTCATGATGATCGTGGTGGTGATGATCATGATGTTCCTTGCCACCACCCTTTTCGTGATGATGAGATGCCGCGGATTCAAGATCGGCCTCACTATTGGCTCTTAGATCTTTAGTGTATGTTAACACAACAAGTAGCACCAAACAGCCCAAAAATAGAGCTCCCTTCATCTTTACTGTTTCCTTTGCTACAATCGGTTTGCCTGTGGAAATTATTATTGTCGACATCGATTTATAAACACTAGCAATCAATTTTCTCAGCACCTCAATTGGGCAACGATTGCAATAACTGCCAAGTGCTTGCACCTACAGTACTGTCAAGGTTAGCTGTTTAATTTAGATGATTGTCTTGTTTCTAAAAAAATATTTATCAGTCTAGCAAGTTCGATAACATTTTATACCATAACAAAACGTCAATAGTTTATCGTTGAATCGGTAGATTTTCCGAAAATAATGTTTGATATACAAAAATACAAAAATTTGAAACAATAAAATTGAACATGAACGTTTATCCATAACTACATATAGGCAACAACACATTTTAAAACCAATTAATAAAGAAAGTATCCTTACGTTAATGCAGACGCAAGAACAAGAGACAATAAGAAAAGTGTTGCAGGGAAAATTCTTAAGTGTATAGTACGCTTAGAAATTTATGTTAGATTTAAATTACTTATTAGGCGATGAGAAAATAAATTAAATCCTGACAGAAGCAATACTGGTTTTGGAATGAAATTATATAAACAAAACTAGCAGATAATGCCACGTGTTTCTGTGGCAACAAAGAATTCGTCTCGACTCTTACCGACATTTTCAAAAACTTTAACAAATTATAATTCATCAATCTCAATAATCACTCAGTTTATTGATGTAAGCTGCATGAAAATTCATAGTTTTAAAATTTATCGCGAACAAATAGAGATACATATGTTGACGAAAACTTTGCTTTATAGTATGTAGTGATCCTAGTGATGTCAACGTTGACTGAAAAGCTGTTCCCTCAAAGAAGTTAAAGCTATATATAATTTAGTGACTAGCCTTCAATTTAAGTGAAAGCATCTACCAGGAAAATAAGTTACATGATTTTTTTTTTGAGTAAAGTTTCTATAATAATACTCAGTATAAAATAATATTGTCGCATATTGATATTGTATCTTCTGATTAAAAATTAGATATTAGGTAATACAAACTTTAAACACCCCTCCTTTAACATTTCAGGGGTGGAATTTTAGAACATGTCGAAACAGGTGTTTCTTTAGCTTTAATTGTTCGCCAAAAACAAAGTTTCACTATTCTTCTTACAAAAATGACGAACGAAAGACGGACGGACAAAATTTTAAGCCTTTTTTACGCATTCAAGGGTAGTATTTTAGAAAACGTTGAAACACATTTTTCTTTATCTTACTTGTTCGCTTTAAACAAAGTTTCATGCTTCTAGTTTTTTAATTAATTAATAATTACTTTATTCTTAAGTAATTGCTATTGATCATACCTATAATGAGGTAACAATTAATTTCGGGAACTGCGTAACGTAACTGTATTAACAGAGAATATGTTTATTTTGCCCGGTCTATTTATCAGTAATTGAAAAATATTATGAAATAAAAATTCTATATAAGAAGAATTTAGAGTATATTGATTAATTTTGATTGTTATTGAAGTAGCGTCTATTATATGACTGGCTAATTTCATGCGAAAGAAGCAATACAAATAGATTCAATTACGATTTTTAATAGCCTTTTAAGCTTATATTACATGTACACCACATAGAGATAGTGCTATGCAAGCGCGTCATTATAATTACTTAAGTACTCATTCAATTGTGACAGCAATTAAATTTGATGTGTGATATGATTTTTCACCGACTTCAAAAACAGAAGGAGGTTATCAATTCATGTACAGTACATGAATTTTTTGTGTATATTTGTTACCTCATAAGTTTCGACTGGGTAAACCGATTTTGATGATTCTTTTTTTTTTATTTGAATGTGGTGCAATTTGGTCCAATTATGATAATGGCAAAGCTATCTTCTTCTTCTCCTATTAATGAGAAAACCATATACGTCTTAAATTTTGCATTAATCACTACGTACTATCATTCGTAACTAAATTACGTACTATCATTAGTAAGACATCGCCACATACAGAATTTTGGCACAGACTTCTGTTGTAGAAAATATATATTTTTTTTCTTTTTAGTTTTGAAGTTGGTATTTTTTTATTATTATTGGATTATTGCTAAGGATAATTTCCTTCAATTATATTTTCTAGACAATATTGTCGCTGGCGAAGTCATTAGATTTTTTATTAAAAGAAAACAGCAAATATTTTTTTGTAAATTATTATATAGTAACAAATAGTTTATTATTAATGGCCCACAACTGTTCGAAGACTTTAAAAAGATTGGGAATTACGCGCCAATTAGTACGCTATCATTTTTTTTCAGGTTCTTTTTCTTACGATACTTTTATTTATCACAAAGAAAAAGATAAGATGAATTCGGAAGATAAATAAGTCAAACCTTAAGAATCAGGTCAGTCAGATCGATAATCGATGATTGAAATTTGGTTAATTTTTTAGTTTGGGGATGGATTCATAATCTATATAAATAAAAATGAATCGTCGACATCTATGTACGCGCATAACTTTAGAACGACTGCACCAAATTAGATAATTCTTTTTATTTGTGTTTGTAACTGTCAGATCGACGGGATCGACGGGATCAAATTTGTCACGGGAAAGGGATCAAAGGGATAGAAAAATTGTATAATCCAATGTTTTATGCAGGTTAATAGTTTATAAGTAGAACGGGATTAAAACTCCCACGGTAACGGGATCAAGGGAATACAATTTTGCTATGTACCCGGATGACGTCGGGACTAGTAATTTCGATCCTAAGGATACAAACGTTAAGATTTACGTCACAAAATCTACGTAACTATTTAGTTTTATTAATTTAAATTAGAGATTTTTCGTAATATTTGAATGAAATATATTAAGTTGTGCATATACCTTTAATTTATTAAATCTTTATTAAATATTAGGCGTTTTCTACCAATAAAATCGTGTGTTAATTTTTTAAGGGATCGCCTGGTGATATTACAATTAATTTCCAATTTACTTTTCTATTGCTTCAAATATAGAGGTCTGAAAGGCATGTCAAATAATTTAACTTTTATTTAATGTAGAGATACAATTAGACTTATAACTAAATTCATCTTACATTATATCTTACGTTACTTTGATAAATGAAAAAGTTGACTTAAGAAAGTAGGCGGATCTTAAATAGTTAGAACTTTTTATAATATATGATGCGATAATTATATATGAATATATTTTCTCACTTTTCCAGTTATGAATGATATCAGTATTAGCTAATACAACATTTAAACCTTATTATTTAAACATTATAGCGATATATAAATAAATACCTTTGACATATTTTGTAACTCCATTTCAAACGATTAATTTTATTTTGGATAGGCTATGCTTTTGTGCATGTCTTATAAAATTTTTAAACTGTTTTTACTAAGCACTCTAGAAAAAACGAATGATCTCCATCCAAATTAAGTATGTATACTGAGATTGATTAGGTATGGAGGCAGGAGGCAGCAAATGCTACGGGCCCCGCGTGTTGGAGAGCCTCTTAGCTACACACCTAGTGGAATAGATTTCAAATGATCACCAATATAATCAAAAATGATCAAAAATACTAAAATAGAACCGACAGGTGACTCGGTCGTTCATTCGTGCAAAAGTGCATTTACAAGATTTTCACATTTGCTACCATTTAGTAGTTGTTTTTTTTTTTTTAAAGAATATCCGAGTTTATTATTTTTTATCGCAATTAAGTTTGTATAATCATGCTGCGTTCACTTGGTGAATTAAAATTTTTATAACAATGTGTTATCGATTGTCTCGGATGACTCATTGGTCTCTTCGCTTTCAAAGTGCAATTGTCAGTTTCTTAATTTATTTGAAATTTCGATGTAAAGTCGATAGTCAATTTACTGGCTATATTTGTTGTTAAGAAATATTACCTGAGAGTATTAATTATTTTGAACGTGGTTGCGTGGACAGTTCGTGAGTAAATTGAAATATAAAGTTATAATTTATTGAGTCACTAATTAATTATTTCTATATAGTTAAGCTCGATATATGAGCATGAAAACTGTAATTAGAGGTTACTCTAGTTATATATGAAGCACTTTTTATTGTTCGTTTTCTAAATAAATTAAAAATTAAATATTTACGTCGATTTTAATTAGATTTTTATTTTCTCTTTATAGGATTATTAATAATCGATTCTTATAATGATTGTGAGTATGATAAGTTTTGTGTACTATTTAAAGATTTATTTTTGAATATAGATAATATGAAATTATAATTTTATTTATTTATAATTGCATTGAGCAACTTTAATACTTATCAAAAATATTTGTAATATAGAATGTTACATTACCATTCTATTTTACAAATATTTTTGATAATAATACTATTTGTATATTATTTGTATTTAGCTTTCAAATTTAGTAAGGTTTTTGAAAATAAAAATAATAAGTTTTTATAAAAGGATTTTATTTCTTGTAGTAAAACATAACAAAATTATAGGTAAAAAATCAACAATTAACAACTTGTTTACTACTAATTGCCACTTTTTAGTGATGAGATTTGTGTCCCCAGTGCTTGTGGTGCTCATGACCTCCCTTCTTGCCATGATCATGATGACCATGATGATGCTCATGGTGACCACCTTCATCATGATGTCCCTTATGGTGGTGGTGGTGTCCGCCATGCTCATGATGACCTCCCTTGCCGTGGTGATGTTCGTGGTGGTCACCGTGCTTGTGTCCGTGGTGGAAGTGACCGCCCTTCTTGTAATCGCCCTCATGATGATGACCGCCGTGGTGAGAATGATGACCCTTTTCGCCGTGATGATCGTGGAAGTGCTTATCCTTCTTGAATTCATCGTGATGTTCAATGCCATGGTGTCCCTTGGTGTCATGTCCCTTATGGAAGTGACCGTGCTCGTGGTGTCCATGACCGTGATCACCCTTCTCTCCATGCCCGTGGTGGTGATGGTAGCCCTCATCATGATGGTGGTGTTTCTTGTGTCCGCCGTGCTCACCGTGGTGGCCCTTGTGTCCTTCATGATGATGGTGGCCGTGATGTCCATGATGATCTTCATGGTGACCCTTGTGTCCCTTGTGGTCGTGGTGGCCATGGTCGTGGTGGTGGTGTCCATGGTGATCATGGCCGCCACCCTTTTCCGAATGATGACCGGAAGCTGCGGTCTCAAGATCGGCTTCCCTCTTCTCCTGATCTCCTGCCGGAGACCGTGGCAACGAAAGCCACAAAGGCACACAACACCAGAAGACTTCTCATGGTTGGTTAGACAAGCTACTGTGGTTGACTGATACCTGCCTTGGTAGCGGATGATATTTTATACTAGTTAACAGCAACGGTTAAGAAACTTATCGCTCAACGATCAAGGTCGTAAAAGTATTGATCTATACTTACTTCCACTTCCAGGTAACTTAGAGATGAATGTTTATAATTAATAAAGATATGTTTATAAGTAAAAAGTAAAACATATTATTCAATATATTTTTTATTGTTACTCTATGGTTCGAGAAATAAATAAGACTATATTATAAGACATATTAAAATTTGGTACTTAATTTATTAAAGTTGGTTGATTACTTGTAATTATTATACTAAGCAATTGTATAAGACGTGAAAAATTTGAATGTCATCTAGCATCAAGCAATAAAAAACCAAGCAACGCCAATTTAAGCCTCAGTAGAAAAAATTTGTACTAAAGTACTTCAGTATCAAAATCTTTAAGTCTACACGAATATTTTAAAGCTTATGAAATTAAGTAGATAAAATTTTAAAATGCTATATGTATATTTTGTTTCAGTAAATTGTATGTACCATAAAAATAGTGACATGCATTTTTATTTTTGATATAAAATATTATTATGGACTTCTAATGTTCAAAAATTGGCCATTATTATTATTTAAAATTTACACTGAGATAGCATTAAAGGTCATGAAACGACCCAAAGCTAAAGCAAATAAGAAAAATCAATTGGGATATAAAAGGGGGTGCTGGACTGTTTTTTATCTTCTTCTTAAAGTGCCATCTTCTTCCGAAGGTCGGCGATCATTAGGGCAACTTGTATTTTTGATGCCGCAGCTCTGAATAACGAACGAGTGCTTTTTCCAAACCATTGGCGTAAATTCTTCAGCCAAGATGTTCTTCTTCGACCCACACTTCGCTTGCCTTGGATCTTGCCTTGTAGGATAAGTTTTTTAGGCATAGTTATAATACAGAATCAATGAGGAATTGGACAGAGTCACGATATATTTTTCATAGAAAACAACTATCGTTTTTTTCCTCTCTTAAGAGTTGAGTGAAACCTTAAACTTTTAGCCACCTTTGCATGTTAACTCCACTTCCACTTATCACTAAGTGTAGTAGAGTTGGTTGCTTCCCGAGGTTAATAAAAAAATACTCTAAGAACAAACACAACCTACGCGAGTAATTTTACATTAGATATTTCTAATAATTCTTGTATATTTCCTTTCCTTTCCTTCACTTTTTCCTTATTTACCTATTGTTTTATAATTCAAAAAAATTCTTTCAATTAAGTTAGAACTACATATATTATGTAAGTATACAAATAATTTACTTTAAATGGAAATTTAACTTTATTTTTATTAGAAATGATGAATGGAATATTAAATATTAGGCCTTTTAATCAATCTCGAATAATCTAAGATTTCGTTTTAAAACCTTTTTGATAAGACCCATAATAATTATATATTTAATCTTTTTTATAACATTACGTTATTATTAATAATAAGGTGGTTTTAAATTCTAGTTTGTTGTTACTTAGATAGTTTCTTATTATTTAGTTAGTTTGTTGGTACGCTGTGTGCTTTTAAAAATGGTTTTTCATATTTCTCTTATCGCTATGCAACATATTAAGCTATGTCTACCATTACTTATTGCTTAAAAATAGAATTTATTCTCGAACTCATTGTCAATTTTAAATGAAATATAAATAAATTCCACTACTACATTAAGTAAAGTGCCTTAGGTAAGGATTTGATAAAAATTAGCTTTTCATTTGTATAGGAAGAATACTTAGTACCTGCACTTATGAAAATAACTGTTTATAAGTAGACAATTATAAATGAATGCTATTTATGAACTTTGTAATGAGTTTACAATAATCAATATTTTATTGCCGTCAAATAATATTTTAATTTTTATGTCAGGTGAGGAAATTGTTTAGAGGAATTAAGCTGTCTTTATAATGCATATTTTTAATTACTCTATTAAATCACAACAGCAATGACAAAAATATAAAAACAATTGCAATAAATAATAAATTAGGAATAAATTATTTATTTACATATCACAAAGTAATTAACAATAACAAACAATTTTTCGTTTTCGTTTCGAATTTTCTATCAATGTCCTTTCCATCCCCAACCTTTATGGTCTTCATGAGCTCCTTTGCTACCTTGCTCGGCCTGATGGCCCCAATATTCATCGTTCCCACCTTCATCGTGATGGCCCTTGTGGTCGTTGTGATAACCTCCCTTCTCATTGTGTCCCTTTTGTCCATGTTCGTGCTCATGGAAACCACCTTCGCTGTGCCCTTTATGGAAATCACCTCCCTTTTTGTAACCACCTTCATTATGATGTCCGCCATAGCCTTCTTCGAAACCGGATTCCCCATGTTTATCATGGAAGTGTTTGTCTTTCTTGAATTCGTCTAATTTGTGGATTCCGTGGTGACCTTTGGTGGAATGTCCTTTATGGAAGTGACCTTTTTCTTCAAAGCTATGACCTTTTTCGCCTTTCTCCCCATGGTGGTGTTCATCGAAATATCCATCGTCGTGATGGTGGTGTTTGTTGTGACCACCGGCTTCTCCAAAATGTCCCTTGTTCCCCTCATGAAGGGAGTGACCCTTTTTGCCGAAGTCTTCCTCGTGGTATCCTTTGTATCCTTTATTTCCATATCCTCCATGTTCAGCAAAATGATCGCCATGGTGTTCACCGCCACCACCCTTCTCCCAGAGGTGGGATGCCGCTTCCTCGAGATCAGCTTCACGTTTATGGCGAACGTCTCTTGCATAGACGGCCGCTAGAACCACAACTAAACCAAACAAAACAGTGGCCCTCATATTCCTGCACTCCTGGATGTGGAGCGTATTGCCAAATGATACCTGTTGCTCATTTCTTGTAGCTTTTATAGTATTGCCAATACCACACTGAATTGTCTTTGATGTCAGGGTAAGTGATTATGACCGTCATAACTGCATGAATGACCTAAATTTTTAAATTAGTTGTATTGTTATCTTAAAATATTACTCTCGATTACTTTGTAATACTTCGTTCTACATTATATTTAAAATAATTTTAATTATAAGTCCAATAAGTTTGTAAGCTATACTAAGTTAGTTTATTTCTTACGTTTTACCGAAGTATTCATAATAAATGCAGTAAACCTTATACATGAACACGTAATAAGAAAATTAAAAAAAAACTATTAAAAATTAAAAAAATAGGGAGTTCTAATGACATAATAAAATAAAAATATATCATATTTTAACTGACTTTAATACATTACGAACATTATTTTCCATTGGTACTCGTTACTCAGCTGGGGACAAATTTGTTTCAGAAGCAATGGGACACCACGTATCTGTTAAAACGTGACATCGCGAAACGACTATGGCTAGTAATTAGGTTTATTTCATGTTTTTATTATCTACATGCTGTGTGGCAATCAAAAGCAAAAATGACTTTATGGGGAATATACTGAAACCATGTTTATTTAATTTTGTAGGATTCCCCATATTGTACAGATGACACAAAGAGACGTTTTCACCTAAGTCAAGGCCGTATTGTGTCAAGGTGAGGTTGCGAAGGCGTCGCCGTCGTTGTTTTCTATCTTTTATTTAAGTAAAATGATTTTGATAGATTTCTTGCGCCACTTATTCCGCTTGATCGCACACGTTCTGGCCCAAGTGAGTTGGACACTGCGCTCAGCGGCGATATCGTAAGCATTATTTTCAGTAATAGAATTGAAGATTTTTAGTCATTTGAATATTGTAATCAAAGAATTTGCTCATATTTCGTATCTCTTCTCGCTACTTTAACTTAATAACACGTAGGTTGTGTCTATGGGATGGGTTTTGTAGATTTTAATGTTTGGAATACAATATTAAATTTATGATAAAGCCTGTTCCATTTATGGTAGACCATATAGTTTTTTGACAACCGTTATGAAAAAAAAAAATTTGAAGTTAAAAAAAATTGAGAAGTGAAGAATGTGTGAAAGGATTCTTTATTTGCAACAATTTCTTCAACTAAAGCAACAATTCACATACAATTCTCTTAATCTAGCAATAGAAACATTTAGAACATTTTCTGGGATTATATTGTAAAAGCGTATACATTGTCCTTTAAAAGAGTTGTTTACTCGATGAAGTGGAGTCGCGTTACAAGTTTGTATTTGTTGTTTATTGGCAAACGTTGGGAGAATCGATAACAAGAGAGTGATACTGTAGAGCTTTGCTGATTTTAACATATATAAAGGCATCAAGACGTGACGACCCCATCTCATTGTTGGGATAATCTCTGTTACAGCAGAGATTATTCCACCAGTGCAATCAGTCACACTGGTGGTAAAACTTTTGTTGCAAGAGGCCAGCTAGGAAGGTATTACCGCAAAGCAGTTTTACCGCAAAGAAGTAATGTTTTTGATTACTGTGTTTCGGTTTGAAGGTCACTGTAGGCTAGTGAAATTACGGAGCACAGGAGATTTAAGAACACATATCTCGAGGTTGGCAACGCATGAATGGCAACTTATCGATTATGACAACCTTTTACCATCAGGTGGGCCGTATGCTTGCTTGCCAAGTCAGTAACATAAAAAAAAATATACCGGATCTGGGGTCCGATCACTTAGTCGAATATTGAATTGATTTTTTATTTATACCTTATGATAATTATACCCTGTGTCGGGGATCCGGAAACATACACAATGACAAGGACAAACACACCCAGACAGGAAAACGTCCCTGTATGATCAATACACACATCTGCTCCGAGTGAGAATCGAACCCGCAACCTGTGGCGCAGGTTCTCTTGGATCGGTAACACGCTTGTTGTACAACTGGTGTAGTATGGTGTTATAGGCTGCAGCGACCATTGAGCTGATAGGAAATTCATTTGAAACATTTGTGGCATAAAAAAAATATAGAACTGACGTGTGATTTAAGTAACTTCCTGAAAGTCTATCTTCTTCGTCCTAGCATTATTTCCGGTATTTTATCTACCCAGGGTCTGTTTATTACTGTTATCCGGATTTAACAAGTTACTAGTTTTTACACAGAGCGATTGCCACCTGACCTCTAATTTTGGGACCTTCCAATTGCGGGAGCTTAAGGGCGAACCAGTAACATTGGATAAGAGCCGAGACTAACAACCGGGACCGACAGCTTAACGTTCTCCTAGGCACCGTGGGGAGACCCCAAGGGCAAACGCCCTATCGCACAGATATTTGTAAAATCAATACAAACATCTGCCGACGAGGCTAAAAGCGGACTTGCTACCAATACGCCACAATGGTGTCGAAACAACTATAACTAGGCCAGATTTAAATATTTTTAATAAATTGGATATATAAATATTACAATTGGCTCAGGATATTAAAGTCCCTCCCAGTTACATCACTCGATTTACATCTCTGGCATGCACTGATTACGGTGGGACGACTATAATATGTTACACCTCTCGTTACATACATAATACATATATACAGAGAGAGTAACATTATTAATGTGCTCAATTAAACCAGCATTTCGCTTAATTGGCGCGAGTATAGCATACATTTACACAATTATATATATATGACGTTTTCAGTATTGATTGTTAATTACTTCAAATTGCTCGTGTCATTTTGTATTCTGATATATTATATTTTATATCATGCTTACACGTGTATGCTGGAGAATCCACTAATTAGGATCTGCGTGGTTGATGTTCTTGTCTGCCTTAATAATTTTATCAATCAGTGCCTCAGTCGCCATAGGCACTGCCTCAATACACGTCCATCCATGATCCCTTGAGTAAAAAAAACCGCACCATGACGGATACTTTATATTAAGACTACAACCACTTTTGTCTATATTTTAACATGATAAATATATTAAACTCCCACAGATATGTAAGAAAATTTTTGTAAAACAATATAATATAAGTAAATTACAACATATTTACAATTCAATACTAACTACATATATTTACAAATAATTACAATTGTACAAATATACTAAAAATATTCTCTTACAGCTTTCGTGGATTTGTTTGCGGTTGGAGAAGATTATATAAAATTATATGCTGTATATTTATATACGTGTTACTATGCTATATGCTTGTATATTAGTGGATTTTTGACATCCCTGCGTGTGGATTGCTATGTACCTAAATTAAACGTTGTAAATTCATAAGGCATAGTTAGACATGCTGTTACAAAGTATGCTTCGCAGTATACGTGAGCATGCTCTTTTGCTTAGCGCACATGTCATTTAATTGCAAGATCTCTGCTAGTGTAGCATGTTGTGTAATGAAAATTCCACCCGCGTAGCAGGTAGTATGCGTGAAAATCGATCGACGCAATGGTCGATTGTTGAGCGTACTCGTAATAAATGTGCTAATTATAGACGCTACACACTCAACGACCCCCATTAGTATAGTTATATCCTGTGTCGGGGGTCCAGAAACATTCACAGTGACAAGCACAAACACACCCACAACGGTAAACATGCTTGTATGGTCAATACCAACATCTGCTCCGAGTAAGAATCGAAACCGCGACCTGTGGTAGGTTCGCTACTAATGCGCCACAGCATCGTCAATTTAAAATACTGACATCGCTAGAACACATATACTACTAAGTAGGAATTGTTCAATAATAGCATGCTTTCGTGTTACTAATGAGCATGTCTATCTATACCTTATTCTAGCATGCTAATAGCATGCCGATATATACAGTAGTTGTAGTAGCACCACGAGTATTATGGTAAAAAAGAGTGAAACCCATAAGTAAAATCAGTATTACGTAAGCATTCAGTAAATGTTTGATTGAAATTATGTGACTAGAACTAGAATTCTAGTCCTAGCAGTCAAGCAATTCACGGAATTTCTGAATCAGTGATTGACCGTAGCGGAAACTTGATAAATTTGAACTGTCGTTGCTTTGCTGTAGTCCTCAATTGATTTTCATAGACGGGAATTGTCATTCCGGAGGAGAGGCGCTCGAATCCTTCGGGTCGACAATAGTCGTGATATGAAAAGCAGGTGGATCGACCTCTCGTGTCTAGAATACTAAACGCCTTGTTATCATCTCATTCTCGGCGTCGACGAAGCTCGAAGGTTAAATTATCTCTCCAATTTTCCCATCGGATTTTTATACGTGCCTTATTTTTAAAATTCCGGCGTTTATTCTAGATCGTAAAATTAGGAAGCGCAAATGAAAATGAGGTAGCCTTATAAATATTAAACTTTAAGTACAAGCTGCTTTACATATCTTGAAATGCACGCTCCATCTTAGTTCTCGTTTTACATTTTTATAATTATACGAAATAATGTTGGAACTACTAATTAAATTTTGTACATTTAAATTGTAAGCGTGACGTCAGCACAGATTTGACATACCCTAAGTGCCTTTTCAGACATACATGGTTTTCTTCTTTCAGTGTTTATATCATACCGTGCCTGTTCATACGGTGACAGTTACACGGCCTACTTGATGATAAACAGCCACCCCAACCTATACTACTTGAAGTATCAAATGCGCTTTGCGAACCCAAGGGATGGAAAAGAAGGGGTGAGAAGGAAAAAAGGAAGGGAGCAGATGGGAGATTTGGCCTCCGGTGTTGTTGTATTGGGACTTATCGCACGAAACGCCAAATACTCCGTTACTTTACGCCGATACTTTCCTGGTCGAGCCGGCCTGTTTGTGCTGAGAAAAGCATGGCTCTACTACTACTATAATGTGAAAGAATACGTCCGGTCACGGCATAGGCAGTGACGTGGTATTCATGAGAGCTTGCATATTATATTACTACTAAGTGTGTGTGTGAAGAGGTCGTAACGTTAAATTTAACTAAGTACATTTTTTGTGTGTTTATCTAATTAAAATTTTGAAAGAAACCTGCTTGCTTGCAATCTCTTTAGTGGATCTGTTACTCATCACGAAACAAAAGATAATTTTTATATGTCTTGTAAATGAAATGTTTATGCAATACACTAATACAATACATTGATTCAGCATCTTTAAAATATATAGTCGTTGTGAAGTCTGAAGTGGGTCTATCTGTGAGTGGCTCGCAAGACGCTTAGATCACAGACCAAGCATTACCCAGTTCGCTGGTTTGGAATAATATTTAAAAGTTTGGGATGTATGAGATTACGGGGAAGTTTGATCTTCCAAGTGAAAGTTTTTGATGAAAGATGAATTATATCGTTTTTAGTTTTAATTCCTTGAAATTTATAGATATTTTCTTCATGTACGTATTTCATATAGTAAATTGCTGGAAATGTGAGCTTGAAAAGTCTAGGAACGTTTAGTATAAAATTAGAGAATACCTTGTGGAGTCCACACAGTTCAGTGAACACAAATCTAAACAAATATCACTTTTTTTTGGATAGAACTTTTTCTGCTGTACGATTTAAAATTTCAGGAATTATATGGAACTTTAGTTTTACCGATGAATTTGATGATTACGATTAAGGATGAGAAAGTAAGATCTGCGACTATACAGATTAATATATTACTATGGAAACATCGACAACAAATGCTTGGGATGATTGACAAATCTTCAAAGAATCATCCCAAGCATTTGAAGACATTAAAAATATATTACGAACGCCTATGGAATAAAATTTATTGTCACTGCGTATATTACGCTTCTATGCTTGAGGGCAAGTGGATATGTAATATGCACAACATTTAAGATACGCGAGAAATGGTTTTATGTTTCTAATAAGAGGTAAAGCTTAGTCATAGAAATATTAACAATAAGGTACATGAGTCGCAAATTGTGACTTATGAGCCACAAGAAGTGCGAGCATGTATTAGTGTCGTTTTTTCACTTTGCCTATCATTGCTGTATATGCTCTTCAATAACCGGCTGTATCAATATCTAATAGCTGTATAAACGCAAGTAGCAATGTAATGTATAAAAATTAAGATGTCATGCTCTGCGTATGTATGTAGTATTTATTTATATATTTATTTAAATTCTGTATTGTACACACAAGAGAAAATACAACATAATACATATATTAATTTGACAAAGATGGTACAAGGGCGGCCTTATCACTTAAAGTGATCTCTTACAGGCAACCTTTATTTATAACATATCTTATTGTTGGAAAGGCTACTCATTGCACAAAAAGGTAGAGTAAATACTTAACATATATTTAATATTTGTAATTACATTAAACATATTATTTATCATATATAGACTTACATATTAATACATAAATATTAAAATACACAAATACATAGATACATACATATTCAAATATGAATACATAAAATATTATAAATTACTTTAATAGACATACATAGACTTTATATTACACTGCCAGATAATATTTCTTAAGACGGCATTTAAACATGCCAAGTGATTTAGATGTTCTAATATGACGAGGTAATTCATTCCACAACTTTACAGCTTTGCTGGTGAAAGAGTTGCTATAACAATGAGTATGGCAAAGAGGCACCTCAAGCAGGTTGTCAGTTTGAGAGCGAAGGTTCATAGAGATTTGAGAATTCGAGCCAAGAAAAGAAAAGCGTTCTTTTAGGTATGAAGGAGTATTGGGAAGGAAAAGAATAGAATATAAAAGAACAAGAGCATGAAGATTACGGCGTTGTTGTACAGTAAGCCATTGTAGTTTAATGCGATGCTGTGAGATATGGTCAAACTTCCGAAGACCGAAAATGAATCTTATGCAGAGATTTTGCAGGCGTTCAAGTTTATTTAGCAGTCCCTGTGACAAATCCACATAACATGAGTCCCCATAGTCCAGAAGTGGAAGAAGAAGTGATTGTGAAAGATTTATTTTAGTTTTGATTGGCAGAAAATTCTTCCACCTCTTTAGCCTACCAAATGTACTAAATACCTTTCGGCTAACTTCAGCAACTTGAGGACCCCAGGACAGACTACTGTCCATTATGATACCCAGATTCTTCACGGAACCGCTAAATTGCACAACAGCGCTATCAAATATTATGGAAGAAAGGATATTAGGATCTAATTTGTTAAGTTGACTTTGATTACCAAAAAGAGAAAACTGAGACTTACTAGGATTTATAGTCAACCCATACAACTTGCTCCAGCTACTTATAGTGAAGAGATTAGAATTGATCAGTTGTATAGCTCGAGAGATGTCATTGACGGTTGTCGTAATATAAATCTGCAAGTCATCGGCATACAAATGAAAAGGGATCGAGAGAAGTTCGGTAAGAGAGTTAATAAATATAGAAAAAAGCAAGGGAGAGAGTACACTGCCTTGCGGAACTCCAGCAACAAGACGACAGCACGACGAGTATTTGCCATCAACGCAAATGCGTTGTTCACGATCATGTAGATAGGATCTAAACCATTCAGTAGCATTAAGATAAATGTTTATAGATTTTAAAATGGCTAGAAGGATGTCAAAATCAACGGTATTGAATGCGTTAGAGAAGTCGAGTAGGGCAAGAATTGTAATTTGCTGGTTTTCTATTCCAAATCGAATGTCGTCACAAACTTTGATGAGCGCGGTCGTCGTACTGTGTCCTGTGCGAAATCCAGACTGGAAAGTAGAAAGGATATTATTTTGATTAAGAAATACAGAAAGTTACTGATGAATTATACACTCTAAAACCTTAGATAAGAAAGGAAGGATAGATATTGGACGAAAGTGAGATACAGAGGAAGGATTAATAATTTTTGGTAACGGAATGACAACTGCCCGACTCCAGATGTTAGGAAAAGTATTACTGGAAAGAGAATAGTTAAAGATATGGGCGAGAACAGGAAGGATATCGTCAAGCGCTAGGATAATCATTTTACGACTGATGCCGTCACTACCGATCGAATCAGATTTTATTGTTTGTATATGGTTTTTTATATCCTCAGTAGTAATAGCACTAAATGAAAATGGTAAAGAAGTAGGTCTAGGAAGTGAGGAAAGAGAAATTAGAGTAGAACTTTTAACATTGTCCTCCAAGACATTAATTGTGGTAAAATGTTTATTAAGTGAGTTTATGTCAATGTTAGGCTTTAACTGTGTAGTTTTACGCTGACTACCTATACCCATGGCGTCTAGAAATTTCCAAATCTTGGCCGGGTTGTCACCAGAAACTGCTGTATGTATGTATCTTCGTTGAGCATCTCTGCAAGTCTTACTGCATCGGTTCCGCAGAGTTTTGTACTTGATAAGATTTTCATCAGTTGGGTGTAATTTATATTTAGACTTGGCAGAGTTGCGCTTAGCCATAAGTGCTTTGATATCATGTGTTAGCCAAGGCGCCGGAAGGTGTTTAATTTTTATCGGACGGAGTGGAGCATGAGTATCAAATAGTTCAGTCAAAACAGAATTGAAAATATTGATTTTCTCATTTATAGCTTGGGCACAGAAAATGTCATCCCAATTAATCAGGTTCAGATCACGTAAGAACCTTTAAGTAGTAGTGATAGCATAGTCGGTAGAAATCTAGCGGAAAGGCGGCGACACGTGTTTTGTAAGCGACTTTTAACATTTTATTATTAACATTTCTGTAATCTGCCGCGGACAGTCAAAGCCAATTATACTTCAAGCACACTAGAGTATCATTTTTAAGTTCAAGTAAAAGTAAATAAAATACCACATATTATTATTTTTAAGCTCCATTTTTAAATATATAATTGGAAACTAAAGTTAAAATAGTGCCCAATTAAAATGGACGTAACATGAAATGACTGTCCCAGTGGCCGGCCATTTTGGAATTTACTTAACTGAAATTAGCATAAACTAGTACGATAATATTATGGCAATGTGGAGTTGAGCTACGGTAATAATTAATAAAATATTATAGAACATTAAATGTAATTATAATTATATAAATAATACGTGGTGGCCAAATTTCAAAACAGGTAATGAATATTGAGATTTCAACTAATAAAATAGCAGTTGGAAAATCAATGGGATGATTATGGTATTGTCGGTTATTTTTTATTTCATTGAAAATGTTTCAGTACTTCAATGTTTATTGGCGAATGTATAAGTTTTTAAGGTCTTTACAGAAGGGGTCTAACTCCTGCTGCGATTCTGGTAACGATATAACTGACCCGCATCACAATTTCGTAGTTCGTACCATGACATCCTACTAGCGATATTAAACCATATTGAGTTAATAAGAAATTAGGGACAATTACGTTCCATTTATCTTAGAACGTTACGTCACGCATTTACTAGCTGGGGGTCTACCATGAACTTTTAGTAACAATTCTATTGCGATATAATTTAATTCAGGTACTAAAGCGATTCAGATTTTATATGACTATAAAGTATAAATATATATCATGATAAGAAATAGCGATGCAGCTCAGTTTAGATCTTAGTTTGAATCGCAATGAGAATTCATAGTGGTCCCTCTGAACATGACAAGACCAGTATTGCATCGCAATAAGATATATTACAGAATCGCTAAACATAAGATGAAATCTTACGAATTGTGATTATGACATGACTTTATTTAAATGTACTCGTAATTAATTAAATCTATTCTTTGATTTTGTTGACAAGAAGGTGAAAAATTAAAGATTATTTCCTGAAAAATTAGAGCTTGAATTTAAATTGAACGTCGATAGCCTTTGCCCGTTGACGTAATTGGTTCCGTCGTTATTGATGGAGCGTCTCAGAATTTTAATGAGAACCCAATTAGAATACACGTCAATAACTAAGATAATTATGTTACAAGGATCATGTGTATCCAAAGTTAAAGTGTATGTTTTGAGTGGATTGGAAGTAAATTTTGTTACTTAAATTGTTACATAATATAAAATTGGTATACGGTCGTCACGTACCGGCGTCGAGACGTGACGTCCACATCGCCCGCTGTTGCGATAATACCGGCGTCGGGACGGACGACCCCATCGCCCGCTGTTGGGATAATCTCTGTCACAGCAGAGATTATTCCACCAGTGTAATCAGTCACACTGGTGGTAGGTCTTTTGTTGCAAGAGGCCGGCTAGGTAGGTACCACCGCAGTGACAAATATTCTACCGCCAAATAGTAGTGCTTAGGCATTACTGTGTTCCAGTTTGACTATTGCAATTACTAGGCAACTGTAGGCTAGTGAAAATACTAGGCAAAGGAGATTCAAGAACCAATATCTCGAGGTTGACAACGCGTGAGTGGTACCTATTAAAAGTGTTGCGCGCGCTCATAGGCTACGGTAACCACTTACCATCAGGTGGGCCGTATGCTTGCTTGCCAACTTGGTACATTAAAAAATAAAATATATATTGTATTGAAGGAAAATTGCTCTTAATAATTAATTTTATTCTTAAAATTACATGTGTTGCATCCATTTGCGTCTGCCTTAAATTTTGGATTAATTTGCCATTGTCATGGCAAATTGGCATTACTCTCTCGATTTAAGCTATTTTGTTGTCAAAATTGGCAGAGATGTGAATCCATTGTAATTAAACTACGGATCTAAGGATGAATATGTAATACACATTCTTTCTTCATAGTTCTTATATTCTGAAATTCTGACCTTATTTATGTATATTACTACCATTTTCACGCGGCTGCGTCTGTGAGAGCTTGACAATAATGTTCAGGCAGATGTGTCATTAGGCCGAGTTGTTGTGCCAGACGACTGATTAAAAGCTATTTCCCATTTTTTTGAGAAAAGTACTATTCTGGATAATAATATTAATAATAAACGCTATACAATAAACGGCCCCCATTAGGGTAGTTGTAAGCTGTGTCGGGAGTCTGGAAACACACAAAATGATAAAGAGAAACACACCCAGACCGGAAAACATGCCTGTATCACTGTTCACTACCACTGCGCCACAACGTCGTCAGGATGTATTTCTTTACACCACACAACGTCAATGCAAAATTTTACGATCATCGGTTTACTAATTAAGGTGCCAAGATGTAACAAACAAACAAACTTACATTCGCGTTTAAAATATTAGTAAGAAAGTTTGAATTTTACTATAACTTTCGTTGTTGTAAGTAATATAATCGTATAAAAGTTTTCATCGTAATAAATTACACCATAATTGAAGGGTCGCATTTGATTTTGGTGAACACGTTAAAGCTAACGTTGAGGGAATAATGTAGCGGTGTTCGATAGTAGGTAATGGAGGTGAAACTTCAGCAAACTCTCGTTTCCGTGGCCATTTGTCAAACAAAAAATATTGCCCAAGTTTCAGGTCAAAAGTGTTGCCAGACATGACTTATATAAATAATTGCCCCCGTTCAGTTACTTCAAGCTCAATTTGTTATATCAGAATACGTGTTATATTTCGGATTTTATTTTTATGTTAAATAAAGAATAATTTTACTTAGATTTTCAGTAATTTCTAAATATTGATTCAAACTTGAATATTTTTTTGTTGCCTGGAAATAAAAAAAAATTGAAAAGGATTTGTAAATTATACAAAAACGACCACACCTATTTTTATAGGTGCAGATAATACGTACGAATTTTTTTGCATCAAACTGATACTAGAAAGAAGAAAAAGAAAATTGTTTTCTTGCAATATGTAAGACGAAATCTTTATTATTATAAAACCGTAACATAAGTATTCTGTGTTTAAGATATACATTTTTTATGCATATGATGCTATGATTTTTCTGTCTGCAAAACACCATTTTTTGTATTTTTAGGTTTTACTTTATTCGAGCATTACATAAAAACTACTGGGCTAATTTTGTGTAGTCGATGTATTTAATACTTGTTTAAAAGCCTATTTCGTAGCTTTAGACTCGCTACGTTTACGGGAGCCGGAAATATAATCATAAAACTATATAATAGCTCTGCTCGCCGCTCCGCCGTTAATGTAGTTTTTTGATAAATCCCACGGGATTCTAAAAGTTTTCCGGGATAAAAAGTATTCTATGTATTAACCCAGGCAATAAGCTATTGGCACACCAAGTTTTATCTAAACCGCTTCAATAGTTTTTGCATTACAGGGTAGCAAACACCCATCCCAACATACATCTATTCCCACAAATTTTAACGCGAAAAAAGGTAATATATGGAATATAAATAAAGTAAAATGTTTTTATAACACCAATACCTATTTTTAAGCATATTAAATGAATGTTGTGATATCGATAATTAGCTCTTATTTTTTGAAGAAATCCGTTCTATATTTTTGAAGTCTTACAAGTGCTGGCGTTTAAAGAAAGAATATGCTAAATCTTGATGGTTTTAATATTAAATGTGAGCGCCGTAAGCTTAAAATATAAGCACTCTACATTACATTTTCTTTTTCCGCGCTTCCTTCCTACCTCTAGATCTATATATAAAAACATCGTAATGAATTTTAAAAGTAGTAGAATTTTACAGTTTCTTTACGCGGGTTAGAATATTATAACAATATATTTTAATATTCGATCTTGAGGCGTTTCATTCGATGGGTGACAGTACCTGAGGGACAAAACGTCATCATTTATCATTTTCTTATCTGCTGATATATATGAAAATTAGATACGGTGAAGGTAGGTTGTACGTTTATTTGCCATTTTTGTGATATAAAATTATCTATAAAATATTTGTGTTAAAATCTAACATATTGAAATAACAATCTATGATATAATTTCGCCTGAATTAATGATAATTTTGCTGTTATGAAATTCATAACTCCCTTGTAAATTCTGTCAAATCAAAGGGCTGATTATCGAATTCAATTATAGTTTACAAGTAGAAACAGTTACGAAGGAAGTTTACGTACACCCGCAAGCCTCCAAACATGCAAAGCAAGTTCAATCAACTTAATCTACTTCGCCTACTCAAGAATTAATAGAATTAAAACTATATTGTTGCCAAATGAAAAAGAAAAACATACTCTGATCAAATTTTTTAATTTGATTATTTGTTGCTGGAAAAGGCTGCTCTGCTTAATATTTTGCTAGCAAATGTCAAGAGACAGATAATATGAAAGTATGTATGTTTGGATATTCGTTACTCAATCTCAAACATAGATTGTTATCTGGATTAACACATAGTATACTTTTTATTCAGGAAAAATGGACAAATAAGCAATACCATGTGGTTGACATGGTATTGCTTATTTGCGTCCAAATGTAAGGTTATGGGTAAACAAATGATTTATTTCTTTCTGGAGGCAATTCTAAGGTCACCGTGGACGAAGTCACCGGCAGATGCTAGTTAACTATATTAATAAAGCTAGATTAGAATTAAATCCTTCATAAAAAAAAGAAATATCAAAATTAAGTTATTTAAATCTGTAAGTGTAAATGAACATTTGAAATTTTCTAATAAATGTTCTTGTTAAATTAATTAATAGTGTAATTAATTTTATAAATTTAATTTTCGTTTGCCAATTGAGATCTCCAAACATACGAGTATGTAACTTTACGCGTTAACGTTGTTGAACAAGTTATTGAAGTGTTCAACTACAGAGCAGAGTGTACTCGTTAAGTGTGAGATGTTCATTTGCTCTATGCCTCTTAAGGCAAACTATATTGTATTTATTTACTAAAATTAATCAGAGTTATTCATAAAAGCAACAGCTTTATGTCCCTTTGAGCAAAAGCTTCTTTTAAAAAAGTAAACTAAGAACTTTAAAAAAAAATATTTTACCAATGCTCTTTCAAGCCGTTACTAATTCTCCTCTTGTCCCTCCAAATAACCAAGGCGGAAATACCAACGGGGTCAGGATCGAACCCGCAACTCTCGTGTTTGCGGTTGAGTATAGTATAGCCTTGCTATAATTGGTGTCTCTTGGGTCAATTGACTCTACTCCCCTAATGGTAAGTAGTAGAGTCGTGATGGAGGCTAATACGTTTGCAGAAGGCGATCTGCACTAGCCACACTCACCATAACTACTCACAAGATAAGGAATTCCATTTTTTTGACGCGTGACAAATAAAATTGTTTAATTTCATTATTTGTCGCGAAATAGCAGTATTCGTATTGTTATATTTTTCGCGACAAGTGTATAAATAAGTGTATAAGCCAAAACTCCTCTTTCTTTCTACTCATCTATCTTCCATATATAAGATCAGAATCACACGTGCGATTGATTTATCGAGCCTAACCTCTTCAGTGAGGGCCTCATAGAAGGAGGTCATGGTTGACCAGGACCTCTTGCAACGGGAGGTTTTCAGCTAGTACCGCTAGCAATGCAATGGAATGATTTGTGTCCATAAATATCACCCATCGGCTACAATAATCACTTATCACTACAAAATAAAGTTAATGTTATGGCGATATATTTTAAAAATTGTTCAATAATCTAAGTAAAATTTATAAAATAGTGATAAGTTATTATTACCAGTTTACTTAAAAAGGCCGACTTATATAACTTAGTTAAATTATTCTTTATAAAGGTAAGATAAGTTTTAATAAGGGTTTCGTCATTAAGGTCTCACGGCGGCAACTACCGGAGACCGAACAGACCCAATGCTTAATATTACTTCCGGTCCGTAGCGCTGTCCTCAATTACCCCTCAGAGATATGAATAATGTTAAATTTGGTTTTGAGATACTGTCTCTAATTATATGCATAAATAATAGAACTGATTTAAAACCTGTAAAGTGATACGTCCAACCTTATCTATTTATTTGATTTGTTTATAAGTAGTTTACGTGAATGTTGGCAATTTATATTTAGTGTGTTATAGTAAAAGAATTATAAATATTGTAACAATTAACACATTCACTGTCCCGATAGTCGACCCAATAGTAAAACATATATTGAGGGCATCACACCTTGGAAATGAGATAATATCTCCAGGATTGTCAGTATTCAATAAAAGATATGAATGTAACAACTTTGACAATTTAAAAAAAAATAACGCCGCATGAGTCGGTTTCGCCGGTTCTTCTCGGGTAGAGGTGTAATTTTGGAGCCGGTGGTAGACTCTGATGTTCAACAAATAAGTGTAATGTTTTTTACGTTGAATAAAAATATAAAATATTTGATTTTGATTTTGATTTAAAAGGCTTATTAATATATTTTTAAAGTACCAAACCAATTAATTCAATGATTGCGGATAATTATTACACAATTCTTAGAAGTTCCTTTCTCGATATCCAAATTCTTTGGTTATAGTATGGCCATAAATGAATACGTCAACCTTTGATAGCCATTCCGCCAGTAGAAGAACCTACAAATTGGTTGAGAATCTGATAAAGATAAAATAAACTCGTATATAGAACCTCTTATTGATTCGATTTTGTATAAAAAAGCCTATAAAAGTTATAGAATACTTTCAATAAAATATTTATCCACTTATTGAGTATTTGCAAAGGTAATAAATATCATTGAACCGACAAAATACATCATGGGTTATTTGTAAAATCGTAACAGTGCTATAGCGGTTTATTGTATCAACCTTACGCACTATAAATCAAAGTTCACAGATACATCTATTTGTTTGACGGCGAACCAAATATCGTTTTCCGTTTTCAGAATAGATTTTTACTCATTTTACTATAAGAATTATTTGTACGGAACATCATTTAGTTAATGCTACATTTGAAATTACAATTTAGAATTACATAAAAACTAAGTTATACATTTTTATAGTAGTAGCCCTTAAGAATATAGACTGCTTAAAGATATATTAAAGAATCAACTCACACGAGCAATAAATTGTTCGATTATGAAACAAGGTATAATTCATCCTACATACTAAAATATAGAGAGTAGATTTATGTATATAAGAATGAGTTTATTTCATAACTATATACAGTAGAACCACAATAAATTGAACCCTTTATAATCCGAACGACCAAGAGGTCGTTTGGATTAAACAGCTTAGCATTGAATACATATGAAAGTATAGAAACGTATATAAAAATAATACCGAAAAAAAAAATTCTTTCCTTATCTCTGTCTGTCTGTTTGTTCCTTCTAATATCTGAAAAAGCTGAGACGATCTTAACGCGTCTTCCATTAGTAGATAGCTGATGTTATAAGGATTATCTTAGGCTACTATTATTATTGAAAACAAAAAGGTTTAGTACAAACAAATAGATTTAAAGATATATACAATTTAATATCTTAGCGTACAAATAACTAAACAATAATCCTGTAGTCCACGTGAGCGGAGCTGCGGGCACAGCTAGAGAAAATAACGCAATTTGAAATCGTAAAGTAGAATATAATTTATTTACGTTCATCGTATAAGTGGAAGTTCTAAATGACGTTATGATCACTGGTGGCGGCGGGAAATAAGGTGTCGCTTCGTCGTCGTAGGAAGAAAACTAGATTTAGCGCTGAGCCTCAAATGCTCGTTTCGCTGTTTATTGAATATCCAAGCTACTTCATTATCCTTCCTTACACAATATATATATACCATATTTATCTGCGTCTGTCACTCTTGTTAATGCATTCGTAACTTGAGAGTTGAGACTCGCTGTTCGCATGAAATCCTTATTTAGTATTAGGATACTCTATCTGGCTTGGTTTTATTACCAGAATATTATTGTGATAGCCTGTAACTTACTGCATAAGAAGACAATTTTATTTGATAATTTTTTTGTATCATGAAGGTTGGCATATAAGCATACGGTCCGCCTGATGATAAGCAGTCACTGCAATCTATGCACGCTGGCGATACTTGAAGTGTCACAAGTGCGTTGCCAGCCCAAGGAACAAGAGGGAAGTGATGAGAAGGGAAAAAAGGAGGGAAACAAAGGAACACGAAACGCAACAGTATCTACTACCGATTTTCTGTGTAAGGGTAGTACTTCCCCGATCGAGCCGGCACATTTGTGCTGGGAGGGGAATTAAATGTAAGTTGGAATCGAACAAGGAGAGCTTGTGCAGGAGAGGTTGTGCAGCAACCAAAAAATAAGGATATCAATTTGTGACGTGTATTAGAAAAAAAAGAGAAATCATTTAGGAAAATATACACATTAATGTTTTCTTTCTGAATAATAAAGTCTCTTTTGTTTAATATACCTGAATAATAATCATTGAAAATGTGTTTATGTAAAATATCTGTATTGGAGTTTTATTATTTCATTAAATCAGAGAAGGGTATTTGATTTAGATAGATATTGCTTTCTCGTTTGTAGCCTCCGGCTAAAGCTTCTGATCCCGAATTTATATAAAATAATAAAGTGATAACGGTCTAGTTTCCGTATATATAATATAAGTATTGTAATAATATCCTGGCATAATATCAATACAAAGTAATTTTTCCTTTCATTTTGTCAATATTGTTGCAAGTTACAAGTATGTATGTAATATGTATACATATTTATTCAATTCAATTATAATCTCAGTGCCGTTACTAGATTGATGTGTATAAACTATTAATTAATTACATATTTGTGGTATTTGCAGTAGAAACAATTGGGCCATGGAGCGTTAGTGCAAAACAATTTCTAATAGACACCCCGACTCTTTGCCTCCTCAGGTAACAGGAGGGCTGGTTCATTTTTCGCTCAAAGAATCAAGATTGCGATTCAGCGGGAAAATGCAAGTAGCATTCTTGCCGCCATTCCCCGTGGACATGATTTGTACTGTTTTAATTATTTGGAAAATAGTTAGTATTAAGTTGTAAATATGTTGTAATTTTGGTTGTAAATAAATATTTACAAATATAAAATACATATGCGATATATATTTAATCATACTAATGCTCGAGGTTGCACTGACTCCCGTACTCGCTTCGTCCTGATAATTAATGGGGCAAACCTCATTTAACTCGACGTCACTTTCAACCATTACAGAAATAGTATCCTAAAGGCAATATTTATTTTATCATTTCAATAAGAGCTTTATTCAGGTTTTTGTTAGTTACTAATTATATTTCATAACTGCAATGAAAAATGAAAAAATTCTAATATGAATTAATTTTTATTTGTAAAATACGGCCCACCTGATGGTAAGTGGCTGCCGCAGCCTATGAGCGCTTGCAGCACCATTAGTAGGTGCCACTCGCGCGTTGCCAACCTCGAGATACTAGTTCTTAAATCTCGTTCGCCCAGTAATTTCACTAGCGTACAATGCCCTTCAAACCGGAACACAGTAGTGCCTAAGCACTACTATTTGGCGGCAGAATATTGGACACTGCGGTGGTACCTACCTAGCCGGCCTCTTGCAACAAAAGACCTACCACCAGTGTGACTGATTGCACTGGTGGAATAATGGAATAATAAATAAATTGATTTTAATATTAATTTGTATTGGAATGTAGAATTCTGAAAATAAATGAATTATTATTATTATTGTTATAACAAAAATTAATATATATTCAATTTTAAAACTGATAATCGATAGATTAATGAATTTTCTTCATAAAACATATTATTAAACGCTTCTTTATATTATTATTATTATCATCTTCTATGTATTTC
Source organism: Hestina assimilis (assembly GCA_023373885.1). Taxonomy (NCBI): domain Eukaryota; kingdom Metazoa; phylum Arthropoda; class Insecta; order Lepidoptera; family Nymphalidae; genus Hestina; species Hestina assimilis. The sequence continues at coordinate 14,992,647 of CM041747.1, read as the reverse complement.
TTCTTATATATATAGTATGATCAATTAATAAACCAAATATATATCACAATACCGCAACGTATCTGTAACGCGTTCGCTCACCATTTGTTTTCACCAAATATTTCTAAAACCAAAGCTGGTGAGCGCGCGCCTCTTAGACGAATAATGAAAACGTATGTATAATGATTTATTCACTACCGTTGACATTTTCCATGTGAAACCATATATTAAAAAAAAAACTTGTATTCCAATTACTGATGGATACCAATGTTTGTTACTGAGTATTAATATATTCGATGCTCTGAAATCATTATTTTTGATGTAGTTTGTTTAACAATTAGGAGAATGTAGTATAGGAAGCGATTATCTCTGATAAACATTTAAGTATTTAATTTGGGGATAGCGGTGTTGGTTGTACAAATACTTAATATTTAGCTGTAAGAATTTGTTATGATAAGCTTTTTGTACAATTGTTTGTTATCGCAATAAATAAATAAATGAATAAATAAATGTATATAAAAGGCTTTGTTCTGAATGACTGATGGATCAACGCACAGCCTAAGCCGCTGTTCGTAGAGATCTAAAACTTGGAGGGTGTGTTCTGTGTAAAATGTAGGTATCCGACAAGAAAGGATTTTCCGAAATTCTACCTCTAAGGGGATGGAAAAGGGGAGCGAAGTTTGTATGAGACAACGTGATTCCTTGGTCCAATATACTTAAAATTTTGCATAAGCCTTTTTAACAGAATTGATGAAAGACGTATTTCTTATTTTATTGAAATTTATCCCATAACGGGGTTAAAAAGGAGAATATGCTTCGAAGTTTATATCAATACTCTTTAGTGTTTTTGATTTAAATTACCTTTTATCTTGACACATGTTTGAAAACTCAGTCCGATACATGGCATATCAACGTTTAGCCTGAACTTGAAATTAATGTTTTTCCAAAGTATTAAATGTATACTACTAATAGACAGGACAAAACAAATAAAATCGTAATGCAATACTTATGTCTTAGTGGACAAAAGTCAGCTTAGTTTAGGATGGTACGCCTGCGCGTCAAGTTGTGTTTGTGTCCTCTCTATAAACCATAAGAAAAATATTTTTCAAAAAAATATGCCGAGAGGTGCATTATGCTACTACAAATCTCGTTAGAGATATAACATTTTTATTTGCCTGTAAGGCTTAAGCCAGCTGGAGATCAAATTTGAAGCTCCTTTCTCAAAATAAAGGAATAAATGAGCTTCTCTCTTTTAAGGTTCCTTACCAACCAACCAAGGGTACCAACGGATTCCTATTAATAGGCCTCCGCTCTCCGTCCGGCCGTGTCCGTCGGTAATAGGTAGAGTTTAAAATAAAAAAAAATAAAAATAAATGGTTCTTCCATACAAGAAACTTGATGTACTGTACGGTGGTACGGAACCTTTTGTGTGCAAGTCCGACACGCAACTGGCCGATTTTTTTATGTAAACAAATATGTCGTCAATATCGCCGTTTGTGGGCCCGGGCCCTTGTTAAAGATAGAGCTAGTAACAGGTTTTATCATATTAGATTTTTTTACCCAGCTATTTCTCTCAGGTATATCTTTCATTTTTGCATGTGTATTTTATTTTAAAACAAATTATTTAATCCTCAATTCAGCACGTGCCGAGTCCGCAGTCAAATTCTGTTTGCTAAACTTCAAACAAGTAATCCTAATTCAACAAAACAGCGTATACTGTGTATAGAACTGACAAGTCTGTTCGGTAAGCAAAATATAAAAATAATATTTACTTGACCGTATTTGAAGGTAAACGCATGTAAATATTAGGCATCCGAAATATTGAGAACAAGCTTCCGCCATACACTTACTAAAAGCCTGTTGACTTGCTTGCACTTTTATTATCAGCTATATTAATATATATATGGTGGTGTTTTCTGCGCAGGTACGATCTTGCCTTGACTTGTGTGTGAAATCTTCTATGTCAGTTGAGGAATCCAATTAAGAATCACTATTGTCACAACCTCCAAATTGTATTATAAATTCTTCCGTCATTTTAATTTATTTATTAATAATGTATTTTTTAAAGAACTAAAACAACTGTGAGCGAGTGTACCAAACGCGTTGAGTGTCGCTGCGTTACTATAGTTACGCGCCCCCACTTCATTCGCTAGACACCTAAAAATGTGTAAGTGCGCATAGTTCAACTTATATTGAGGGAGTTATACAATGAATTTACCGTATCGCATCTTGGGTTTTTTTTTATATCAAAGGGAACAAACGGGCGGGAGGCTCACCTGATGTTAAGTGATCACCGCCGTCCATGAACGTCTGCAACACCAGAAGGCATGTGGGTGCGTTGCCGACTTTAAGAAAGGAATACTTTTAAGGCTTTTCTCTTGAAGGTTCCCAAGTCGTATCGGTTCGGAGAGACCAACGGCGGAAGCTGGTTCCAGAGAGTGGTTGTGCGAGGAAGAAAACGCCTTCTAAATCGCGCTGTAGTGGATTTCCAGGCATCGAAGGAAATACTGGGCTATATATTGAATAGTTGACCCGTAAACTTGATTCACCGTGATAAATGTAATATCCGCACAATACGTAATAAATTACACCCTCTCAAGCGCGAGATGAAACGCTCTGATAGTAGTTACACGTGTAATACATCAAAGCAATTCATTTAAAAATGCAACACACGCAAAACACCTGCCTTCGCGTAAATAGTGCCGTGGGTAAAATTATGTTAAGCACTGATCTCGTAGCTATCTCATAATATAATTATTCGCGTAGCTTATAGCGGTAAAATATTTTATACTGATTATAATGGTCGTATAATTATACAAGTAATTGCATCTGCATCAGAGTGATGGTAGAGCGATGCTTTTCCCAACATAAATGAACCGGCTCGACTGTGGAAGTACTTCCTTACCTTCTCACAGAAAATCGGCGTAAAGTAACAGTATCAGTAGGTACTGTTTCGTTTCGTGCGATGAGTGAGAGCGTTCGAGGCCCAGTGTCCCATCCTTCTGTACCCTTCCTTTATTCCATTCTCATTGCTTTTTTATTCCTTAGGTTGGCAACGCACATGTGATACTGCAAGTATCGCGAGCGTTTCTAGGTTGCGGTTACTGCTTACAGTGAAACAGACCGTATTCTTGTTTGCCAACCGTCATGAAATAAAATAAAAAAATCATATTTACTATATCAATGTTTTCCATAATATTCATTATATTCATAGTTCATCAGTGATATACTCTCGCTAGAACATTTAATACTAATTGGAACTCTTTAAGCGCTTAAATCAATTACTACAGAGTGCTTTGTACAATCGAATTTTAATCTATTCTAGGCAAATGATGAAAAGTATTAAATTGAATTTTGTTTTTAATAAATTACCATTTCTTTATTTACTAACTACAAAGCATGTCTTTTAAGTTTTGTCGTTTGAAAAAAAAACACAACTAGAACCTTGTAGTACTTTTTATTGTTTTTAAAAGTATTCACAACGTAGTTTAATACACTTTTCCATTCGCTCAAATCAGTTATTATATCATTTATTCCACTCTAAAGTGGGGGTGATCAAAATGGATGACTTGAAAGTATCGACTGCTTCTGGAACCTTTGACCACTAAGACTTTTCTTAATATTAGAAAATGTAAAGAAATCGTTAGGGCTTAGGTCAGGACTGTATGGAGGATCGTCAAGAATTTCTACTTTTTCCTGCTTCAAATACCCAATCGTTTGACGAGCGCTATGTGAGCTTGCGTTGTCGTTCTGCAAGATGATGCGTCGCTTTAGAAAATTGCCGGGAAATATGGAAACGACCGAACTTAAAAGGCAAGCCTCGTATAACAAACTATGAAGATATAAAGATAAGAAATAATAAAATTTTAAGTATGTGGCGGCCTTATATATCTATATTATTTTATTATAGCCAGTATGAAGTAGCATCTGTATTTTTAATTGAGGATATAATATTTATATACGTTTCATTATTTTTAAATTCAGTAGAGTGAAGCGGATGCGTGTGATAATTTAAAATTATTTATTTATTTTTATTTACTTATTTTTATTTATTTCTTTAAGGCTTATTAACTATATTTATACAGAGACGTGGATGTACCTATTTAACTAATATATTCTTATCTCCATATAAATTTAACTAAAAAGTATGCACAACATATTTTACGGATACAAAAAATATAGCAACTGAATATAAAACAAACTAAAATTAATAAAATAACAACAATTTTAAATTTAACTGATTAAATAAAGGTATTTTGAAGGATTGAAATAGGTATAAAGTAATTAAACGTTTTTTTTTTTTTTCGGAATGTGTATTGCTGTTGGCCCTACCGGCCTTGACAGCGTCACCGGGCGGGGGGGCCGAGCACAGAGACTCAGCTCTGATAAAGGGGCAGCCCTCACGGGGGCTCAAATTTGATTTCGAACCGCGGCTAAGGACGTCATCGGAGATGGAGGCAGTGCTCCGAACGCATTCTATACGATAGACTCACCCGACGGTGTGAGCGCGACGCGACGTGCGAAACAAGGACCTCGTCCTCGCCGGCGAGGACGGTGTTGTGTGCGTGTCTGTGCTGTATAAGGGGCATTTTCTTATGTAATCCTATCGTCAGGGTCTTGCAGGACGTGCTTAGGACTCCTTACTTTTGTCGGGTGGTTACATAGATTTGAACTCAATTCTTGTGGTGGTGAAAAAACAGGAATTAAGACCAAATTATTATAATATTTTAGTAATATTACTAATATTTCAGTTATTGTATTAGCAAACTTAAAGCACTTCTTGTACAAAAATATCTGAGAATTTGAATAAAGAAAATAATTTATTGCCTAAATTTCAAAATTCGAGGGCAAGGGACAGTTTTGAAGAAAGGGGATGAATGTTGTTCAACTCTGTATTCCCATGAGCAGTATTATGTAAAATTTATTACGATCATAAGCTCTTATTATCTGCAATCTGAAACTTGTATCGGACAATATAACGTTTCTTATATGCAAATTTCCGAAACTTCTGTAACAAAAAATAAATAAAATGGTTTAAGACAACAAAATGCTAAGTTATGGCCATATTTAATGTTTCAACTTATTTTTATGACGCTATATGTTGCGATAAATTCCCACAAATATTTTATTTTTACCTTCGTAGCCTTTGAAGGCTTGCAACATCAGTAGTGTTATGTACCTACTATCAAATAAATAAATAAATAAACGCTGCACACTCAACGGCCCCCATTAGGATAGTGATATCCTGTGTCGGGGGTTCGGAAACACATACAAGGATAAGGACAAATACACCCAGACCGGAAAATATGCTTGCATGGTCAATACAAACATACTATGCTCCAAGCGGGAACCGAAACCCGCGACCTGTGGCGTTTAAGGCAGGTTCGCTACCGCTGCGCCACAACGTCGTCGAATCAAACATCGTCGTCCAATCCCACCCCATAGGGATTGGGGTATTTGTTAGTGGAGGTAGGATTCATAGGAAAGTGTTTTTCTCCTACAATCTCCATGATGTATTAAGCCGTGACCTCTGTTCTGTTCTGTTCAGCCTTGAGACGCTCTATGAACGAAATCAATTTGGTGTTTTCATGGCCCCGCCTTAGTATCTACTTAAGATACTTGACAGCATTTGTCAAGGCCGTTAAGGCCAACAGCAATACATATAATAAAAAGAGAAATTCTCCGCTCTAGCGCCGGTCCATTAATGCGAACAGAAAGGTTCTACAATTCATTTCTATTATGTTATGCCTGTATGTAGTTATATTACTAAGCGTTATACATAACTATATACATGACTAATTAGTTTACCTCAAATACACTGCGGTTAGTATCGGTGTATTACACAGTGGTAACGATTAAACTCAGGCTTGTCCGTCATAAACACAACTGGCTCAATGTAATTAATATCGATAGAAACCGGGATTGTTGGCGATGTGGTTTTAGTTTTACACCCAGATATTGGAAAGTATTTATTTTTCCATTAATGTAGTAAGTTTATAACAGCAGCAGTTGTATCAAATGCAAATAGTTATAATATTAAAATTACGTTTATGTTCTACAGTAATATAATATATAATAAACACTGCACACTCGACGGCCCCCATTTGGATAGTGATATCCTGTGTCGAGATCCGGAAATACATACAGGGACAAGGACAAATACACCCAGACCAAAAAATAAGCTTGCATTGTCAATACAAACATATTCTGCTTCGAGTGGGAATCGAACCCGCGACCTGTGGCGTATAAGGCAGGTTCGCTACCGCTGCGCCACAACGTCGTCACAGTGATTTCTTCGTCTCGCATTTTACTGTGCTTTTGCGACTATTTAAACAGTCGACATTCTAAATGTAATTCAAAATTTTGGAATATTTCTCTACAATTATTCAAACGCCTACAAATAAAAAACGACCAAGTTGACAATTCGTTGATATTGCCATGGCATTGTTAATGTAACAAACGGAAATCTACTGTACTGCATTTCAATACACAAAAATATAATATCGATATATATGACTTTCATACTTAGAAATTTGATGGTAGACTTGATTAAAAATATGAAGTTTGTTAACATTTGTGAATGTTGCGTATTGTACTCTTAGTGTTCCATAATGGTTTAATTTCCTATGGTACAAGTTAAGGTATGAGTTACTGCTAAGGAAATATCTTCCTTTGAACTATTTGTTAGTTGGGAAATGGGACATCTTTAGAGGTGCTAAAGCATGAGTGTCACTTACGTCTTACGGATGGAGAGACTCGCACGAGCTTCAATTTATGAGGTAATACATCAGAGCTCTCAACCCTCTACTATGAACTCCTTAAATACTCTATATAAAATGATTGTAACAATTTTATAAATCGTGTAAAAAATTACAAAGCTTAAATAGTAAATTCACGCATCGTGCGTACGTGCATATGAAGCTGTGATGTTAGTGGGCCGTTAGTTAAAATTACACCGTTATGTTACGACCCGCGCGAGGCTCAGCGATTACTGGTATTTAGACTTGGATGGGAAAGTTAATTGTTTTCACTAATTTCAGAGATAATGCTTTGTACCGCTACGTTTTCATTTTACCCCTTTTAATAATTTGTTTATTTAGACTATATTTTGTTTATAATATAAAATTTTATAAACAAATACATACATGAAACACGAACGAATCTCAGGCAAATACAACCTTGACCTAAAAACACTTAAAAGTTGTATCCTATTAATTCAAGAAGAAATCGTGGTACTTTAAGACTTACTCTTCGAGTACGCCAATTGGATCGGCATGAACTCGACCACATTAAACTTTGATCAAGTAAGTGACAGTTTTATTTTTATGTTTCACAATATTTTATTACATACGGACATTAATTGAAATATTTATCTTCTTATTTCAATTATTTCAGTAGAAGTATTATTCAATAAGAAATAGTAGTCATGTGAGCTGCCGATACAAGTAAAACATGTTTAATTTCATTTCATTTCATTTCGTTTCCTATTCTAACAACAAATCTACTCCAACAACGTCACTGGCGTGATGCACGATGCGTCGCGTATCGAAAGCATACATTTACATCCTCCAAGCTAATCCCCGGCCCACCTTTAAATTCGCTAAAGAAAATATCACTTAAAAACTTGAAAAACACGTTGTAGTCATGAAACTACTTAATGGTCTGTGTATATTCTACTATACCGATCTACGTGAGCTATGAATTTCTCGTATACGCCAGCCATACAAAATATTTTTTTCGCATAGTGTGGACAGTCTGCAGAACGTTATTATACAGTTAGAACTAGAACAATGTCCTATTCACCACGTAGACACCGAAAGTGTAAGATCAAGTCAAGTCCACACGAGAGCTGTCTCTTAGTCCGAAGAATGGCGTCTTTAATGTCATTAATGCCAATAGCAAAATATAATTAGACAAAAAGATGTTTGACAAATACTGAAAAGATTTCTTAGATATAATTTACACAAATTAACCGTATGAATGTCTGAGGGTAAACTAAATATATTTATTGACACGAGTAATCTCAACAGTGTTACGGTGGCATTGTTATAGTTGCTTAAGTGAATAGCGGATAAAGTTAGCATGATTATATACCATACAACATCCATTAATTAGTAAAGTTTTTAATTATGGAATATATTATACAAACTTCAATTATTGCTGTTATTTCGTATTAACACTACTATAATTTAAATTATATTTTAAGCATACTCTATAGGAAGTTTTCAAATTGGAATAATTGTCAACCAATTTTAGATTTCATTGAATTTAAGTCCTTTCTATAATATCTTTAGCTTATTCTAATGGACGTAGCATATTTATTAACAGCTATTATTATTTCTAAATTACTTAACGCTATAATCTAAGCAGTAAAAAATAACGCGTTCAAAAAAGAGACACTTCGGATGAATCGTTCTTTAGATTAACAACAAATATATTTTACAATAACCACATCAAGTAGCTCCGGCGATAGAGAATGGAAGACAAAGAATAAGATCTCATTGTGTGCGATTTCTGTAGACTAAATTTGATCCTGATTTTTTAAATAGTTTAACAACAAATTTGCAAGGATTTTCAGGATATTTTCTGTGCAAAGATATATCATTCGACTTGTCTAGACTTCTAGAGCTCAATGATAGATGAGCTAGTGTCACGCTATAGTGTTGACCAAGAACGCTTAGCTAAAACAATTTTATTATATATTTCTGTTTTTAGTTACATACCGACGATGTTGTGGCGCAGCGGTAGCGAACCTAACTTATGCGCCACAGGTCGCGAGTTCCATTACCACTCGGAGCAGTTAGTGTTGACAGATGTTTGTGTTCCGGTCTGGGTGTTGTCTTTGTCGTGTGTTTCCGGCCCCCGAAATAGGATATTACTATCCAAATAGGGCCGTCACTCTACACACTCATGTACCGTTTATTTATTATTATTATACCTATCGTTATAAAAATTATAAAAGGTGTTTAACTGCGTCACAATATTGAAATACGATGCCATTTGCGTACATACTTGTATGTACTTTATGTTATAATAATAATGGTCTTTTCAACACACATTTTATGGGTTATTAATTGTTACGTAGTATAAAAAAAGAATGTATTCTGGTTTGACGACAATATTCAAAATATCCCGTCATATTCACGTAAAAAGCTCGAATTATTATAAGCCAGAAGTAACAAAAGAAGCGACGTCTACTCTACGGAACTTTGAATAACATTCATAATTTTTCAGTGAGGGTTCTGACTAGCTTTCCAACGCGAGAGAATCCAACATTAACAATTGCCCTAAACCGGAGAAGAGAAAAATTAACTTTTGAATGTAAATTTTACGAAACAGTCGTAACGTTGAATCTGTTGTGGTTTTATTTAAGAACCTTGATGTTTTTTTTTTTTGATAAATCGTGTTTTTTTTGGAAATTATATTTAGATAGGAATGAGATAATAATGAAATATGATTTTTTTTTTCATTTCAAAAACACGGATAAAATTACTTTTTCTAAAAATGAATCCGAGCATACTAAATTTAATAAAAATCGTTGGAGCCGTTATCGAGATTCAGGTTATATTTATACAATAATTGCTCGTTTAAAGGTCTTACATTTACTGTAGTTGGTTTTGTTTGGATTTGAAAAACAATTTTAATAAATTACGTCTTTAAAGAATTATTTATCAAGGCCTAACTTTCAACTTGTTAGAAGTCCAAATCTTAATCTAAAGGCATCTATTTAATAATAAGAATTTTGTTCACTCGGAGTACACACTACACACTTCGGGTATTAAATATATATTTAAAGACAAAAGTGTATTCCAAAACATCCAAATTTGATTTTTTTTTATGATACTAAGTTGGCAAGCAAGCATACGTTCCAACTGATACTAGGCGGTTGCCGTAGCTTATGAGCTTGCAACACCAATTGTAGGTGTCATTCACGAGTTACCAACCTTCAGATATTGGTTCTTAAATATCCTTTGTCCAGTAATTACACTAGCGTGCAGTGCCTTTCGAACCGGAATACAGTAATTCCTAAGACACTACTGCTTGGCGGTAGAATATTTGACACTGCGATGGTACCTACCTACCACCGATGGGACACTTGCAACAAAAGACTTATCACCAGTGTGACACTGACACAGATGTGCACTGGTGGAATAATTTCTGCTGTGACAGAGATTATCCCAACAGCGGGCGATGAGGCCGTCACGTCCCTATGCCTTTAAATTATTGCCAAATTAAAATGAATTTGCCAAATACAACAAAGACAGAACATTCCAAAATTTGTAGATAGATGAAGAGATGTTCTTTATAAAATGTAAAGATAAGGCGACAGGACGACTTTTAAACCTGACAATCGAACGGACAATCATTTGCTTCGAGACGAGTGTCAATTCATCATTCAATGTTGCATCGTCACGATTGAAATGTTGCTTTTTTATTTAATCTAACATAAATTGACCGAAAATAAACGTCTCAAAGAGTTTGATAGTCTCACGTTTATATTTTATATCGCGATTGCTGAAGCATAATTTTACTTATACAATAAAAAAATTGTCACATGATATGAGAAAATTTTTATTCTAGGACTTACTTTTAATAGCTATTTTCGGTTCGGTCTTATTTCAACATAAAATATATGTGTATGTAGGCACTTTTTAATTAATTTACAAAATACGATTCCAGAACGAAAGATTATACCCTACACGACAATCTAAAATTGAACATTAAAAATAGTACTGGAAAAGACAAAGTCTATTTGGTTTGTATTAATGCGAAGTGGGCATTCGATATTTTAGAATGAAGAAATGCTTTGTTCTGGAACCCTACTCTCTTCCTTATTATGTGAAGCTATGCATGACAAAACAACACTCAAATATTCACAATATAATCTAACAATACGAATACTTGACCTCGATACTCTTTGACAGCGGAGATTTCCGAATATACATATTTAACCTGAATCTTTAGATATTTGGCATTTAGCTGGTATTATAGATGCAAAGATTTGCTCATAAGGAGAGCTGTGGACTTCGGGACACAGCACAGTATTCAAATAATAATTAAATGTATTTATCTAACTTCTTCTATTAATGGTAAAAATGTTTTGTTTTTATAATTATACACTCTTTTTGACTCTGACTCAACAACCCCCATTAGGATAGTGATATATCCTGTAACGGGGGTCCGGAAACACATACAAGGACAAGGATAAATACACCCAGACCGGAAAATATGCTTGCATGGTGAATACAAACATATACTCCGAGCGGGAATCGAACCCGAGACCTGTGGCGTTTAAGGCAGGTTCGCTATCGCTGCGCCACAACGTCGACAATAATTTTCATTCTGTTTGTTATTCTTTTTATTTTATTATTGTTAATTTTATAGTTTTATCTCGTTTTCTTAGTTTTAGTAGTGTGTTTTATTTTATTTTTCTGCTGAGATCGATTGATATTGAAATGAGAACTTTATAGTTTTCAGTTATGCCAGAAAGCGCAGGATATTATAAAGTTAGTACTGCAAATAGCTTCCTAATAGTATTCCAGCGTGTTTGGCAACTGTCAAAGACTAACTACCTACAGTATAATGTTTCAATGTTTCATTCGAGGAATATTGGTTTATAACTGCTTCAGTAACTTTAGCTTTCAATTAATTCTCGGTATACCGTCCAACCTTAAATAGGTACCATTATCATATGTTTGATTTCAGCTACTGAATATGTATTTGGTTATTGTATTGAAGTTCTATTTGTTGATTTTGTATTTATAATCAAAAATTGCTATTGCGTTGAACTGTTTGTGTAGAATTTGCATGCGATAGAATTTAATAATTACCTTGAATTTACCATTATCTCTTATTGCGATTTAAATGGCTTCCAATATATATTATAACATATATTTATACGTCATGCTCATAAAAAATCTGCATGCCAGAATTGAATTATATTGATTTTGATTCGCTATAAGAGTTAACGATAAGTAGGGTTGCCACCCGTACTTTATAATAAAGTACGCGAAAAAACTTTATTTTGCTTGATTTGATTTTTCTGAGGTTTTCGGAATTACACAACTTGTGTAGTTACACAAAAATAGAGACAATAAGACTTACGGTACTTGTAAAAAGTAATATCACTTATAATGTCTATTCTTGTGACATCAGCATTCACAGTGAGCTATTTCTGTGATGCGATGGCGAGCCGAAAGAAAGAAAGCTTTTCTGAACCTTATAAGAAATTATTACTTATCTTATATTTGATAAACTTTGCCAAAATCAATAAAAATAATCTTTTTAAATACAATGGTAAAGAAAAATCAATGGTACTTCTTTATTTGACGAAAAAACGGTGGCAACCTAAATGGCAAGCCACCTGATCGAATTAGAGAACCGATTTTTTTACTTTAACTTTTCATGATGGGAACTATTTTCGACATTTTTGTTATGATAAGAAAACGATCTGATTTTCTGGTCGTTATTCTGACTTCATCAGCAAAGGTTTTGCACCTAATACTCGTTGTTATAGTGGTATTTTAATTACTATACTATTAATAATCAAGAGCCATTTAAATTATACTTTCCTGACTATATTACTTAAAATAGAATTTAAATTTAAGTCGTATTAAAAGTTAGCGTGGGCCGAGTACGTTGTACAATGAGGCCGGTGGAAAAATTCTAATTACTTTAGCAAGTTGCCGTGGAATTTATAAAAGTTTTCCAAAAAGAATTCAGTCCATTAAACCGAATATTTCATGTTGAACATTTTGATTGATACACATAACATTATAAATGCTTAAGCTTAAGATTTAATTAAAGCAATTGAAGAATTAGTAAACTTAAGTAATTGTATTAAAATGTTATGTATAAATGTCTTTTATTTATACATTGTTTCAATACGAAAAAACAGTTCTCAATTGTACTATTCAGTACAGCCGTTGAAATATATGTAAAAATTGTATACATAAGCAAATGCAAATACTTAAGCAATTACTTAAGTTTAGGTTTAGGTTTTTGTGTAAAAGCGGTTCCAGACTAACTTTGACCGTTTCGGCATTCGCTTTTACACGCGCGCCTCATAAAGCCTAACACGTGTACAATGTACATTCCAACCAGTGCTGGCGAGTGTCAGTAGTAGTAGTAGTATATTTATAACGCTTTATATTACGCGCCTATACGAGCTTATAAGCGTATCGACGCTCGTAAAAAAACTTGGGACTGAAACAAACATACGGTTGAAAAACCTTTAACATTGAACTCTTCCCGGAGCTAACTATGTCAGTGAACTTAGCAGAGCATTTGCCAGCAGATCAAGAAAAAAAGTGTGTTCTATTCGCATGCACCATAGTTCTATAGTTCCTGATACTTTTCAGAAATAGTTCTGGCGTAATTCGCGAAAAAAATAAATATATTTTTTTCAACCAAATGCTCTGCCAAGTTCACGCTTTTAGCAGATCATTTTTTCAAATTCCTTTTCCATCAGATCAGTTGCGGTTTGCAAGTTTTTATGCTATTTAATAATAGTTCTACCTCCGAATTATATATACATATAGCAAACAAGACGTTGTATATTAAAAAAGTTGAATTTATCGTTATTACAAATTATAATAGCTTACCGTAAATATTATAAAAATCTGTTTCATTTAATCGATTTAAATGATTCTCAAAGGCCACAACTCAATGGTTTTTACTAGATAGAAAGTAGAACTTTCTTCTTAAGCAAAATGGAAAACTGGAACTCATGCTCACTGACAGCAGAGCACGTTTGAAAATAAGAAAAGTCTAGAAAAGACTCGAAATAAGAAAATATTGATGTGATTATTTCTTAGTGTCCTGCGACGCTACAGCTAATAGTATTACCATAGTAAATAAGAACTCTTCTTTTTCTTGTAGACGGATAGGATCTTTACGATTTACAGTTATAGTTGAAACCAGAACTCCCACGACAGTGTCAGCAGAGCATGGTTGAAAATTAGAAAAGTTGTACTAAGACTGAAAATAAGAAAATATTGATTTGATAAAATTTTGGTAACCATAGAAGCAAGAACTCTTCGCTTTCTTATAGACAGATAAAACCAGCTTACCATGTAATAAAAATCTAGACCAGAACTCCCACAAAACTGTCAGCAGAGCATGGTTGAATATTAGAAAAGCTCTAAAAATTATAATTTGTAATAACGATAAATTCAACTTTTTTAATATACAACGTCTTGTTTGCTATATGTATATATAATTCGGAGGTAGAACTATTATTAAATAGCATAAAAACTTGCAAACCGCAACTGATCTGATGGAAAAAGGAATTTGAAAAAATGATCTGCTAAAAGCGTGAACTTGGCAGAGCATTTGGTTGAAAAAAATATATTTATTTTTTTCGCGAATTACGGCAGAACTATTTCTGAAAAGTATCAGGAACTATAGAACTATGGTGCATGCGAATAGAACACACTTTTTTTCTTGATCTGCTGGCAAATGCTCTGCTAAGTTCACTGACATGAGCTAACTTCAGTTAACGCCTCTGGCTTACGAGGAGTTGGCAATTTGATACAGCCGGTGTCGATTGTTGCCGTTTATCCTTTCAGATTCGTTCAACAAAAGTACGTATTGAAGGCTAGTAAAGAAACTTTTCTAACATATTCTATTGTCACTTAACTGTACCATATGCTTTTGTAGACTTAACGACGCCATTTAAATTTATTAGAATCCTCGTGATTGTTGGCATACAATTATATAAGTAAACTTTAATAAATTCGTAATATAAATTTATATTTAACTAGCTTCATACCGCGATTTGTGAAATTAAAACAATATTATGAAATTTATAACAGCTACTGCCACCATCGTAACACGAGACCTCACAAGAATTGTAAAAAAACGAATAAATAAAAACTATTAATACCTAAAAATCGTTGCTATGGAGTCGGCATTATGTAACAAGCTTATTTAGTCTCTGTTATTGTAAATCTCTTCAATGTACGGATGCACTACTCTTCCACTTTTATAACAGTACAGAATACAGATATTGATCGTGTGTAGAGAGCAAAAATAAAGTATGGAAATCCAGATAAACATATATGTTTACTCAAGACGCCGTCTGCATCTACTTGCGAATTTTGTAGCACCCTCAAGACAGTCTCTCAAATCGTTATTGTGCCAAAGTTATCCGTCTTCTATATGTACTACTCTATTGCTATGGTTTCGCTTACGTGAATTTCGTATTATATAGAAATGTAACAATTTTCCAGTCTACTGAACTGATTTGAATTAAGTATAGATAAGGTTTTTAGTTCCGATACAATTAGCACTAGGTTTTAGAGGAAAACAATAAAAATAATTAGTTTACGTCAGTAGAAATTTCTTAACATCTCAAACAGCTTTTTATGTAAGAAGGGGCAAAAGGGGAGGAGGCTAATCTGGTGTTAAGATGACCACCGCCTATGAACATCTGTAACACCAAAATTTTGTCGCGATGTCCAATGGTGGAATTCCACCGGTGGGATCAATCCAAACCATTCCTCGGAACATTTCCCGTAATAGATGCGATAGAAGATCTTTCTAAAAATATCTTCAATTTAGAGATAAAATACCACGTTAAAGATTTTTACAGTAAACATATATTTAGCCCAACTATATAAAAATCTTATGATATAAAAACGCTGAAACACCATTCTCGTGGTCCTATTTAATATTCAATAGCTTATCCCACTCCCACAATTAATATGAATCACGCAATTAATCATTCATTGATCGAACGACACCTTATTCGTTAAATTTCACCGAGCCGTTTGGGCTTCAGAGCATGCCCAAAGAATAATCGTGAATACTTTATGAATGTACTGTATTTGCGAGTAGAAGGTTTCATGAACATAGTGATAAATAGCTACATATTATGTTTAGAGCTCTGAAAGAAAAACTTTTTAATTTAATTTCTGAGAAAGACACACTAGTAAATAATAATAAATAAACGCTACACACTCAACGAGGATAGTTACATCCTGTGTCAGGGGACCGGAAACATACACAATGACGAGGTTATCCTACATAGCTTCTTTTGTCTGTACTTATGCACATCCGGGCCGGAAAACATGCCTGTATGGTCAATTCAAACATCTGCTCCGAGCTGGAATCGACCCCGCAACCTGTGGCGCTTACGGCAGATTCGCTACTTCTGCGCCACAACGTGGCAATAAATTTATAACATTTCAAATCTTTTAAAAATATTCAACCTCGCAACATTAAAACATATTTATTATTGAAATCTGGAAGAGTTAAAAATAGAAGACCTTTTTTAATGTTATAAGTTGGCAAACAAGCATACGGCCCACCTGATGGTAAGTGGTTGCCGTAACCTATGAGCGCTTGCAGCACCATTTGTAGGTGCCACTCAAGCATGGCCAACCTCGAGATATTGGTTTTTGAATCTTCTCTGCCCAGTCATTTCACTAGCCTACAGTGTCTTTCAAACCGGAACACAGCAATGCCTAAGTAATACTATTTGGCGGCAGAATATTTGACACTGCGGTGGTACCGGCCTCTTGCAACAGAAGGCCTACCACCAGTGTGACTGATGGCACTGGTGGAATAATCTCTGCTATGACAGCGGTTATCCCAACAGCGGGCGATTTGATCGTTTAATCCCGACCCCGGGCTATATACTCCGGGGCAGGTGTCTTACGGGTATTTCATTTTTAAAACAATTACTTTGATGTATACGTTTATTACTACTTTTAGACCGTTTCATCTTGCACCCGAGCGGGTCAGTGTAATTTGTTATCTATTGTGAGGATATTTCATTTATCACGGTGAATTCAATTTACTGAACAATTAATCATGCCACTATACGTACTGTCGACAGCGGACTAGTTTCCGGTGTGGGAGATTATTAGTTTATCAGATATCGTTTACAAATTTTTAAAACTCTTCTCACAGAAAATTGGCGTAAAGTAACAGTACTGTGTTTTCGCCCGATGAGTGAGAGCGCGCGGAGGCCCAATCTCCCACTCCATATGTTCCCTTCCTTTTATATCCTCCTATCCCTTTTGGCAGTGCGCATGTGATACTTCAAGTCTTGCAAGCGTTCATAGGACGCGGTGCTTTACCATCACGCGGACCAACCGTTATGGCATAAAAATAGCACAGCCTAAAGTAACATTTATCAAAATTATGCCCCGTTACGATAGACTTAGCATTTTTCGCTACATGTTAGTGTAGCGTAGCGTATATGGCGTAATGTGCATATCGACGATGTATAACGAGTCACAGAACGAAAATTAATTATTTGTAGTATTTTTTAAATTATGACTCGTTCATTAGTTATATATATAAACCTATGAATATATATAAGCAATTTTTTCTTTCGAATTAATTTTCCAAGGTCTATCATTCCAAACGCTTGTAGTCTTGGTCTTTGTATTGTTTGTAAATAGCGACTCGATGTTCTCCTTAAATCTACCTAAAAGCTACCAACCTATCTTAATCAGTTTTTACCGTCAAATGAGTAAAAAGTAGCTTAGAATTAATTCACTATCTGCTACTTTAAATTAATGTCAAATTGATTATATCAGGCTTAAAAATAGCTGGCATCCATTACTTTCACAAGGGAGAAATGGCGCGTCGACCCTTGTACCCTACAAGCTTTATGCGTTTCCACTTCCGATTTTTTACAGCCCGCATATTATCTTGTGATGACGTATGCAATACCTTCATTTGGACTGCGCTTTTCGAATTCTGCTGAATGTCAATCTAGCTATTCTGCTCGAATTACCCGCATACCTATCGTCATATAACCCAAGAAATTACGTCTTTTAAAAGCAAGTTTTGAAACTTTATAACATTCCTGAAATTGACTCATTTTTGCAATGCGAGTTGCACGAGTGAGAAAATATTTTTACTTCACGAAAACTTGCCATTATAAATATGGTTTATTATAAGTTTCTGTAATTTAAATCTTATTTTACCAGCTTAAGCTAAGGTACTTTTTAGATTTATTATGAGTGCTCAAGAAAATTTATTTGAAAGAAAAGTTGCTTAAACTTAAATACGTTTTTCTTATTAAATAAAGGTTGACTTATATTTTATAGTTGAGTTTATAGTCGTTGCTCATTTTTCAATGGGGTTTCCAATTTTAGGTAAACACGACACGATTCGTGGTTCTTTAAATGTTTTGTATATTTGCATTTAATTTTACGTTAACTTTTCTATATTTTCAGAAGTATGGTACAGTTATAACATATTCTTAAATATTATGAATACCGTTGAACAGAAATATTTTTGAGCTTAGTATCGGTGCTGCACAATTATAACGAAGAAATCTAAGGTTTATATTAAGTACTAGCTTTTATCCGTGAATGTGCCGTAGAATATTAAATTAAGTACTTTGCATTTCCCTTAGGAATTATTAAAAGACTCACCACCCTGATGACGCAACGGGGTAGATATGCTTTAGTCTGACCTTGACAATATAGGAAATTCTGAATTTATAGCTTTCATGGCATGATCATAGCATCAGATAAAAAGGCAGTTTTAAGGAAGCAAGCATGCTTTGTTTGCCAACCATAGACCAATTTATAAAATCAGTTTTTTTTTTTGAAAACTTGAAAGTCTCTATGGAGATTTCGCGAAGTAATAGACCCGCTTAGGTCAGTGTGGGACGTGCGCAGGCTTCTCACGGGTGTTAGTACTTGGCTCCCCCACCAGGTGACGCTGTCGAGGACAGTAAGGCCAACACCAATACACATTAAAAAAAACGCTTCATAATGTTATGTCATTTTGAGAAGTGCCAACACCACTCTGTAACGCGAGAGTTGTGAATTTCAAATTGTTTTTAAAGGTGGTATTTTCTAAATTTTTTTTTAGAAAGTAATCATTTCCATTTCGATAGACTTTATAATTAAAAATAAATTAAACTTCGCTATTAGCTTTATATGTACTTAATATGTATGCCTGTGTGGTTATAAATTAATGAAATGATGATATTGACTTCAAATTATAGTAATTAGCGTCAAAACAATGTCAACGAAGTTGAGGGAAATTTAGTATTTAATTAAAGTCTCTTTCGAAGCGATAAGTGGTTTCCATCAGTCTAGTGCCGGCCGCCATGCCTCTAGACTTGACTGCTTTTTAATGGAGTACTTCCGTTATTATAACTAATTTTCATTAGCTTTAGAAGGGGGGAAATTGTACTCAGATCATATCATACAAAGGTATCAGAGCCTGTGTGTACCGTCATTTACTGCGTATATACATTCAGTATGTCAGTTTACATAATAACGGCGTGTGGGCCTCCTAATAAATACAAAAAAATTAGGTATAGCTTTATTATAGGCAAAATTTGAGGAAAGTAGAAAATATACTATTAATAAAATACTTTTTTCAAAAAGTACACGTCACTTTTACAAATTTCTTAACAGCGGGTATGATAGTCGTTTTCAAGACAAATATTTCTTTAAAAACGTATGCATCATATTCTTTTTTTAGTTTGATTGAGGAAATTTTAAGCCAATTCCAATTTAATTATAACTTCCGTCGCATAATTTATGATCTTAAATGGATTAACTCACTTAAGAGCGACCCAAGGCTGCTTAGAATTTCCGACACGTCGACATGGTAATATTGCCTTATGTAATAAGTAACTTCGTCACGGTAAATGGAAGGACAATAATTTGTTGACTGTCAAGAATACAATATTTCTTATAATATATACTAATTATAAACTAAACTGACAATGGTCTCGCTTGTCTTAACGTTTTTTTAGGGTGCCAACGGAACGCAAATAAGCCTCCGCTGTGGGTTTTATCTCACGAAACTTATTTAGGCAGAGTAGAGTAATGGGTATGTTTAAATTTTTATAAAATGTGTTTTATGTTGCCGCTACAACAAAAAATATATATAATTATAAGGACCCTGTCCCACCCCCATACAGGAAATTTCTACTGTAGTAAGGAACCCTTTATGTCCCCGGCCAAGTCCGACATGCACTAGCCCGGTTTCCTATTCCATAAGGCACATTTATACCGTGGTATGGTATATGGTATGGTACCACACGTGGTAGTGGTAGTAAGTCTTTTAGGCCTATTTTTGATAAGCCTTTATGCACAAAAAATGGCTATTGACCATACATGTTCCATTCTGTGTGGTTGCGCATGTAATTGTGTGTTTGTTTTTAAATAAAGACACACACGGAATATAAGCCGTATTGTTATAGCTTAATAATTTATTATTTAAAACAATATGTGATTTGACTACCACTAATTTTTAATAGCTTCTTCTTCGTCTTAGCATTATTCCCGGTATTTTATTCACGCAGGGTCTGCTTATTACTCTTATCCGGATTTGAGAGGTTACTAATTTTTACACGGAGTGATTGTCATCTGCAACCCCCCGCAATACTAAGTTCGAACCAGTAACTCATTGGATAAGAGCAATTTGCTTATCAAAGGTTAACGATTATTATCAGATGCTATGTGATAACAACCGGGACCGACAGCTTAACGTGCTCTTCGAGGCATGGTGGGGTGACCCACAAGGAAAAATGCCCAGACCGAAACAGAAATTTTAACAAACATCTGCCCGAGGGGGAATAGAACCCGCAACCGTCGAGACTAAAAGCAGACCATCTACCCACAACGCCACAACGGTGTCCACTCACTTATTTTGAATTGCTATTATTTTTAATTGCGCATAAATATCAGTTTTTTTTATTGAAAAGTCTATCATAACCTTCAAAAACTCAAGTTCATTCGACTTTTGCTAAAAATTAGTCGTCATTTAACTATCAATATTTCTGTTCTCATTATTCTTGTCATTTTATAGTCATCTTTATGATATTTCTTAATGACTACTGCTACTAAGGCGGAATTAAGAGTACCTAAGTCTATAGTCTATACTCTATAGTAACTTAGAGTGCTTTACGATGGCATGGTGTACACATTGACTTTGACATTCGTTCTTTAAAAAATAAATTATCATAATGAATATTTTTTCATGCCTCGGAGACTTAAGCTGTCGGTCCCAGTTGTTATCACATAACATGTGATAATCGTGAACTCTTGATTGGTAATTTGCCGTTATCCAATAAGTTACTGGTTCGCCCTTAGGGTTGCGGAGGTCAGTTAGTAATCGCTCTATGTAAAAACTAGTAACCTGTCAAATCCGGATAAGAGTAATAAGCAGACCCTGGGTAAATAAAATATCGGGAATAATGCTAGTACGAAGAAGAAGACGAAAATAATGAATATTTATTCCGAACAGAAAAAAAGCTATGATTATAGGCTTCAAGATTCAATGACAGCTAATTTGTTTGTATGTAACAAAATAAGCATACGTTACTCCTGATGGTAAGCATTCACACTGCAACCTATGCACGCTTGAGATACTTGAAGTATCACATGCGCGTTGCCAACCCAAGGGTGGGAGGAAGGTATGAGAAGGGAAAAAGATGGGAGCAGAGGGGGTGGGAGATTGAGCTTCCGGCGCTCTCACTCATCGCACGAAACGCATCAATTCTGTTACTTAATGCCGATTTTCTGTGAGAGGGTAATACTTCCCCGTTCGATGGCTCTACTATTGTTATTAAAGACCCTATTTTGATCGTGAAATTTGGGTATTTCGAGATTAAAGCGAATCCGTGTATTAATTAGTTCTATCCACATTTAGGGAAACAAAACAAACTTATAATTCACTCTCTGGGGATGTTAGTACAAATTACCCAATTTTCACTAGACAGTATTAATTATTTATTCAATAAACTTGAAATCACTTACTGAATTTACATAACATGGATTTGGAGATAGGATTTTGGTATATTGGTAGGCCTTACTATTTCAATTTTTGATGTGAAATTGTTATATTTAGAGAAAAAAAAATATTAATATACAAATTGGAAAACGTAAAAAGTGAATTGCTCAAAAGAAAAATCGAAAAATAGCGAGAGTTAATTAATACTTTAAGAAAATACTTTACGCGCGGTTAGCGTTAGCTACGTCATATTTCTGTAGTCTTTTAAGATAGTAAACCATACATTACAAAGTTTTAATTGTATGTATTTGTTACTCGAACTGTTAGGACTGGAGTACTTTTCTTCTATACATACATATACATATATATTGCTTTGTTTGTAAATGAATGTTTTGTTAAGAGGGCAATCGTAGTGCGATACTATTAAATACCGTATAGGGTTTTAGATACATAAACGTTTTTTTTAATACTACGAAGCTGGAAAATAAACGTACAACCTTTCTAATGATAAGCAGTCATTGTTCATTTCGAACTAAACTCCGTAGAAGTTTTACTAAGTGCACTAAAAAAATTGTTCTAATAAAGATGAGTGGGCGATTTATCATTGTTCCCGGGGGGCTTACCATTAACTTTTAGTAACAATTTTATTTCGATTCTATTCATTTCTGACAGTAAACCGATTTATATTTTATATGAGCATAGCGTGACGAATAAATGTAGGTATATGTTGTATACGAAATAACGGTGTAACTCAGTTTGGGCATGTTTTTGGTGGTCATTTGAATCGCAAAAGAGTTAATGGTAAGCCTCCTGTTAGTTAAAAGCATATTTGTAATCAGTAGTCAACTGTAGTGAGTCAGGAGCTACGACTAAGCTGGCTTTCTCGAATTACTTTTATTAATTTTTTTTCCATTCCTGAAAGGATAAGCCGATAATAATGAGTGTTATATTTTCGAATTAAAATGAAAAATATTATATAATCCTATATACTTTACAATAATTTTATAATTGGCATCAAACAAAATCATATTATAAATTTAATTAACGTCACAAAAATAATTAATTTTACAGATAACAAAACATTTCATTAACTTAACGACGTTCATTGTTCTGAACACGGAACAGTGTTAATTAATAATTGCTTTCGATATATTTCGTGTTATTTTCACATATCGGAAATTAATTTCACCTACCAATGTATATAATGCGTAAGGAGATTATTGTATTTGGGACTACACATGAATCTTAAGAGTATTTATAGTTCATGATTTGTATTAAAATAATATTTTTTTCCCATACATTATGTCTGGAAAAGGGTAAAAGCGAAAAGTATCAAATAGTTACGTTAATAAAATCATTTTGAAATTCCTTTTTATTGCGAAAATTTGAATTAGAAGAATTATAGAAAGTTAGATAAGACTATTTTATTAAAATATACTCAAAAAATTCAGAAGATTATTTATGTCTGGGTGGTGGTTGTTTAATGTTTAGTTCATTTTGACCAAACTGAATGACATTTAACCAAAATTAACTATACATAGCTTTAAATATTTTGTGGATGTGTTACACTAAACTCTTTGTTCGTTAAAAACGAGTTGTGTTGTGAGTCTTATTCAGTGATGATAATTATGATCGAGGATGCAAAACGGAGGTTTAGAAATTTAAAAATGTAATATTTGAAGGCTTTATCTCCCACCTTTATGTGACTGTTAGTGCCTCTCCTACTCATAATCTCGATTGCTATCTCTAACGGAAAAAGGCCTACTTTAACTGCTTTCAATTAAGCACATCGTATGAAACTATTAAATTCCGTAAATGTACATAAGCCTTATATTCAGTTTCATATTGCTAATACAAATTTTGGCACTACGACACAACTTTCCGCGTTTACAATGTCGAACATGTTATTGAAGTGTTCAGCATATTGTTACACAGACGAGTGTGTACTTAAATGATACTCATATCGTATTCGATTTACACACCGTTTATGCATACATTTTAATCCTACTAATATATTAATCAATGGAAAAGTTTTTATGTTTGAATATTTGGATGAAAACGTCCGAACGTTTTGTTTGTTACTCATTCGGGTAAAAACGGCTGAACGGAAATGGATAAAATTTTATTGAAACTGAATTACTACATTGGAACATTTATATGCCTGAAAAATGTTGGGATAAATTAACAAAAACCGTACTAGTTCAGTTCAGTTCTTACAAGTCAGTGGCAGAAGCTAGTTTAAGACATAACAATGAATTAAAATTTAATAAAAGTAATTACAAATTTTGATACTGGTCATAAATAACTCTTTAATAAAACCAAGTTTATATCATTCTTTCTGTCAAAGTTTACATGTATTTTCAAACTTATTTTAATTTATCCATTCCTTTCCTATTGTAATGCATATTTCAATAAAAAAAGTATTATTTTGTAGTATTATAATTAAAATTTAATAAATGCCTCCAATCAATGCATTACATTAAGTCATCAGTGGTGTAATAAATTAGTGTTGTACAGTCAACAATCCTTGATAAGATAATATAATCCGCGGCTGGTAGCGCACACACTTTTATGCTCTATGATCAGTAAACCTATGCCCTATGCTCAGTACGTTCATCTGCTCCGAAACCCTGACCAAGAATAGAACCACTTTTGCTTTTGAATTTGCTAGCGCCACGCCAAAAAGGATGTTAAAATAATGCGTACTATAGTCCAGTCCATACATGTTTTTCTTATCCTTTATTTGTTGTTTATCTTTGTTAAGTAGAATGATTCCTCTCAGTAATTCTAAGGTCGTCTGGAAGACATATGTTATTGGGATAAGCCAGCCTTTGTGATAATGTATTTGTGGTATATTGTACACAGTATACAATAAAGAAGCTTCGACAACAGTTGAAATATTTTTTACTGAAAAGCAAAGACATCTTTTTAAAAGAAAATATTAGCAATATTCCTATTACCCCTTCAAATAAATTCGTAGCTTGCGCTAGGAGTGGATACAATAATAGCCCATGAACGTCAAGATCGAACCCGCAGCTCTCGGGTAAAAGGAAAAAGGAGTGAAGTTGGCCTTTTTACCGTTGAGCTATTAAGTCCATCTTATCAAAACTATAACGCATCAAATACTGGAAAATGCTTCTTATAAGCATAAAATCTTTGACAACATTCCGAATCTTTCGTGATAATTAAAATATATTGTAGTTTTTTGCAAATTTAAATTGATAATAATTTATACTCATATTACGCAGTAGTGTCAATTATCATAATAATTATTTAATACTGTTGATCCCGGTAGACCTGCCCTGTCAAAAACCTTGAATCAGATCGAAATGTAGTGAAAGTAATCCAAAATGGCTATTCTCATACAAAATTACCAATTTAGATTTTTTCAATTTTCCGCTTTCCCTTTGGATTTTTCCCAATTTTCTATTTTCCTAAACCAACCCAGAATTGAGGCAAATTAACAAAAAATACGAATGAGTCGAGCTATTTTCAATTTTCTACAATACTAACGCACGGAAATTGATTTTCTTATAATATAACTAGCTTCTGTCCAAGGCTTCGATCGCGTAAATTTTGGGTTTACCTGTCTGAGTAACGTTACTCACGCGGTGTGGTTTAGAAATAATAATGTTTTTATGTATAGAAATAAGTAGTTCCCCAAAATTTCCTCCCCTACAAACGTGAAAAGTGGATGAAAATTTAAATTGTGAACCATTTTGTTTTATTACAGTAAATATACCTCATTACAAAACGTTGTTCACGTGGGCGATACGATGGACAGATACTAGTTAAATTATATAATTCCATTGAGAATTTCAAATTTTATGATATATCATTTGCAAACGATTCACATCTATCTAGTTTGAAGTTTGGATCAATACGAGTCATAAATTCCTTTTAAAAAAGGGGGTGTGATAAATCATTTGCACAAAGTTTGCTTCTGGTCCTGATGGTCACAATCATTTTGAAACAAACCCATTTTTTAACCAAATTGGAAGGGTCAATTGAGAACGCAGCGCTACCTTTTACGTGTAGGTGGCGTACGTTGACCGTGTTGATGCTTCTTCTGTTATAATTATCGGTATTAAGGTCCATAAATAATTCTAGACGCACGAAAATATGTTGAATTACTTTATTTAAAATCTTCTTTTTAGTGTTTCAAATAAGTTTTATTTGATAAACCATACTTTGTGATTTCTACTTTTAACATTTGTATATTTAATTGCTCTTCTTAGATGAAAAGACTAAGTGCGTTTTAAAATTAAGTGATATCAAAGAGAGCTATCTCTCTATGTAAATCAAAGGCTTTTAAACTTTAAGCAGGATAGTAGACTGTTTTACAAACGACGTTTACCTTACAAAATTATTCTGAAGGATACCAATCTGAGTGGATGAGAATCTTTTGCGTCTTAGCTTTTCTTTTACTAACGAAATATTCTAAAGAAACTGTGTACTTTCAAAAAACAATTAAATGGCTGTTGCAAAAAAATAGATTTTTATTCTTTTAAAATTGAGCTTGACCCAATCGGTCATTGAACTTTGAAAGGGTTTTTTATTTTCCCTTTTTTTTTTAGATATTTATATCTACTTTGACTCATCGTAACATTTCTCTTCGTTTATATAAAAATACTTTTCATTTCAATCACTTTTAATATTAATTTATGATAAAATGAACAGCAACTAAATTATACATGTCTATTCAAGATTTTGAAACATTCAGAATGCTTTGATCTATGTCGGTACAAAATCAATTGTAAGTCCGCATTTATACTTTTAATAAAAGCAAAACAATATATGGCTTAAGAAAACTTGACTAAAAAGTGATTGATGCGTTCTAAGTTATCAAAATTAATAAACGATAGCACGTTTAAGAGACCATCACAAAAAGCTAAAATTATATATTTATGTTCAAGTGGCGTTTCTAGCACTTATTGCTATTCTTATATAATATTAAAATATTTTATGTATGTAAATGAAGTTTTGTCAACTTCATTAAATTTGAATTTCACGTTTAATCTATGGAAGCGTCAAAGTGACTTATAAAAACAAAATTCGTAATTATCGTTAAGACATAGGTAATTGTATTGTATTGTTGAAAATAAAAGTAAAAGAAATAATAGCTTTAATGTTGTCTCTCTTTTCAGGTAAGATCTGTTACCTACATTTGTCATTCCTGTCATATAAGTTTTAGGATAAAGTAAAAATTATTAATAAAAATGTCTCTTTTCAGAGCAACACATTTCTGTTTTAATTTACACCCTATTATGTTTGAAAACATATTATATGTATGTATTACATTCTGTGTAACTCAAGAGATTTATAGATGAGAGTTCCTCTTCCAAGAGTATAACTTCAATATAAGTTATACTATTGAATCTGGAGTCTAGAATTGAAGTTATGAATACGATTCATAAGAAACGCCACAGCTTGTCAAAGAAATGAATTCACATACATAAATTCACTGGAAAAACATAATTCTTTTCTAGGACAGTCGGGTAGTAAAAAGAAATGTGAAATATTTAATATTATATTATTCAACTACTCAGCAATCTCGTGGAGTGAAGTGAGCTTATAGCACCACACAGTCTTCTTGGTGCTTATTCTTCCAATAGTTTTACGGTGAAATAATTCTTAAATTTTCTACTACAAACGTGTTAGACGGTTTATGACGTATGCTTATCATAAAATAAGTATTGAAATATTATTTAATTTAATCTTTTATAAACCTGAAAAATAATTCTTATTTTTAATTTCAAACTTTTTTCCGGATGTCTTTCTAAAATGATATCTATCGACAGCTTCATTCGACCGTCATCTTAGGTACTTACTTCTAATGGAAATATATCCATGTCAAATTTTCTTTTCCTATAATCAGATGTTTTCAAATAATTAATATTAATTATTAATATTTGTCAGATAGCGGAAAGAACTTTCTTCCTACCGCGTTTCTCGAGACACGCCTCTTTTTACTAGCATGTAGCATCACCAAATCAACGCGGGTAAAACTGTGAGTTTAAAAAAAATATATTTGTGCTTAATAACTTTTTTTTTTTTTTTAATACGTATTATATCATTAAATTTTTAGCGCTACTAAAAAAATTACCACTAAAATAGACTACACACACGTAAGTCGAGGCAGATGTTTGTATTGACCAAACAGATTTATTCAGTTTGGATGTTCTCCGTGTCTCTTTTAGTGCTTCACACCTGTCAATTTCATTTATGATAGTAATAATAATCATTACTTCTTTGTGTAATGGCTACGTAGATCGACGACAATCGCTATGTATAAAAATTGTCAATTAATATAACTATTGAAAATTATATATATATTTTTTATTTTCATTGATTACAATGTCGCTCATTTATACACGTACATCATATAACAGTTCTTATTCAATCTTATATTGCAGAAATTTGATAAACAAATAGAA
Source organism: Hestina assimilis (assembly GCA_023373885.1). NCBI lineage: Eukaryota > Metazoa > Arthropoda > Insecta > Lepidoptera > Nymphalidae > Hestina > Hestina assimilis. Next base: position 14,964,508 of record CM041747.1, on the reverse strand, counting down.
TAAAATTGATGAAAAACTTTTTCAGTTAATCTCATCCATATTTATAAAGGTTCGGGTATCGGCCCTTTTACTTCGAGTTCTCGTGTTTGTTTAAGTGATCGTATTGTCAGTGTGATTTTAGTATTTTAATACCTTATTATAGGTCCCATATTAAACAGATTAGGAAATTAATCAACCAGTGTGCACTGTGCAGCGTTAGTACTGTACTTTTGTGGATGATCTTATATCCGCAATTAATCAGATTCTTAATTCAGAACCAAGCAGATTTCCCCACAATATTTTTAATTACTGTTCTTATATATTTGCTTGCGCATGGAAAAGTGCAGAAACTATTCAATACGTTGAATTAGAAATACAATATTTAAAAAGATGTCATTCCAACGAAGCGTCATATTAATAGTGACTCCAATATTTAATCACACAGAATATCATAGTTGTACCACATAAAAGGACGAATCGTTAAAATCCGACGTATTAGTTACAGTGCTGTGCAATTTATTATGATATCTAGTAAAGTCATTAAAAGCATTGTTGGTTACAATAAGTTGTTCATAATGTTTGGATAAAATTCATAAAGGCTCAAGGCAGGCTTAGCTTAGTTTGATTAAAAATGAAGACTGATAAAACCACAAGCGTGGTTTTATATTCATGATGAATTAATAGCTTTTGACTCGTGGTTTTATCTCAGTATCTTTCAAGATTTTTTTAAAACAATATTAGTATTTTTTTTTCTAAGTCATTACTAATATCACTATCGCCAAATCTACCTTCAAATAAATTCATACCTTCCGCTAGGAGTGGGTACTACAATCCCCCAAAGGGTCAGGATTGAACCTGCAACTCTCGCGTTAGCGGAGTCGAACCTTCTATCGTTGAGCTATTGAGGCGTTTTATTTTCATCATGCACTCTAATATATACATACTACTATACTGTAACATATGCTTAGTGCAAACATTTACCAACCCACATATTTACGTGAACGTCTTACGCTTCGTAAACGTTTGCCCTAAAGTTCTTTGATTTGTGTCTTAAATTTATTACATTCGTGCGAACGCACTGCTTAAGAAACGGACGCTTGCGCAGTAATTGATAAAAGTTTCTTGCATACCCTCAATAAATAACAAAATGTAAACATGTCTGAAATAAGTAAGGAAGTCGAGTATGAAAGTAATAATTTTAATGAATTTGATGAAAGTGTACGATGTGAAAAAGACGGCGAGAAAAGCTTACATAACAGTAGTGGTGCAAGCATCGATGAGGAAGGTTTTACGACTGTGGTACGGCCGCAACGTAAACGTCCAGCTATACGGAAATCAAGCAATAGTGATGTGAACGATGATATTGAAATGGTGAATGAACTAGAAGAAACAGAGAAGATTGAGGTTAGTGTAACGTCAAAAGTAATTTTACCTAAACAAATGGCATTAGCCAAATTATTACGATCAGAAAATATACAAAACATTCTAAGTGTTAAATATAAAAGTCCCTATAAAGTTTTATTAGAGTTTGAAGACGCAGAAAATGCCGACAAGCTTTTGACCAATAAAAAGTTTGCTGAATTAGATTATCGCTGTCAATTAACTCAAGGGTTGCAAAGTACTTTCGGTATAGTAAGAAATATTGATCTAGATATTCAAGAGGAAGAAATGAAGAAAAGTTTTGAAAGTGATCTGGAAATCTTATCTATTAAAAGGTTAAAGAGATATTTGGATAGTGGTGAATGGGTTGACAGCGAATCGGTAAGGGTGTGTTTTAAGGGCTTCACTTTACCCTCGTATATACTAGTATACGGGTGCAGGTTTAAAGTGGAGCGATTCACATTTCCCGTCACGCAGTGCTCTTCCTGCTGGCGTTATGGACACCCAAAGAAATTTTGCCCATTGAAAAGGCAATTTTGTCCCAAATGCGGAAAACCACACGCTAATTGCGAGACTAAGTTATTTTTTTGCATTAATTGTAAGGGAGATCATATGGCTCTCGATAGGTCGTCCTGTCCTGCATTTCATAAAGAGAAGGAGATCAGAGAAATAATGTCTGAAAAGAGTTGTAAATATCGAAAAGCTTTGGCAAACTACAACAACAAACGGAAACCTAGACAAGGTAATAATAATACTAATGAGGTAAATGAAGAAATTTGTAAAGGAGAAAATAGTAATCAGAGAGTAAATTATAATGAGAGCTTAGATAGGACGTATAGAGAGACGTTTTTAGTAACAGAAGCTGAAATTCATCATCAAGATATAGAAGAATTATCTAACAGTGAAATAGAAGAAGAGGGCATGAAAACAACAATTATTGGGAAAGAAAAAGTAAAAAGAAGGAAGAAAAAAGTGAATACAGTTTCAGAAGCAGTTGGTGACATAGAATGTATTACGGATAACATGGAAAGAGAACGATTTCAAGAAGAGAATAAAGATGAAGAAAAGAGGCGTAAGAAATTTAACTTTTCCAGGCTGCTTTTGAAAATTAAAGAAATATGCTTTTCGGCACTGAGTTTTGAGGACAAAATGAATTTGTTTTTTAAAGTTATTATTGAGGAAATAAAAACGGTATTCGTAGGATTAATTAAGAATACTGATATTTTAAAAAACTTTTTCAATATATTCTATAATGGATAGAAATCACAATAAGCGTACTTTAAATATAATTCAATGGAACTGCAGAAGTTTAAAACCAAAATTAATCATTTTTAAAGCTTTTTTAGATCAAGAAAATATTCATATTGCAATTTTAAGTGAAACATGGCTATGTAAAGAAGATGATTTTAATGTTAGTGGATATAATGTATTTAGGAAAGATCGACACGATGGCTATGGTGGCGTAGCGATAATAGTTCATAAAAGTATAAAAACTAGATTGGCTAATATTTTTGTTAGTAATATAGGAATAGAAATAATCTTTGTTAAGGTTCTCAACTGTAATTATTTAGAGAACATTTTATCTGTCTATTGTCCATCATCTGTTCGAACTACCCAGGCCGATTGGGATACAATATTTTCAAATTTTAGTAAACATAGTATAATTGCCGGTGATTTTAACGGGCACCACACTAACTGGGCAAATAAATGTGATGTAAGAGGTAGCCAGTTACTAGATGCCTGTTTTGAATTTGGATTAGTTTCAATTAATAGTGGTGCAGCTACGAGAATCAAGTTAAATCAGAACGTTATGCAAGAATCTACACCAGATATCACTTTCGTATCTTCGGATATAGCAATTAAATTTAAATGGCAGGTTACAAATGAAAATTTCAATAGTGATCATTTAGTAATAAAATTTTCTATGAGCTATAAAGAGGAAAATGTACAACTGGTTACAAAACGTAATTACAAAAAAGCAGATTGGGTCTCCTACCATGACGCAATTCAAGTATCATTCCACTCTCCCTTAAATATACAAAATGTACAACAAAGATATAACCATTTTATAGATAAAATAAATGAAGCTGCTAATAGATATATACCAAATGTTAAATTATGTTCTAATCCAAAGTCTAAATTTAAACCAAAATCTTATTGGTGCACATCCATATCGGAAGCCGTTGCTCAGCGTAGGTTAGCTTTAAAGAATTTTCGCGGTAATCCAACACCTGACAATCTGAATAAATTAGAAGAAAAAATTCAGGAAAGTAAACGTATAATATCTCGTTACAAGTCACTTGATTGGCAAAAAATGTGTAATGCTATTTGTGAGGAGACATCAGGACCTGCTATGTGGGATAGAATGCGATGGATAAAGGGAATCAAAAAACGTAATATTTTTGCAGATGATCCTCAGAAAGTAGAATTATTACGTAAACTAGCACCCGATTATGTTTTATCATCAATGCCAGAATTAAAGTCTAAAAACACTGTCTTGGAATCTGCTTTTAGTTTACAAGAGTTAATGACCTGTTTAAAAAAGAAAGACACTGCACCTGGAGAGGATGCAGTGACTTTTTCAATGCTATATAAATTACCTATAAACGCTAAATTAGAGTTACTTAAAATCTACAACCTCATTATTTTTACTGGCCAAATACCAGATCAGTGGCGAAATGTTAAAATAATCCCAATCCCAAAACCAGATACTAATGACCTAAGACCCATTGCACTTATTTCATGCATTTGCAAAATATTACATACAATGTTAACAAGACGTATTGAGTGGCTTGTTGAAAAAAAACAATTACTTTCTCAAAACACTTCTGGCTTTAGAAGAGGGCAATCTTGCTTAGACTGTCTCGCACATTTAACCTCATATATTCAAAAAGGATTTTCTGAAAACATACCGACTCTGGCTTGTTTTTTTGGATATAGAAAGAACCTATAATAATGTTGTAGTTACCGAAGCTATCCAAAAACTTGATAACATTGGTGTTGGTTCTTTAATCTGTAGATATTTATGGCACTACCTTAGTGAAAGATATTTAAAAGTTACAGCTGACAATATGCAAGGTTCTGATATAGTGAGAAGGACTAATATGGGATTAGCTCAAGGAGATCCAATTTCTCCACTAATATTCAATATCATAACTCGAGAACTTACTGAAACCATTGTACCCGATGTAGTTATTACTCAATATGCAGATGATTTTGTGCTATATGTAAAAGCGGCTAATTGGCAAGAACAGATTTCAAAAATGCAAAGTGCTATTGATATATTAGTGGATAAATTAAGGCTCATTGGATTGGAACCGTCTCCCCATAAAACTAAAATATGTTTGTTTACAAGACGGCGGAAAATTGAACAAATAAATATTAAAATTCATGGCCAAAATATAGAAGTTGTAAATCACATAAGATATTTAGGTGTCTGGATGGACAAATCCTTAAGATGGATGAAACACTTAAGTGAGATTAGTGAAAAATCTTCCAAAACGCTCAATATTCTTAAAATTTTAGCCGGTTCAGGCTGGGGTATCCATCCTAAGCATTTGCGCAAAATATATATTATGTTAATTCGTAGCAGAATGGATTTTGGCTGCTATTTATATGATAGTTGTGCCAAAATACACCTATTAAGACTGGATAGAATTCAAAACCAAGCCCTTAGAATTATTGGTGGATTTATTCGCAGTACACCAATACACATAATGGAAAATGAAATAGGTTCGCCACCGTTGTTTATTCGTAGAAAATATTTAGCGTATAAGTATTGTATTAAAGCACAATCACGGAGTAATTCGGCTATTAAAAGTATAACTGAACTTAGTAATTTAGAAGAATTGAGATTTTTGGCGGAATAATAAAACCTTTACTTGCATCTATATATAGTGAAACCAAATCAGAAAGTATTAATACCTCTACTGTATTGAAGATGTATTCTTTTAATACATGGATTAGTAATATAAAGGTGGACGATATTATTATGACTAGCTTAGATTGTGTTACAAATTCTAAGAGATCCTACGAAATTAGCTGTTTAAAAACCGATATTATTCGAGAAATTAGTAGTAATTATACTGACTATTACAAGGTCTATACAGATGGATCGAAAAATGATGCTGGTGTAGGTGCTGCTTTATATGACCCGAACCATGATTGTCACAAAATGTTTAAAATTAATAATAAAGATGCATCTATATTAACAGCTGAGCTATTAGCAATTTGGGAAGCCATTAAGTACCTTTCAGATATTGACGTGAGAGTGGCAGTTATATTCACAGACAGCAAAAGTGCACTGCAACATGTTATAAGATGTACCAAAGGCTATAATGGAATATCTTTAGCCTATGAAATTCTTAGGTTATTACAAGAATTTAGAAACAAAAACTTAATTTTAAAGTTGCAGTGGATTCCATCCCACATCGGCCTGAGGGGTAACGAGGAAGCAGATCGATTAGCAAATTTAGCCCATACCAGAGGAAATTATTGTAATATAAAATTACATTATACCGAACTTTTTTCAAAATTCAAAATTAATTGTTTTAAAATTTGGAATGAACATTTGAATGCAAAATCGATTGATAAAGGATTATGGTATAAAACAATTCAATCAATGCCTCCTCGTTGCCCTTGGTTTGTAAATAGTAATATTAATAGAAATAAGTTAGTTATAGCATTTAGACTTAGATCCGGACACATGCCACTAGGAAAGTTTAAACATCTCATGAGAAAACGTGACTCACCCAATTGCGAACTATGTGGCGATGTTGACGATGTTTTACACTTGTTAATGGCATGTGTCCGCAACCACAGTTTAGGAGAAACACTAAAATGTGAACTTAATTTAAATTTTGTAAATATTGGTATTTTTAACTCGATTCTTAGTGAGCCTTTGAGCATTCCGGCAATGAAAGTATATAAATTTGTTAGTGATTCTCTCAAACTAATGTAGTTTTAATTTTTTCCTTAATTTTTTTTTTCTTAAATATAGTTTTTATGTGTAATTTAGTTTGTAACGATGGGGCCGACATGTAAGCTTTCTCCGAAGGCCCCGCAAAAATACCAGAATAAAAAAAAAAAAAAAATTTATTATCGATCAGATTGGCGGCAAGCTCTTGCAAACTTACAGAAGCCAATTCAAACGCTTGATCTACACATTAGGATCTGTGATGGCGTCTCGATGCTAGAATGTGTACTTTTTATTGAATCCACCTTCAGATTCCGTGCTGTAAGATTGAAATTTAAATGATTTGAATTCGAGACGATTGATTTGGCGTGGTAGCACACCTTTAGCCTCGACGATCGCGGGTTCGATTCACTGTTGGGGCAGATGTTTGTGTGGCAGATCGTGAGGAAACCTCATAGAAGTAATTCTTAGACATGTATATCCGTCAATTATAGTGATGATCCTTTGCTGGTAGATATAAATCGTGAAAAGAATGCTCGTCAATCGTATTGCTACATCAGCCACCTTTTAACCAGTTGCATCTTGGGTTGGGTATGCAGGGCAAGGTTGGCTAGTGCAATTCGCCTTCTGAAACTGTATTAATAGTGCATCCACTTACCACCAGTGGAGTGATCCTTTGGCCCTCAAGCTAAGTAAAAAAAATGTCCACCTGGAAGTTAAGTTTGAGAGTCACACTAAACTGTCGGCCAATATAATATTCAGTGTCTGATAATATTTTATTCAACGTTGTTCTCGATAGGTAATTTGCTCTTATCCAATAAGTTGATTCGCCCTTATAAGGTTGCGCTGGTCCGATGGAACTCGTTCTGTGCATAAATCATTTACTTGTCAAATCCAGATAAAATAAATAAATAAACGCTGCATACTCAACGGCCCCCATTACGATAGTAATATCCTGTGTCGGTTTCCGAAATCATTCACAATGACAAGGACAAATACACCCAGACCGGAAAATATGCTTGCACGGTTAATACAAACATATATGCTCCGAGCGGGAATCGAACCCGCGACCTGTGGCGTTTAAGGCAGGTTCGCTACCGCTACGCCACAACGTCGTCATACCACGAATATACTAGGAAAAAAGAAAAAGAATGTAGCAATAAAAGCCGGAACCCTAAGTTGTACATTCACTGAACCCTTCCTTTTGGTTCTTCTACTTGTAGTTTGTATCTCTTGTTGGAATATAATTGTATGATTAAAAGACTAGATCGCTATAGTATAATTAACTCAATTCGGTAATGACCTTGGAACAAATGAATGGGTGCTTGATTAACTAAATTAAGCGCCATCATTAAGTAGACGCTCGAGTAGATGGCTCTAAATGTTGAACAACTTTACAAAGTAAAATGGGCTTTGGGTCTAGATTTATATTTCTTTAAAGAGGTGCCTATTAAAACTTTTTTCTGATTTCAACTCATTTAACACTTTCAATTCCAACTGCAATAAATCAAAGCTAACCGCGGCAGCTTTTACGTTATGACTTCCTTGTAAAATTTACGTTTAAAAGTTAATTTTCCCACTTCCCGGGTTAGAGTAGTTGTTAATCTTGGATTTGCTAGTTGTTACCTATGCTGGAAAAATTTGAAAAAGTTCCCGAGGCTAGTCGGTGGTGCTTTTTTTTTTTTTTTATGTTAGAAGTTGGCAAACAAGCATACGGCCCACCTGATGGTAAGTGGCTGCCGCAGCCTATGAGCGCTTTCAGCACCATTAGTAGGTGCCACTCGCGCGTTGCCAACCTCGAGATATTAGTTCTTAAATCTCGTTCGCCCAGTAATTTTACTAGCGTACAGTGCCCTTCAAACCGGAACACAGTAGTGCCTAAGCACTACTATTTGGCGGCAGAATATTGGACACTGCGGTGGTACCTACCTAGCCGGCCTCTTGCAATAAAGACCTACCACCAGTGTGACTGATTGCACTGGTGGAATAATCTCTGTTGTGACAGAGGTTATCCCAACAGCGGGCGATGGGCTCGTCACATCCCGACGCCTTAATTGTTACTTGGTGCTTGCTTATACCTAGACAATTTTGTAATTATTGCTATAAAATGAGCCTAAATTGGTGTAGCTTATAAAATTATAGAACCAATATTTGTTCAACCACGCTGAAGGCGACCTATGAACGGCCACACTTAAACATACAAAGAAACAAATATTTTTACATGATTCTTAATTTTCAATCACATGTTTTAAAAAATAAAAATAAAAAACAATTTACCAATATATTTCGTTCCTATCAATTTTACGGATAAAGGATTGCAATAGCTGAACCTCAACAAAAGTTTATTTGTACCAAAGAGCGAAGTTGTGTCGTATTGAAACAGCCTTAAACTGGGACAAGAATAATAAAACTTCTCTTTACGATCAAACTATTAATGACAATCCATAAGAGATTTTAGTCTTTGGTTATTTTATTCTTATAGCGAGAAATGAGCTTAGTATTTCATGACCGTTCTGCCTTTGTGATCGCGGCCTACCTTCATGCATATGGTAATGTGTGTTTGTCCAACATGACCAAACAGACATCTGTTTTAGCCTAAGTGTTGACCTCGTGGGTCTCTCCATTGTGAGCCAAATAGCTCGTTAAGTTGTCAGTAAATAATCGTTTACTCGTGAACAAAGAATATTGTGTAGATAGAAGAAAATTTTAAAAATTTAAAAAAGCAACCAATTTTGTTATTGTAAAGTTGGTTACAGTTACTTAAGCTTTGATTTATAGTAAAATATAGTTATATTTTAAATTTGAATGTAAGACTTTTTATTTGCAGCCCTTTTTAAACTTTTTGAATAACTGTTAATCATTGTTTTATGTACTTACTAGCTGTACCCGCGGCCCCGCTTTCGTTATGTAGTTTTTTTTTCTCGGAATAAAAAGTATCCTATATGTTTATCCAGGTAATACGCTATGTGTGTACCAAATTTGATCCAAATCTGCGCAGTAGCTTTTGGCGTGAAAGAGTAACAAACATCCATTCATCCATCCAAACTTTCACATTTATAATATTAGTTAGATTAGATTAGCTAGATTGGTCTAACTTGGTTTTTGGCCTAACTATACTTGGTCGGATTTTGTTTCGTTTATAATATTCTATTTTAAGTCTAAAATGCTAGTTTAATCCAATGAAATACAATATATTTACATTTACATACAAGTTACATTCAGTACAATGTATTTATTCTTCCTGTTACTTGTGATTAGATTTAAATTTATACAACACTCGTTTCTCTATCTCAGTTCTGAATTTATTATATCCCATTTTGTTTTTCATAAACATGCTCATAAATTTTATGATTTTAATTTATTGACACCATGGTGGCGTATTGGTAGCGCGCCCGCCTTTAGCCTCTACGGTTGCGGGTTCGATTCCCGATCGGGCAAATGTTTGTATTGATCTTACAAATATCTGTTTCGGTCTGGGCGTTTGTCCTTGTCGGTCTCCCCACCGTCCCTCGAACAGCACGTTAACTGTCGGTCCCGGTTGTTATCACATAGCATCTGATAATAATCACTCTTGATAAGTAATTTGCTCATATCCAAAGAGTTACTGATTCGCCCTTAGGGTTGCGAAGGTCAGATTGCAATCGCTCTGTGTAAAAAGATAGAAACCGGTCAAATCCGGATAAGAGTAATTAGCAGGTAGAGATTGGTAAATAAAGTAATGGAAAAAATGCTAAGAAGAAGAAGCTCATAAATTTTATTAATTAAAATTAATCAATTAATTTCATTAAATAATCAAAAGCTATTTATAGTCCTTAACCGCATTTATTTTTATTGTCTTTCTATTATAAAAAGTATATTATGTATAAATTATATGGTCATGGCTTATCGTCACTTCAATGAGCAGTAGTAATAATCTTAACAGTCTTAGTAAAAATGCTTCCGACACGCGTGAGTAGTTGTTTTTTAGTAAAGGAGTAGTCATTGACCACTAAAAATTATACAACTTACTTAACAAAAAAAAAAACAATTAAATTGAGAATTGAGAACCTCTTCGTTTTTTGAAGTCATGTAAAAAATGAAATGAGTATTCATATGAACGAAGTTCTTTCCGCTGTCTAAAAAATATAAATAATAATTAAAAAGACTAACTAATAATTACTAATTAAATTAACTACTAATTAAACTAACTAATTGATATCATTTTAGAAATGACTACATAGTATAAAACAAAGTCGCTTTCTCTGTCTGTGTGTTTTTTTTTAATAGATAGAGTGATTGAAGAGGAAGGTTTATATGTATAATAACATCCATTAAATAGTGGAGAAAAAATAATTTTTGAGGTATCTTATGTGATGTCGTAAATAATTACATATAACGCGTGCGGGCCACGGGTAGTAATGAATAAATCAAAACTACTGGATCGATTATAATCATTTTTTCAGTGAATGACATAGGCTATATATTTTATACCCGTGTGAAGCCGGAATGTATAGTATATATAGTATATTATAAAATAATCCACGATAAAGAATTTCTTTCCCTTTCTTTACCTGTTACACATAGCATATTTTATTATTCTCTTTAAATTGTTATCATAGATTTTGCTTGCAGAAATTTGTGTGTGTGTTCGCAAATTTACGAGTTTTGATATAAGGTCAAGTGCCTGTGTAGTCATTCTATGTTCGTGATTTTTAAGTGCTTTTATATCCGCTTCCATCACAATAAGGTAGGGATCAGAACAATGCTTAATTCAAAAAAATTAAACGTCCCTCGCAAATTATATGAGAATTAATGTAGAATTTTTTTTTCGCTTGGATTTTGTTTTGAATGTAGATTTCAATTTCAAAGTTCTGGTTCTGTTCGGGCGCTATTGAAAGTTAATTACAATTCAAATGAAAAAAGGTCAAGTGCGTACAGGATCTAACATAGTGACGGGTTGAAAAGAGTGTGCAGGGTTAAATTTTTAAGCTAAAAGAAAAATATTTTCCCAAGTCCAATGTTTGCTTTATAGACGACTAGCTGTTGCTAGTGGCTTCGCCTGCGTGAATAACGATTTTAATACAAACTCTGACTCCTTTACAAACTTTAAATGTCATATTTATTTATATCGAATCAACAGCCTAAAAAATAAGTTTCAAGTTTCTAGGAAGGATTGATTTATAAAGAAATGCTTTTTACAAAGGCACGTAACATTTTCCGCACAAAATAAGTTTATAATAATAAATGAAAACTAAAGAAGTAAAATTTACAAATTTTTCAATATTAAGTATAAAATATTCTTTTGAAGTTCATTCGAAACTTTCTTATATTTTTTGAAGAAATATTTAATGCTACTAAAGTGCAGATCTTATTCTTATTTAGATCACATGCTTCAGTTCTTATATATTTCATTGTAAAGTGGTTCATACAAGAATATATTTCGAATTCCATCTTTTCTTTAGCTCGAAAAGTCTTCAAGTAACATGGTTTTGACAGTACACAGTCTGATGGGCGGACAAATAAAATAACAGGTGATATAGAATAAAAATAAAATAAAGGTATTTTATTAATATTATATACGTGTACTTATTAATATTATATACTACTAGTATCTGCCCGCTGCTTCGCCAGCGTGTATATTGTTTTGTAATGGCTCATTACTCTGGCTGCACTGGCTGGCTGGCTACAATGGTTCATATCTGAATGAGTAACAAATGTCTAAACATATTCCCAAATGGATAAGCTCTGTAGTACGTTATTTGATAATGCCACGGAAATCTAAAATTTTTTCGGGGATAAAGATTTTCGTGGTATCCTATGTGGTATTCCAGACTATAATCTATTTCTGTGCGTTAAGCCCGTTCTTGCCTGATTGAGTAACAAACATCCATCCATCCATCCATCCAAACTTTTATAATATTAATGGGATGGTATGTTCATTTTGAAATTTGATATGCTTCAGAAATAGTATTTATAATTAATTTAGGTTGACAAGTACAATAATTTGACGCCCAGCGCAGAGTACATGAATACCTGCTTGATTAATGGAATTTAAGCAAAGATATTAAATAGACGGTCGAGTAGATGATACTAAATGTTGAACAACTTTGCAAAGTAAAACGGGATTTACACTCTTGATTTATATTTCTTTAAAGAGGTACCTATTAAAACTTTTTCAGATTGCAATTACTTTGACGCATTCTATTCAAACAGTATTAAATCAGAGCTAACCGCGGTAGCTTTTTCGTTGTGACTTTCACGTAAAATTAACATTTTAAAAGTTAATTTTCTCACTCTACGGCTGAGAGGAATTGTTAATCTTGACTTTGGTTCTCAAATATAAGAAAGCTGGCTCCAGGTAAGTCGTCTTCCTGGAAAAATTATAGAAGTATTTTAAAGATTATAGTTGATTAATTTTATCAACCTTTCAAGATATTATTAGAAAAATTTCGTTAATTCTGTATACTTAGGTAGTGAATTATTTTTGAAAGTTAATGTGTCTGGGTTTTTAGCAAAATAAAATAATTAATTCGCTTGTTAAAAATAGTTTATGTACTATATATCATATTGTCAAATGTAATGCATCGAATACGCTTGTGTGATCTGATCATCAAGATTTCTTCTTTTATTTATTTTAGTTTACAAGCATTTAGTTATTTTGTATGATGTGCTGCGTTATTTGCGTGAAAGAACATCTGAGAGTTCTCCCGAAACCATCCAACAGCATCCATTTTACCAACTACGATGCCTAAAAACCTTTTGTCGTGACTAGCATCGATCATAAGTACATACAACCTTATGATACATTGTGACAGTAAAATATTAACGTCAAAGTAAGAAAAAACACAACTACGCGCCTCAACTAACTTCTTATTAATGGTGAGTGTTGATCTGATCGCCGATCAAGTGCAATTTGTTGGATATAATATGTATATTTATGAATTTTTTCTAAAACATGCATTTTCTTATAATTTTTGTCTTGATCCTTCACTTACTATGTAGGTAAAGGCTTGAAGGCTTCACGACAAAATTAACCTGAAATTTAATTTGAGAAGTTTCTTTAAACTTATTTTACAAGTAATATTTTTGTTTTAGTAAGAAATTTATGAAATTAATTATTTAATTCTTCCGGAGTAAATTAATATTTCTTAATTAGAAAATTAACATAAAGTTAACTTCGTAATTGCTAAGTTTACTTTATAGGCAGTATTTAGTCGAGAATAAGCGGTGTTTTAAATCATTGGACTGGATTATTTTCCGTGATTTTGTTTAGGCGGGGATTGCTTGCTTATTTTTTAAAAGTTTTATAACAATATGAAGAAAATTGAAAAAGAAAATAAATCTCTTTCTTAGAAATCAACCCTTTAAAGCTTTAAAGACTTTAGATTTTTCTCTAATGAATTATGTATACATTATTCTCGATATTTTCCCAGGGTATTCTTATTACTGTTTTCCGATTTTTTTTAATTCAAAAATGGGTAAGCTCTTGACATCCATAGAGCGCGAAGGCAAAGATGAGGCGCACTTAGGGGTACCACCCATATCTCGTCGATATACCCAACATTCCCACTATATGCTATTGATCATCTTTCATAATGAACCCGGCCAGGGAGTGGAATGTTCTTCCGGCGTCTGTATTCCCGAACACATAAAACCTTCAAGGTGTGAGCAGACAGGTAAAACTTTTTAAAATTCTTTTTGGTTTTTTAAATGTAAGCACCGTATACACATTCATATGCATTTAGTGAAAAGCTGTTAATTTGAAATCACAAACTGTAGTAATGAAACTGGCAACTGTCTGTGAATGGCAATACTGACAGCTGTCAGGGATCGGAAGTATCCCTCGGCTCCCACTTACTTGGAATACATAGACTTAAGTCACACATTGTAAAAGTTATACTGTCATTTTGGATAAACCTCTAAATGCCGAAGGTGAGTTATTATTTTAAACATCACGAATACTACACAAACAGAGATTTCAATTTTATTTATTTGCATAGATTAATTTATATAAAAAATATGTTCTATTTTTAACTTTAGCTCAGCTTGTGTTCAGATAAAAGCCTGAGGGTCAGAAAATATGAAAGGCGCTTTTCGTGTTAATGATCGGTTTTTACGCCTACAACCGCTTAGACCGCTTATATCATTTACGTTATCTCAATTGAAATTATGACTGAGTTATATTTTATATATTTTATTTAAAAAATCTAGAATATTTTTACATACATGTTATGCTAGCCTTTTTAAGTTGGCTTTCGGCTAGTAATTAATCTGTCAGTTAGCCAACAGACAATAGTTCTCTTGTGTCCATCTCAATGCTCCTCCTACACCTTAGTAACTCGTTAAATAAATAAACGCAACACACTTAACCGCCCCATTAGGATAATTATATCCTGTGTCGGCGGTCCGGATACATACACAACGAGAAGGACAAACAAGCCCATACCGGTACACATGATTGTATGGTCAATACAAACGTCTGCTCGGAGCGAGAATCGAACCCGAACCTGTGACGTCGTCAATGAAAAACTCGTTGCAAATATAATTAATTCCCTATCAAGCGTTAACGATTATATTATTATTAGTTCTGAGGCTCGTGGGCTGACTCACTAGGACATTCAAACCTGAACAGTGGCCCTAGAGAAGTGGCAATCGCTTCGTACCGATTCTATTTCGAAAATTAAATACTCTTGTGCGATGTCAATCAAAAACGACAGGTCACGTGTTATTTCAAAAGCTTATGCTAATTACACACATTTCGGAATTATATAATTTCGTTATCGATAATTAAATGTGACTCTGCCTAGGGCCCCAGATATCAATATGAATAAAAGTCTCAGTATCGCCAGACTGGCTACTAACAAGATGTATTATAGCTTAAGTTAATAACCGAATTAACGAAAAAACTCCCCGGATATAATTTAATTTCCAATTTAGACGAACGATTTAGTTGGCACATTCAACAAGAAAGTTTGTTGGAGTTACGCCGAATTTATCATGAAATTGGTCACGATAAAAGCTATATATTTTTATTGAGGGTTTTTTCGTACGAACTGGTTTGTACCAATGATAAATGTCCCCTAAGCTTTATTAATCGTTGTTATGGTCATGAGAATGGTATTAGGATAGTAATATTAACTGTGTCTGGTGTCGGAAAACACAAGCACAAACACCCAGATCATGTATGTATTCCACATTCCCTATGGTCAATACAAACATCGGGCGGGCGGGATTCGAACTCGCAACCAATGGCAACGGTAGTTGTATTTGGTTTTCTCATTTTTCTGAATGTTTTTGGCGGATTTTATACCCATTCCTATTGTCTTTCCAGGGTTCTAAGACAACATCGTATAAGTCGTATTGGTCCTTTCCGTCCATATATCTCAGCCATTTTACTTGCAGGCTATTAGCATTATTAGTGCTACATTTCACACAGGTAAGAAAAAAATCTTTGTATATCAGATTGTACACTATCCCGCTATTATTATTAGCTCATAAAAAATGGAAATGATGGTTCAACTAGATTTTTTTTATCTGTAAAATACGCTGTACTATGAATCATTGTAATTTTTAGAAGTAGCTTTATTGTAGTTTTTCAGTTTACTTTTAGTGATGACTAAGAAATACAAAATATTTTTTATTACATTTTAAAATAGTGAATTCTGATTGGGTTAAATTTAAAAGCCAGTGACATCAAAGGCAGTCACAATAATCGTACAAAGTCAACCGCTTGTCTGAGAGTTTCATTACAGAGAATTTCATTTAAAGTCCCCGTCTACGTCGAAATATCAGTACCACTAAGCACTGTTGTCTCAATGAATCCGTAAAAAATGATCCAATTTTAATTAACGGTCTACTAACTGAGTACAGTTTCAAACAAACAGCCACGGCGCGTTAATTCTCATTTTATGTTTGGTCGCATAACAATTTAAGCAACAATTTTGTATAAGTAAATATTCATAAAAAGTTATGAAAAAAGCGAAAATTAACTTCAGCTTTAGACATAATTATTATGTAGATATGCAAAAATCATATATATTATGTATATTATGATATTATAATAAATAATAAAAAATAAATAAACACTACACACTCAACAGCCCCCTTAAGATAGATATATTCTGTGTCGGAGGTCGGGAAACATACACAATGACAAGGACAAACACGCCCAGACCGGAAAACATGCCTGTATGGTCAATACAATACAATCATCTGCTCCGAGCAGGAATCGAACCCGCGATCTGTGGTGCTTAAGGCAGGTTCGCTACCGCAAAACCGCAGAGGTCAAACTCTGCGGTACCCTGGGCTTGTCGTGCCGGGGGCTCAGTAGCCGGGAGTCGATTGTGCAGGTGGCACCTTCGACTGCCCGGTGAAGCTAACAGGGTCAGGCGGTACGGGCGTGGGGCGTTTTACGTCAGACCGCGCCTAGGAGGGTGGTGTCGTATGGGTCGCTCCTCCTGCTGAGCGGCTCCTGCGACACCGGAGATGTGCTTAACCGAGGCCTTCAGCCCCGGTCGGGCGGTAGAGGAAGAAAACCTCTTTAAAAAATAACGATGGTCGGTCGTAGAGGGAAACAACCTCATTAAAAAGTTAGTCTCGGTGGGGGAGCCCTAGGACCCAGGGCTTCCTTGGTTGGATTTGCCGGGGCCTTCCGGTCCCGGTCGGAGGGTCGCGAAAGCGCCGTGGAGTATTTTATATATGTATAGTATGTATTAGTATGTATGTATGGCGGCAGTATGGTGCCGCCCAAGGTGGAGGCCGAAAGGCCTGGCGCGCGTAACTGCATTTCTCCAAGTAAAAAAAAAAAAAGGTTCGCTACCGCCGCGCCACAACGTAATGTCATTGACCAGATCATTACAAAATGTATATGGAAGCATAATTATTATATTCAACAAAAAATATTAAAAACGATTTACAAGCAATACAAGTGGCAAAGATATTGCGTTGCATAGACACAATACTGACACAAAAATTCCAACAAACGCACCGAGAGCTAAAAACTTAAGCACAAAATATTTATAGTATAGTGACGTTGAAGGTCTAACGGGTCTGATGAATTGCCTCATAAATTGCAGGTCGCGCGAGTCTTTCCATCTGTGAGGCGCAAGTGATGCTCAGGTTTTAGTGCCTCTAAAGATGTCCCATTTTTCAACTTACAACAAATAGTGGGAAGGAAATATGTTGATATATATGATTTTGTTTCGATATTTTTAGTTAATTTTTTTAGCTTTTGTTAGCTTAGCTTGTACGCCAATCATGTTAATAATACCTACTTTCATACAATGGCTTCATATTAAATAGATCTCGGGAGTTATTTTTACGTAAAATACAATATTAAACGTAAAAGGCACAAATTCGACCACACGTGGAGTACTGCTCTCACCTCTGGGCGGGGCTCCCCAGTACCAGCTACTTCCAATTGACCGCATCCAACGTAGAGCGGCTCGAATTGTCGACAATCAAGCCCTTTCCGATCGGCTTGATCCTTTGGCATTGCGTAGAGATGTCGGATCACTCTGCATCTTCTATCGCATATATCACGGAGAGTGTTCTGAGGAATTGTTTGGATTGATCCCGCCGGTAGAATTTCACCATCGGACATCGCGACAAAACTCTAAGTTCCATCCATACCACCTCGATGTCTGGAAATCCACAACAGCGCGATTTAGAAGACATTTTCTTCCTCGCACAACCACTCTGTGGAATCAACTTCCGCCGGCGGTCTTTCCGAACCGATACGACTTGGGAACCTTCAAGAGAAGAGCCTATTCTTTCCTTAAAGGTCGGCAACGCGCCTGCATGCCTTCTGGTGTTGCAGATGTTCATGGGCGGCGGTGATCACTTAACATCAGGTGAGCCTCCTGCCCGTTTGCCCCCTCTTACATAAAAAAAAAAAAAAAAAAACTGAGATAAACTGAAACTGAGATATAAAGATTAATTGCTTTCTCACAAACGCGATGTATAACTGAGTTTGGTTATATGTATAGCAAGAAATGTATTTTTTTTTGCTGTATTTCATTTGTTATATTCGTTAGTCTGAACGTCCATGACATATACGATGTAAGTTCATAGCACAGCCGGCACGTCCGACTGTAAAATCTCTGTGATTTTATTTGTACGGCGACATTTTTATGACCACCAGATGTGCTACAACAACTATGTTTGGGAATATTTTACTAGGTTTAAAAAAAAATTGATTGCTAGTGTTTGTAAAGATACAAACGTCAGACTTTTTTTATGTAAGAGGAGACAAACGGGCAGGAGGCTCCCTGATGTTAAGCGATCATCGCCACCTATGAACATCTGCAACACCAGAGGGCATGTGGGTGCGTTGCTGACCTTTAACGAAAGAGAAGGCTCTTCAAAGACCGCTGGCAGAAGTTGGTTCGCCAAATTGGTTGTGTGAGGAAGAAAATGTCTTCTAAATCCCGCTGTTGTAGATTTTCAGACATTGGCGTACTATGGGTGGAATTTCGGGTTTTGTCGCGATGTCCGATGGTGAAATTCCACCGGCGGGATCAATCCAAACAATTCATCAGAACATTCCCCGTGATAGATGCGATAGACGACGCAGAATGATCCAATATCTCTACAACTTACTTTACTTTTAGTTGACTTCACTAACTAGAGCTAGAGCTAGAAACTAAAGATAGCTTAATTAAAGCATGTCCATTTCAGTTTTCATCTTGCATTTTAATATTTAAAAGCCTCAATAGCTAAACGGTAAAAGGGCCGACTTCGCTTCGTTAACGTGAGAGTCGAGGGTTCGATCCCCTTGGGCTATTGTCGTACCCACTCCTAGCGCAAGCTTCGAGCTTATTTGGAGGGGCAATAGGAATATTAGTAATGCCTTAAAAGAGCATTGCTAATATTCTTTAAAAAAAAGAACGTTTTATGTAACAAATTATTTTATTTTTTATTTTCTACTTACAATCTCTTTGAAGATAATTATGGGGTGACAATTTTGGTATTTGGTTGTATGTATTTTTGATGCATGTAGAAAATAGTTTATTACTGTGTCTAATTACTTAATGTTGGATTTTTTCTAATGCTAGGTATTATTTTTTCTATCGCTAAGTATTAATTAATTATTTAAATAAATAAACCTTCTGATATTAAGGCTCAATAGTGTAATCGCAAATAAATTCATCGTTCCTCAGCTTTGGTTAGTGTAATAATTCTTTTAAATATCTCCATTGCGACGTCCGTTTGTCCCTGGTCTTTGATAGGAAGCCTTTTCGATTGATGACTCCTATTTGCATGAAATTCGGTCTCTTCATTTGAATATAAGGAAAATGGATTGAATTGTCGACATTTTGCAAATTAAATCAGACTTCTATTTCTATAAAAAGGGTATTTTATATGTTTATTGGACTAGTCCCCATGCCTGAGGTTTGCATATCCGATAACTTAAATTAATTGTGGTTACATGGTCGCGACGGTCATCTTTATTTAAAAAAAAATGCAATAATTTTAAACTTTAATTGAAATATGTTACTTAACTAAAATGTTTTATTTTTTTATGTTAGAAGTTGGCAAACAAGCATACGGGCCACCTAATGGTAAGTGGTTGCCGTAGCCTATGAGCGCTTGCAGCACCATTAGTAGGTGCCACTCACGCGTTGCCAACCTCGAGATATTAGTTCTTAAATCTCGTCCGCCCAGTAATTTCACTAGCGTACAGTGCCCTTCAAACTGGAACACAGTAGTGCCTAAGCACTACTATTTGGCGGCAGAATATTTGACACTGCGGTGGTACCTACCTAGCCGGCCTCTTGCAACAAAAGACCTACCACCAGTGTGACTGATTGCACTGGTGGGATAATCTCTGCTGTGACAGAGGTTATCCCAACAGCGGGCGATGGGGTCGTCACATCCCGACGCCGGATTATATGTTAAATCAACATACCTACCAAACAGCTTATTGGGGATAATAGTTTCTAAGAACCTTTAGATGTTACCGCGTTCTGTGAGCTAGTCTACGCACTTACACAATATTTAAGGGACGTAGCAGTGTTCAACCACCTAAACCTCTCATCTTCGTAAAATACCATAATCTGTCTAAATTTTAGTCCTTGATTTCTTTCTTCTCGCCCCTCATCTCAGGTGACAATGCATGGCGATGCCTTTGTTGTAAGAATTGACCATATGCTACTGTAATCGCTTGTCTTCAAGCTTACCGTTTCACTTCGTTGATATAAAAAATGTAACAATCACCTAACACAGTAACCTTAGTAAGCATCTCATAGGCTTAGGATGCGTTTGCAATTTTATACAGCCGGTGTAACTTGACTTTCCGTCTGGTCTCTATTTAAAACTGTATTAAATTAATATGTCACAATCTTGCAACATAAAATGCTTAACTTTGACGAATCGTTCATAGGATCATGTGCAGGAAGTGAATAATTTAATTTCAAGCGAGTAAACTGAACGCTAACGACGGGCTTAAATGAACACGCATATGTAAAACCGCTTATGCGGCTAAAACAAAGCATTTGTAATATGGGATCAACTCTAAAACGATTAAACTTGCTCTGCAACTTATTATAATATTGAAAAGTAAATCCATGTATCTTTTATACCATCATATGGGGCAAGCAAGTGTACAGCGTGTGCCATGAGAAGTTTACCTGTATTCAATAGCAACACCAGAGTATATCGCCGTGCATTGTTACAAGAGATGAAAGGATGGACGAGGTAAAAAGAGGACAAGGCTTAAGCTGGATTTAAGTTTAATTTTTTTTAAAGAAAAAGAAATCAGCAGTCATAGAGACTCCACAGTTTTATCCAAATTGGAGTAACTGTATTTTTTTTTAATTTTTCAATTAATTATAGTATGAATAATTAATATTTTTATATTTTTTTCAAACTATTATGTAAAAATGTTACCAAAATTCAAAGAAGAAAAAAATAAAAAAACCGCACGCACACATGATACAGTCAAGTATATACATGACTGTATACATACTTGCGCATTAATGTAAACAGGCCGCTGCGCAGTGCGCACGACAGGTTGGCAGTCTGCAAAAAAATCCTTCTGCGAAAAATCGCTCAACGTCAATAAAGAAGTTTTCACTTTAAAAATAAAAGCAGTTTTATAAAACGTAGACTAAGCTCGGGAAAGTGAGAACTAAGTTTAGAATTAGTACGAGAATGTCGCACCTTTACAACGAAAACGCCACAATTCAAAAAATCGAAAATTTAGTTATCAGCGTAAAATGATTTAAGACGAAATTCTCAACGTGACAATAGCCCAAACATAGCCATATTCGAGCATAAATAACTGAGATATATAACCAAGAAAATATACTAATACGAATAATATGAAAGATTGTGCAGGAGTCAATATTTTAAATCTTATTTTGTTCATTCCCAAAAAGTAGCTTTTTTGAGTTATGTCGTTTTCATCCTAAAGTTGCGATATATATAATATAAACGAACAGTCCTGTACAGATTTCGATTTTATAGTATCGGGATTTTATAGTAGATATGATGACACTTCATACAATAAGACGTCATGTGTCTGCAGCAATATCACAATTTGATGATAATAATCCATAAAATGTTTTGTTGCTCTCGTTTATATTTATTGTCAATACGAGTGCGTGATAAGTCGTTTTATTTAGTGGTATTTGAATTTAGGTAATACTTGCTGTACACACGGCCGCGTGATCTACTTTCTCACCGTCTCTTACGAAATTGACTACACTTGCAAGGTTCTTCTTTGTGCTATCTGGTTAATCGCCAACGTAGTCACGTCAACGTCAGAGTTGTTTAGGTCGCTCATACAGGCATCTGACTTATCGATCATTAACAAATTGGTAACATCCGGAACTGACATTTAATGTGCCCTCCGAAGCACGGAAGCAATCAGTTAAAATACCATTATGACGTCAACTATAGATGATAGACTGACCGAACGTAAAGCTGTTTAACCCATTGATCGTTTACGACCACGTACCCATACCGATACTAGATCATGAGTAGTACATCATCATGATATCATGATCAGTATGATATGTACCCAACAATATGTGTAACAACGATGAGATTGATATTGATGACTACTCTTAAAAATGGCGGATTTTAACTATGGCTTTCACGAATAAGTGAAGATCTGAGGACAAAGTGGTATTGTTTTACCCTGAAAATACAATATAAATGTATGCTTGCTTCATGAATTTCATATTCCACTGTGGTAATAAAATATGAGTTCCACATAAATAAATATTGTAAAATTACGCGTTAATATTGTCAAACAAATTATTGAAGTATTGAGCTTGTTATTACCATGTTATTACATACTAGAGTGTACTTGGCTTTGTGTTGACATATTTGCACGATGTTTTAATTTTCGAGTGAGCATTTTGTGTAGGCAATTATATGGGAATTTAATGCTAATGAATTTATTAAATAATTATGTTATTTTGCTGTAATAAAATAGTAATTTCGAACTAGTAGAGCCATGCTCCTCCGAGCATGCATGCTTTCCGGCGTCGAGACGTAACGACCCAATCGCCCGCTGTTGGGATAATCTCAGTCACACTGGTGGTAGGTCTTTTGTTGAAAGAGGCCGGCTAGGTACCACCGCAGTGTCACATATTCTACCACCAAGCAGTAGTGTCTTAGGCATTGCTGTGTTCTGGTTTGAAGAGCGCTGTAGGCTAGTGAAATTACTGGGCAAAGCAGATCAAACAATATCTCAAGGTTGGCAACGCGTGAGTGACAGTTACAAATGGTTTTGCAAGCAATCATAAGCTACGGCAACCACTTTCCACTACGTAGGCTGTATGCTTGTTCACCAACTTAGTAACATTAAAAATAAACAAATAAACATAGCATCGTGTAATCTGATTGAAATTTTTCATCAATCATTTCAAATCCTTGTATACATTCTTACTGCCTTCTAGACTTTGTATAGTCGATCTTTCTTATTTTATTGAAACATCTACAATAAACAGATATGACCCAGTTCCAGTTTTATATTTGTATAGATTACTGGTATTCTTGTCTCTCGGGAGTATCTCCGGACGGAGCTAGGAACCGGAAGTAATATTGAGTATTGGATATGTTCGGTTTTCAGCAGTTCTTTACCCTTATTAAAACTTGTCTTACATATCAAATGAATAATTAAAATAATATTATGGAGTCGTATTTAAATAAATAATATAAATAAATGCTACAACCCCAACGGCTAGCATTAGGACAGTTATATCCTGTGTCGGGGGTCCGCAAACATACATAATGACAAGGACAAAACACTCTCATATCGGAATACATGACTCGATCAATCGACTTATGGCAGGTTCGCTACCGCTGCGGCACAAAGTCTCAATTATTTATCACAGCACAGCATACAAAAACTAGGGATTAAAATTTACAGTATCTTTAAATTTTTTTATACCTTCTTGTGTGGACAGATGGACGGACGTACAGACCGACATGATGAAATTATAAGGGGTTTGCCATTTAGCTAAGGAACGCTAAAAATGAATAAATAAACGATAACGTTGAATTACTCTTGCAAAGTCTAGTGAACTTTTACACTGTTGATTTATATTTCTTTAAAGAGGTACCTATTAAAACTTTTTTCAGATTGTAATACGTTTAACACTTTCCATTCCAGCTGTAATAAATTAGAGCTAACCGCGGCAGGTTTTTGCGTTATGACTTCCTCGTAAAATTTATATTTAAAAGTTTATTTTCTGAATTACCGGCTTTGGGCAATTACTGTTCATGTTGAACTTTCTCGCACACAGCAATTGGTGTTATATAAAGTATAATAATAACAAACGGTACACACTCAACGGCCCCCATTAGGATAGTGATATCCTGTCGAGAGTCCGGAAACATATACAAGGACAAGGACAAACACAGCCAGACCAGAACACATGCCTATACGGTCAATACAAACACATGCTCAATGCAGGTATCGAACCCGGGACCTTCGGCGCTTAAGGAACCTATCGTTACCAGAGCAGTTGAATTAATACCCTTTCATAGAAAATTGGCGTAGAGTAGGTAATAGAGTACTGTTACCTTTCGTGCGATGAGTGTGAGGGCCGGATGCCTAATATCCCACCCCGTCTTTTTGATTCCATTTTCCTTTAGGTTGGCATATACATAATATTTCAAGTTTCGCAAGCGTCATAGGTTGTGATTTACTTGCTTACCATCAGGAAAACCCTATGCTTGTTGCCAACCGTCACGACACAAAAAGCACACATTGTTGTACAAACATGCATGAGCACGCAGTGCAGGGGTCGTTAACCGAGAAATACACAAAAGAGTTGTTAGGGCGCCGGGTACTTCGTAGTCCGCAAACGAAATGCAAATTCGACGCTGGTGAGTTTGCTCACTTCGTCGTCAAATAAAAGTGGCTTTCTAACGCATTCTGATGACGACTCTTACGTTCTAAAGATATTTTAGAGTTATTGTTTTAGCTTTTACTGTCTATTACACTATTTTATAAATTGTGTAGTAACCTTGATTAATGTTTGTCGTGTAATGTTGAAACGTCGTAGTGATTAATGTTTTCCTTGTTGAAAAATTCAGAATTCATTTTTCTATTTAACGATTATATGTAATTTAAAATTAACATATTATAAAGCAGCTGTGTAAGGTTCTATTCATGCTTTAACAATAATTTATGCAAGGTTATTTTTTATTTCTATCATTCTAGAAATTTCTGTATTAAAAAAAATAAGTAATAGCATAATTAAAATACGTTGATTACTATATGGTACTTTATTAGTTTATCCCCATTTACTCACTTCCTTGTACTTTATTCCTATAATTTTAAAAGCTTAAAATTAAAATTGGTTCAGCTATTACTAAAATAACTCGGTCAGAATGGCCTAAATCGTTTTTTCTTTTATTTGTGTAAATTCAAAATTTTAAATAAAAAAAAAATAGCAGACTCTAATAACTGGTATAGCAGCCTCTACTGAGCCGATAATAAGGGATTGTTATTCTTTCATAACCCAACAAAACAGGAAAGTTCTTATACAAAAGCCTCAGTCTTTTACTTAGTACACAGAGCATGTTGCTATTAAGTCACGCAACTAAAACAATATGGCTACGATACTGAAGTGATTACTTAAATCAATATCAGAATGAAATTTAGCCAAAGCCATTTGGACGCAAATAAGCAATACCATGTCAACCCACACGAATGTCATTTCGAGAAAAACGCGTTTGAAAATTTTGAACAACTTGCTTTATATGATTTTTTTTATGTATTGGTCAAGTTTTTGGCAATTTCAGATTTATGTAAGTTATTTTACTTATTTTCAAAAATAAGTATACAAACTGCATATTTCGTATATAATATAACCCAAAACGTTTAATATAATACAAATTGCATGATAAAAAAATGGCTTTTTAGAAGTTTTAAAGCTTAAAACCCTACAAATATTAAAATAGAATGTTCTTCAGCTATTTACCAATACTTCTGCATATATAACTCAGTTTTTTCAATTTTGTGGGTTGACATGGTATTGCTTATTTGCGTCCATGCTTATTGTTTGATTGCTTCATATATTTATATTGTCATATGTGAACAAACTTATTTTTTTAAAAGCTGTTATATTATGACAGTAGTAGTGGTATTGATGTTTTGGATATGAATGATACCTTTTTTTTAATATCAGAGAGGGCAAACGAGCAGGCGGCTCACCTGATATTAAATGATTATCGCCGCCCACGAATGCTATGTATGTATGAACCTGTATGCTACCCCCTCACTGACTGATGATCTCACCCCTCTGCATCATTCTTTTCATCCTGCTGCTTCCTTTGAGTCAGCAATACACATGCATCACCATTAGGCCAGCTATCAGACTTTTTATTATTTAGCATTGAATGCAGATGACTCTACTCAATCTGATGGTAAGTGGAAGTAGAGTGTTAACACGAAAGCGGATACCATTAAAGATTTTTTTATGTTATAAGTTGGCAAACAAGCATACGGCCCACCTGATGGTAAGAGGTTGCCGTAGCCTATGAGCACTTGCAGCACCATAAGTACGTGCTACTCAAGCGTTGCCAACCTCGAGATATTAGTTCTTAAATCTCCTCTGCCCAGTAATTTCACTAGTGTACAGTGCCCTTCAAACCGGAACACAGTAATGCCTAAGCACTACTATTTGGCGGCAGAATATTTGACACTGCGGTGGTACCTACCTAGCCGGCCTCTTGCAACAAAAGACCTACCACCAGTGTGACTGATTGTACTGGTGGAATAACTTCTGCTGTGACAGAGGTTATCCCAACAGCGGGCGATGGGGTCGTCACATTCCGACGTCGGTAAAACCCACTAACCTAACCGCAAGATGAAACTAACTATATGTTGTCTACAACTAAACGCGAAAACAAGCAAACATTTCACGATCTTTGCACAAACTAGTTGTTTGTAACAAAGCCGGCATTCAAGCCCTATTACCAGAATGTAGTAACATCTTCGTATAATAAACTTATTATCATTAAAGATTCAAAGAATTTTAATCGTTATCGATTGACCAATAGCGTAAAATTAACGGATATTTTACCGAAAATTTGATTAAAACTCTGACTTGGTCAAACTCACGCCGATTCAATTGGCACACTTGAAAGTTTGTAGGACTTAAAGCGGATTTTTCGCTGAACGACTACGATAAAAACTTTATATATTAATCTTAGCATAACTTAGTTTAGTTTCGATCCATCTTGATTCTATTTCTTTATCTATTACATTGACCGATTTTTATTTTTATTTTATTTTATTTCGCAATTTTATAGCGTTTTCAGAGTTATGTGGTCAAATAGAAAAAAATATGCACCTTTCTTATCGTCATCATTGACATTTTTCTCCGTATGTCAATTTGTTCGTATCTTCATTCGCTGTCCATCTAAGTATTTTTTTATTTTTATTTAATATATATCTTTTGTATTTAATGATAAGAAAATTAGTTTTAAACATCATCTCTTTTGTTAATAAGTAAGTGAATAAAATCAATTAATACATTTTTAATGTGGTTTATAAATCTCCCATCAGGCTGTTTTTGATTGTGATCCTGTTTTCTTTTTTTGTGAAATCATAAAAATACAAGTTATAAAAATCTTACATGCTTATTGAAATAAAACGCGAGCGTCATGTGCCGAGATTGTCACCATAACCGTATAAAGTTTACCACCATTCTGAGAGTAATTACACAAAACTTCATTTAACTTCCGTATCTCAGTCCAAATACCAGTGCCACTAATCACCTAGCTCACTCTCAGTCCGTAACAAAACGATGCAATTTTAACTAACGGCCTACTACGAGTATATAGACTACTTTGTTACGCGGCGAACAGTAGTAATTCAGAACTTCACAGTTTTAACGCAAGCATTATAATTTTGGACTGGGTATTGATATGTATCAGATTGACTTTTCAAATATGTGTCAAAATAAAATGATTTTAACATCAAAAGCACTAATGAGTATTGATATAAACTTTGAACCAAAATAACTGTGTACCCCTTTTTAACCCCGTTAGGGGATAAATTTCAATAAAATACGAAATACGTTTTAAATTGATTCTTTTAAAAAAGGTTTATGTAAAATTTGTAGTAGATTGAACCAAGGAATTGCCTTGTCCCATACAAAGTTCTACCCCCTTTTTCAAACCCCTTAGAAGAAGAATTTTGGAAATTTTTTTCTTATCGAATGCCCACGTCATACAAAGAAAAAACCATCAAAGTTTCAGGTCTAGTATCTACGATCAGCAGTTTAGGCTGTGCGTTGATCCGTCAGTCATTCAAGACAAAGCATACATATATATAGAAGATAAATTCTTCCATCATGAAACCATCGATATTTCTACTATTATATCCCGTACCCATTAGGATAGTTATATCCTTTGTCAGGGGTTCGGAAAAACATACAAGGACACGGACAAACACACCCAGACCGGAACACATGCCTGTATTGTTAATACAAACATCTGAGCTGTGCGGGAATGGAATCCGAAAACTGTGGCGCTTAAGGTTAGTTACCGCTGCACCCCAAAGAAAGTGAAAGAGAGAATGAAGAGGGTAGGAATATGTGTCTCTGATATTCCCATACATCAAAAGCAACACAATGAAGCGGATACAGCTTTTTACGTAGATATTTTGTACACCCTAGCCTAGCCTACATACTGAAAATAGCTAAACTATTACATACTAAAATTGAATATGATTGAGACATCAGAATTATACTGAGGATTAAAAATATTTTCGCAGTTACATCATTAATATGTCAAGCAAAGCTCTGTATATAGAACAAGGGTCTAAGAGGTCTGACGGATTGCCTCATAAATTGCAGCTCACGCTAGTCTCACGGCTCACCATCTGTGAGGCGCAAGTGACGCACAATGCTCTAAAGATGTGCGATATTTCAACTATCACACTATTTCTTTTGTTTTCTAAATCTTTTACCTTTGAGAATGGATTTTTAAAGAAATGTTAATATCACATAATGTATATTACAACCATCGTTGCGGCGTTGTGGGTAGCCAGTCTGCTTTAGCCTCGACGGTTGCGGCTTCGATTTTCTCTCGGACAGATTTTTGCATTGAATTCTGATAACAATAATCGTCAGCTCGTGATAGGTAATTTGCTCTTATTGATTCTCTCTTAGGGTTGCCGAGATCGGATGGCAATCGCTCTGTGAAAAAACTGATAACCTGTCAAATCCGGACAAGAGTAGAGTAAGCAGACCCTGGGTAAAATACTCGTATGATACCGGGAATAATGCTAGAACGAACAAATGAATATTATAATAAATAATAGTACCTAACATAAGAATAAGTTAGACTCTCACACAAAAGAGTGCTACGTACTATCTGTTGTTAAAATAATTACACTGTAACACAGTACTGCGCTACAGCGATGGTCAAAATAAAATATAGTTTAAAAGTACTTGTAGAGCTTTGTTTTTATAAAAGTTTTTTCGCTTTTAATGGCGTGTCTGTCAGTTATTTAAAGACACTTCACTAATACCACGATCTAGCCTAGAAAGACCAATAAGTGATTTAAATCTTACATAACTTGGTAAGAAGAGTAAAACTAAGAATGTGTCCATTAACACTTTTTATACTGTCTCTATTAATGGGAAAGCACTTTGTTCTTGCGTCTTTATATACATAATTATTCTCACTATGTCCGTGTTCTCGAGGAGGTGGATAGCCTCTACGTTCACATGATGATGAAGTCTTTTCTTATGAGCTCCTGCATATTTATTAAAAGTGATGGAAGAAACTTGTCAAAATATAATAATTACCCGCCATCCTCTGAATAGACTGGTGTTAGGTACTACTATATTACTATGTTTTGGTTTGAAGGAAGGGAAGGTAAAATTACTAAGCACTGGATAAGATTGAAGTACCAATATCTCAAAATGGCAATTCGTGAGTGACAATTACAAACAATGTTGCAAACGTTTCAAGACGACGGCAACGGCTTACCATTAGGTGGACCGTATGCTTGCTTGCAAACTTTATACATAAAAAGATTGCTTTTTGTGTAATTTTCAAATTTTCCTATTACCCATATTATATTATATGTCTCTAGATAAGAAAATGTTTTTGTAACATCTTCTAGACGAAGTGCTTTTTCAACAAAACGTATGTTATTATTTATATCTAGCATTTTTTCCTCGTTCACGAATGACAAAGAAGAGGTAAATTGAGCGAATTTTTCTTGTGGAGTTGTGCAGGAAAGGATGTTAGATTAATTGTTTCTTAGAAGCGCAATTTATAAACTAGGTCTGGTTTTATGAGTGGACATTTATTTTGGTGTTTTTATTTTCTGTAAAAAGGTCTATTTCGTAGTACACCTTTTGACGTTTTCCATTAAATTCTGATTTTCGTAGAAAATACTTATAGGTCTGATCTGTTAAGATAAATCCAATGAGTCCAGGCATAAACGACTTATGTTGTGTAGTTTTAAATGACTTTTTTTGTTTGTCTTCTGCCATCAAGTGATTGTAATTGGCAATGCAACGAAATAAATCATGACGGGTAGTTTAGCTTTTCTTTTAGATAGCTTCTGACTTCAGAGTCTGATAAGATTATTTATTATTGACATTATATATCAGTGGCAATTTAAATATAGATTTATTTCAGCTGGATAGACAAGTGAGCGATTAAGTTAAAAAATGAATTTATGAAAGGCTTTCCATTGAAACAGGCACATATATGGCACGTAGAACGATATAATATACTTTTTTGCGTATTTAATTAATAGGGTCGTGTCTGTGAGTGAAGTCAGCTTAATCACCCCACGTTATCTCCAGACCAAAAAGGGATGAGATCTATTCAATCTGAAAATACGTTTTGTCAGTGTCGTGTTTAAAAAATATCAAGTAAAGTAATTTATTAACGTCAGTATAAAATAAATTGAGAATCACAATATTATATTCTTTTATGAGATTGAATAAACAGAATATGAGTAATATAATATATTTTGAGTGGGACAAATATTAATAAGTATATTAATATAATGTTATAAAAGATACAATTCTACTAAAAAAAAAACTATCCTTCGTGTAGCCACCTCAAAAGATAAAGATAACAGGGACATATGTAATTATTGTCATTCCATTTTCCTACTAATATTATAAATGTGAAAGGTTGTACATTTGGATGGTTGGATTTTGGATGTTTGGATGTTCTTTACTCAATAACGAATAAGTAGCTTTACGGATTGTGGTGAAATTTAGTTCACAGGTAACTTATGATCTGGATTAAAATACATACTTTTTATCCGAAATATCCGATACCTAGCTACCGCCGTAAGTTGGTGAAAAATTCGTGAAGTGACTCCTCGTCAGCCGCATTTATAGGTCAGCCAACGTATAAGCAGTTACTTTTTTAAGGGTGGTAATGCATCTGCATGTTCTCTGGTGTTTTAGATGTTCATGTATCGCTTAATATCGCATAAGCCTCTTGCCTGTTTGTCCCTTTACCATACGAAAGTGGACGATGCGGTTTCAAAGAAATTTCAATTTTAAATTTCAGTATTCGTTACGAGCTCCCTGTCGAGGTTTTTCCAGCGGTCTAAAGTATGAAGTCAGATACTGGTGGTAGGCCTTTTGTTGAAAAAGGCCGGTTAGGTAGGAACCACCACAATGTCAGTTATTCTACCGTAAAGCAGTATACTGTGTTTTATTTTTATTATTATTTATGTTACAAGTTGGCAAGCAAGCATACGGCCCACCTGATGGTAAGCGGTTCCCGTAGCCTATGAGCGCGAACAACTTGGCAACTTTTTCAAAAGGTCTGCACCTCGTTAATTATATTTTACAGACCATTTACCATCAGGCAAATCGTACGCTTCATTGTCATCGTTTTTCAAAAAAACATGTTTTATATATAAAAACATTCCAATGTAAATAAATTTGACTTTAAAGTAATGAATTTTCATTGCATGCTTATTTAAGCACGACACAAAGTTAACAATAGGGATTTTTAAAAATTAAATTCCTTCAAGTGATTTCTTCTAAATTGTAATCACGTAAAAATACGAAATTCACAGAATATCTTAATTTTTGATTCAAATAATTCTCGGTATAACAAGTCTTCAATTTGTAAGCAAGTTAACTAATATTACTAGGAATTTATTTCTTTACTCGAAAACATTTTATATTTAACGTTCTTTTATGCCGACTTTTATTACAAGAGTAGGCTCTATATTTGATGCATGACTTTGTTTTGTGTTAATGAAATAGAAAGCCCAGTTGTATGCTTATTAAGCTCGGGGTGAGTTACTGATATCGTAAACTTATTAAGCTCCGGTTGATCACATATCAATTTTATGATAATGTAATATGAGACCTATTTAAAAGTAGACTATAGGAATGCCGGTCCCCGAATTCAATAAAAAGAGAAGGTTGACAATTCAATAAACTTGAATGAATGAAACAATATTGAAAATTTATTTAGAAATATTTCTAATTTTTATATAAATATTTTTTATGAAAAATTCTTTTGATTTTTTGTGACTTTTATGTATCTATGGCATAGAATTAAACAATTAAATTCGACTTATTTTCTTTTTAAATCACACTTATTCTGGTAGAAAACGTAACCTCAACTTTAACGTTTAATAAAAACTAAATAATTAATTAAAGACGTTGATAAATATTTTTTTGTGATGAATACGAGCTTCCGACAGCTGCTTCGCTCGCAATTTTAATACAAACTCTAAACCCTCCTTTTTACAAACTTTGAATGTCATATTTATTTTATCGAATCAACTGGCTAAAAAATAAGTTTCAAGTTTCTAGCTCTTAAAATGACGATACTTCCATACAACTTTTCAGATGAAAAAATTTTTTTTGCATTTGCCTATGTCCTTTCTCAGGCTCTAAACTATCTCCGTACAAAATTTCATTTAAATCGGTTCAGTGGTTATGATGTGAAAGCGCAACAGACAGACAGAAATAGAGATACTTTCGCATAGTAAAAAAATACTAACTTTTTATTATAAAGAAATATTATATTATCGTTTCAGTTGGTCTAATAGTTCTATCCTCTGGACCCTTGATATGAATCCTTTTCGATTGATGCATGGACTTCGAGCTCAAATACTTTTCAACTTTGTTTAAAGTACCATCCATTTCAATATAACGGCTATTATTTGAATTGTCGACATTTTTCCAATAATGTTACATGTACATAGACAAATAAATAAAATAAATAATACTGCACACTCAACGACCTCCATTAGGATAGTCCTATCCTGTGTCGGGGGTCCGGAAACACGTACAAGGATAAGGACAAACAGGCATTGTCAATATAAACATATTGCTCCGAGCGGGAATCGAACCCGCGACCTGTGCCTTTAAGGCAGGTTCGCTACTACTAGGCCACAACGTCGTCAAGATATTAAAGATTGTTTTGGGAGTACACATCAATACATCCTATATTGATATAAATATATTATTAAGCTGCGGATGGTTAAAATATTGTTAAGACGAAATATTTTTTATTTCCACAGAGGTTGCCACAAATTATTTTAATTTTAACATAAATTTTAAATTGTTCTTACAACCTGAAAGACTGAAACGAAACAAATTTCCTTAATATCAGTTCAGCTATTAAGTCGTTAATATATAAGCATAAGACAGATAAACACTACTTTCGCATTTATAATATTGGTTTGGAATTACATAGTCAAAATTACGTTTTTGAAACAAGCTTTTTTAATGCTTGTGGTTTGAGTTAACTGATAGTAATCCTCACGTAAGGAAAATGTGTTATGTGCGAATGTAGGGGCTTTCGACACTTATATAAAACATTTGTGGAATGTGTATTGATAATATTACATTAATTTGTTTATCGTTCATTCGTTCGTTCGTTCGACCACACATTTTTAACTTTTTTTTTTAATTCAAGGTGAATAAGGAACTTCGTTCCAAACCCTCGACCTGTACAGCAAACGTTTGTTTTTCATATTGATTGAAATTGTGACAGCTTTTAAACAGTCAATAATTAATGATTTTTCATCAACTTTTAAAAGTGAAACTGAAAAATAGCTTTTAAATTTAAGTCATATCAAAAGTTTGCGTGGACAGAGTTCGTAGTACAATAAGGCCGTTGGAAAAATTCTAATTACTTTAGCGAGTTGGGTTGGAATTTGAAATCACAAGGGAATTTAGTATTTTAAAAGAGAATATTTTAAATTGAACATTTCGGTAAATTGATAGATTTTAAATACGTGTCCAGGCAGCGTGGAGGTTTTAATTGTACTTTTATTAAAAAGTTATTTTTTTCTATATAGTCGAAAATTTTATATAATTATTTTATTTGCTATTTTTAGCATTGGAATTACATTTATTTAAAATATACCCATATATCCATGACCCAACATGTAAAAAAATCTTTCTATATACCAGTACTTTTTAATTAGTTATATAGGTGTTTTTTAGTTTTATAGGTTTCAGGGTTCCGTGCCAAAAGTTTGCCAATGGAACCCTATTACTA
Source organism: Hestina assimilis (assembly GCA_023373885.1). NCBI lineage: Eukaryota > Metazoa > Arthropoda > Insecta > Lepidoptera > Nymphalidae > Hestina > Hestina assimilis. The sequence goes on along the minus strand of CM041747.1, from coordinate 14,930,265 downwards.
AGCCGCCACTGTTCGTCCGTCTGTTAGCGGTCAATATATCACAGAATGTGCCTTTCTATTACCACTAAACTAAAATTAAAATCAAATCAAATTTCAAAATAAAGGAAATTGAATGTAGACCCCATCATTATTATTCACTTTATTGCTCTATCTCATGATCTGTAATAGATAAATACTTTCCTACGTTAATTATTTGCTATTTTTAGCATTGGAATTACATTTATTTAAAATATACCCATATATCCATGACCCAACATGTAAAAAAATCTTTCTATATACCAGTACTTTTTAATTAGTTATATAGGTGTTTTTTAGTTTTATAGGTTTCAGGGTTCCGTGCCAAAAGTTTGCCAATGGAACCCTATTACTAAGCCGCCACTGTTCGTCCGTCTGTTAGCGGTCAATATATCACAGAATGTGCCTTTCTATTACCACTAAACTAAAATTAAAATCAAATCAAATTTCAAAATAAAGGAAATTGAATGTAGACCCCATCATTATTATTCACTTTATTGCTCTATCTCATGATCTGTAATAGATAAATACTTTCCTACGTTAATTATATTCAAAAGAATTTTATAATTACTTTTGTTGATAATAATTAATAACAATTATTCAATTTAATTAAATAATTGTTAATAATTATTTTCGATAAAAGTTAACACGAAAAGTATTATCATATATATTAATTTGTGCTTCCCTTCAAATACGGTCCGGCAAATATTATTTTATATTTTGCTTAGCGAGCGGTTTCCTCTGTTTCACACACAGCGAATATGTTTTGTTGAATTAGGATTACTTCGTAATTGAGCACACAGAATTTGCGTGTCACGGGCACGTACTGAGCCTGAGGATAACAAAAATTATGACAAAATATATAGAGATTATAAAAATGTTAAAAAAATATGTCTATCAGCATGTTGAATTGTAACAAAAAATAGATATGATTTTCTACGACTTTTTAAACAAAGCTAATAGTGAATGTATAATAAAAAGCCACCCCCGACCGTAGAGTAAAAATATTATATATTCGGTGAAAAAGCAAGAGAGCATAGGTAGTGGAAGATTGGGCCTCCGAAGCTCTCTCTCATCGCATGAAGCACAGTACCTACAGATACTGTTACTTTATGCCGATTTTCTTTGAGAGGGTAGTACTTCCCTATCCCGGTGGCCCACTTGTGCTGGAAAGAGCATAGCTCTACTACCGTATAAATATGCTTAAGCTAATGGGGTGGGTATTTGCTATTATTTCTACCTTACTTGGGTATTATTTATGCGTAATTAAAAATGTTCATTGGGTCACTTTCCTCTGTGCGGTCGAGTAAACAAGTTAATTGAAAATTAGGGACGTTGATTCTAATGAGATTTACCCTATCAAATATCGAGGGAGGTAAAGGATCCAATATAGGCAAACGTATGTGTATTTAGCTGCCCCATCAAACATGCAGTAACAGTTATAACATAAGTATAACAATATATAACTCGGAATCGGCAGAACTTATTTTCAGAAAACTCGTTTATCGTGTTTATTTAAAATTATTTAGATATGCTATTATCGGAACGAATAGGCTAGATTTAGAGAGAAGAATTATCCTCACGCATATGAAAGTGACATACTCATTGAATATAATAGTACTAATATAATAGTACTAAGTACCTTATGAAAATTAGAACACTAGACTCTTCAATAAACGTAACCTATATTAATTCATTTCATATATTAAATGAAACTATAATTGTTCAACAATCAAATCTATAATTTATAGCCCAGGCTATTTGTTATTAGAATCATAAATTAAGAGAGGTCGACTATGAAATGTATGTAGATTAATTACTCCATTCGAGATATAGGTCAACGGAGACGGGGAAAAGCTAGTGTTATTTCTCCTCGGAACCGATAAGTGGCCTCCATCAGTCTAGCGCCGGCCGCCGGCAGTCTTGACTTTAGCGTAATTGAGTACTTCCGCTTATATAAGTAATTTCCATTAACTAGAGTAATAGAGAATTAAAACAATATTGCCTCTGTATAAAGGCAATAAATATTATACTTTGTTCTCACCTTGCTTAGATTTCATAGATTTTTTAAATTATTCTATGTAAATAAAAATGAATCGTGGAAATCTATGTACGCGCTTAGCTTTTTTTTTTTTGTTAAAGAATATTAGCAATTCTTTTTCAAGGCATTACTAATATTCCTATTGCCCCTCCAAATAAGCTCTACGCTTGTGCTAGGAGTGGGTACGACAATAGCCCAAGGGGGTAAGGATCGAACCCTCGACTCTCGTGTTAACGGAGCGAAGTCAGCCCTTCTACCGTTGAGCTATTGAGGCGGCTTTAGAACGCCTGAACCGAATTATATATATTTTGTATTGTATTTATGTGTGTATTATATACAATAAAATGTTTTTAAAGTGTTTATTAAAGTCGTTATTCACGTGGGTGAAGTCGATTTCAAAAGCTAGTAATATCGTTTTCAAATATGAATAGGACTGAAAAATCCGCCATCTTGAACTATTGACAAATGTGACGATCTCAACATTACACTTTATTTAAATCTCGAATACAATGTATTTTCTATAATATGAACCTATTTATGGACGGTCACCCATCCATTTACTGACCGCGCCCAAAGTTGCTTAACCTAAAAATCGTTTGCCGGCCACGTGACTATGTGCAACGTAATACTAAGTATGGACATACCCCGAAAATAATATTTTAACAAAATCAAAAATTTATAAAATTTTTGTATGAAAATTTCCATAGAAAAAGGAAAATGTATGGAAAATCACGGAGTCAGGTGCCGAATGTCATTGCAGCTGTTTCACATATATAAGGGGTGTGGTGTCGGCGAAGGTGTCTCAGAGCGTATGCTTGGTGAGTGCCCGTCAGACGTCTCTACCCCGCGTATATGTGGACGGTTTACCAAGGCGGTGCGTTCGGGCGGCCATGCTGCTAGAATGCTAGTTAAGGTTTCCGATCTTCGTATATGGTTTTTATACATATTATTAATGGTGATTGGTGATGCATGGCAAAGAATATATATAAAGTATATATTAAATATATATACAATAATAAATAAATAATGACGGTATGGTGGTCCGTCTATGATTACTGGCAAAGAGATCTAATATGAATAATATGATCTATACATGTTAAAGGCAAATTTATATCGTTGAAATATATTGAATATAATTTATTATTATTAATTAAATATTTAATGACGGTTTGTGGGTCCGTCAATTATAAATGTATATATGTTTGATATATATTAAGAAACGAAGTTTACTCCGTTTCTTTAATATTATGTAATATTGTAATTGTGAATATAAAAGTGAAAGTAATGCTTCGGCGCAAATATTGTTTATGTTTCAGAATCTAATGGATTATTTGAAACCTAAGAAGAAGCGAATTCAATGAAGATTTAAAAGTATGCGTTGGGAAGAATTTATGCGTTATAACTAATAAATAATTATATTTCAGCTGTATAAGTGTATAATGTTTTGGCGAGTTGTAGTTGACCCGATACTTGAGTTTGAGGCTCTGATGTGGCCTGAGTCATGTCTATAGTGTCCTTAAGCGAGGCCCGAGGATTTTTAATCTTAGTTGACCCGATGCTTAAGTATGAGGCTCCGATATGATTGTGGTCATGTCTATAGTGTCCTCGAGTGAGGTCCTTTGACTTTGCTGATGTGATGCTGACATGAGGTTGACTCTGCGGTGCGATTTATATCGATGCAGTAGTTTCCTCAGGTCCATTGCTGAAGCGGCCCCAGTGATACAGATTAGAATTGCTGCGGTGGTGCGACTTAGGTCGATGCCGTGATGTAATTCGGTTTGTTGCTGAGGCGCTGGAATGTTATACATCGTTTGTAGCAAAATGACTCGTCTTCTTATTAGAGACGGCCCCTTAGCTTAGCAATAGGGATTTTTATAATTGACATTATAGCATGTCATACTATTAGGGCAACTGGTTGCTTCTCACTTCGAGATAGCTAACTAGTATTAGACAGTGTGGCCTGCTTAACTCTTATCATGCGTGTTTATCACGTCTTAAATAATGAACTGGATTCGGATGTATGTTTGAGTATTGAGCCAAAGGGTACCTTGCGTGAGCAAGTGCTATGGTTTTAATGATGCAAAACTATAATAAGAAAACGACATAAATCAAAGAATATTAGTTGTAAGACAATGCGATTACGAATACGATATAAGCCCACGAATATTAACTATAAGACAATGCGATTATTTAAATACCAATTAGGTAGGGTTAGGTAGGACTTAGTTTTAAGGAATTGCGGTTGTGTTATTATAAAGAATTGAATATTATCAATACTATATGACCCATATATAGTGATAAAAGAAATATACTTATAAATATAATTATTAATGAATTTGCCTACACTACGGTGAGGTTATTATAAATACTATATTACACATATATGGTGATAAAAGAAATATACGCTATAAATAGCATTATTGATGAAAATATCTTTAACAAAGGTGAAGTTTATGATAAATATAAACTCTATATTAACCACATATAGTGGTATGACAAATATACGTTATAAATGATATTATTTATTATTATTGATGAATTTTACTACACTAAGGTGAGGTTGACGATTTTAGCATTGTGCTTACGGAATGCCGCCTGGCGGTTTAATGTTCGAATACATATCTGAACCAGGGATTTATTCCCTTATATATAATGACCAGGGCTTGTCCTCGTTTATTATGGCGTTTAGCCTTCTCATACAAAAATGAATATAAAATATTATGTGACTTCGGTCTTAATTGGTACTATTATAAAATATCAGGGTTTGATCCCTTTCTATGCTTGAAAATAAGAACAATATGAAATAAATAAAGATTAGACTGATGTCTTAATAACGAAATTATTATAAATATAATTAATCAAATTGTGTGTCACAGGCGCACTATAAATAGCCTATCCCTTACCCGGGAGGGCTCGTAGCTATGGTTGGAGCCCACAGTCGGTGGCGTGTGCGGGGCCATCGATCTCCCCTCTTCTTTATATTTTTACTATAGAGTTTAAGTATATAAGAATTGGAGGAGCGGACTACTTTCAGCTACTCGTAAGAGGTGTTGAAAGTATAGGGATATATTTATTATCTCACCATTTAGCCATTACGGGCTTATATAAATATTTTTATTATGATAATCATATTACACTAATATAATTAAACTATATAATAAATAAGATATTATTGTTTTTCCATTGTCGAATTGAACCTGTTGCCTCTGATGCTCTAAAAGAACACGGGTTATTACGATCACAACGTAACAAGGGTCTTGACCGCTAGACGATACACGTGCCAATTTCGTAGTTTTATGCTATTTATTTTCGTGCATTTTAATTAGTATTCATTTAAATATATTTTATTTCTATATTAGATATATAATGTAAGGTAGGTTTAGTCACACAACTAAGTAAAGGTATCGTTAGCACAAACACCAAACTACGAGTATACGTAATAATTATGATAAAATAAATTCGTTCTTTGACTTTTTTTGTACATTGTACTAAAAATCTGAAGTTGGGGACCGACACGGATCAAGATGGCGGACTTTTCAGTCCTATTCTTATTTTGAACGCATTAGATACAAACGGATCGAAGATGACGCGCGACACTACGAGACGTCAACGTAATATTTCGTAGAAGGATTCCTGACATAATAAGCTACTTTATTGAGGTATGTTATATGAGAGGAAAAATATTTAATAAAATTCACACTATGAACTGAAATGGATCAAAATAATTTGTTACAAAAACTTCGGCCAAATTTTATATTAAAAAATATTACATACAGAATCGAAATGTTTTTATATATTTTTGGCCAAACTTTTAAGACCCGTGTGAAGTTATAAATTATTAAGAAGAATGAAGAAGGAATAATTATTTTGGTACTGTGAATAAATCTGTCACTCCATTTAGTGTACATCTTTGGATAAGCAATTTGGAATTAATTCTCTCACCTCAAGGTAATTTAGTATAGTGCATAGCTGTAGTGACGCGACCTATATAGACTAAAGTGCCGTAAATAGATTTTACAGAATACAGAATAATATTCAGCACCTTTTTAAGTGTTGACTAAAATATTCGTCATTTAAGATATCTATATTTTTGCTTACTGTCGAGGGAATCCAGTGTTATTCTCTGGAGCGTCGCCTCCATTCCCGATGACGTTCATAGCCGTCAAGGTCAGAAGGGACAACAGCAATACACAATCAGAAAAAAATAGAGCCTTTCTTCGAAGCCAAATTATCAATTCGAAGTAATTGCGTGAGACACACGAGTTACGACTTGCGATTACTTCATCGATCAGGTGGCTGCTTGACACGCGGTATATGATAAAAAGTGGGTAGAAACAGAACTGCTACCCTTAGATTAATATATCATTATCATGTAAAATATGTAGTCTCTGCTTACAAGTATATGTACATATCACTATTACATTGAAGTCTTACAGAGTTAGTACTCCCATAAAAAAATTATCGATGCTTATTATAAAAAACCAGATTTACTATTAAGTATGACGGCTGAAAATTTGTTCAAAAATGTTAAGAGGACTAAAAAGTATGCGTATTGTAATATGCGTATAATACCATTACAATAAAAGCGGAAATTTATTCCAAAACCCTTTAGATAAAAGTAGATTTTTTACGGCAATGTTAAAACGATCATTAACATTAAATGAGAAATTCACATACAATATAGTATGTATATACGCTTTTGATAGTTTAGTATAAACACAAGTTTAGGCTCTTAAATACATATAACTTTGCGCTTTAACATTGTCGAACAAGTTATTGAAGTGTTGAGCTTGTTATAGCGTAGTGGATTTGTACAGGCGCTTATAATTTCAAAATGAACATAACAATGCGTTCCGTAATAAATATTTAATATATTGTTATTTGATATTCTCTGTTCATTTTAAATTAAATAACTAACATTATTAACCACTAGTTTGGTTGCGTCACTGAATAGTGCGTGGACCTGGTTTTTTTTTAGTAAATCGCAAAATATATTTAGATACGAATTAGATGCGTTGATAAAGCAACTTAAAGAAAAGAATAAAAAATACTCAGACTTGAAGTTTCTGGGCTCGAACCGGGAAAACACGGATAAAACGACATTTTCTAAAATGAATCTTAGCTATTGGTCGGTTTATTGCCCCCGAAACCCCCTGCATACTAAATTTCATGAAAATCGTTGCAGCCGTTTCCGAGATTCAGATTATACATATATATACACAAATTATTCGTTTAAAGGTATGGATTTAGAGAATTATTAAATTCTCACACAATATGGATGCTAATAAACAGTATACTTGATGTTGCGTTCCGTTTAATTTTCCATTTTTGTTAAAAATATTTTCATAATTTATTCAATAAGCTGAGACAGATATTTATAATTTCAATACAAATAATCGGAATCGAATCAGAGACCGTCGAGAGTTAAGGCAAGCTCATTACCCACACGCCGCAACGGTCGTCAAAACTGTGTGGTGTAGCCTTTAACCATTGAATTTTGGAACCCTTAATGACCGGAGTCCCTTATTAAAACTTCTAATTACTACAATTAAATAAAGGTAATGAGGCATATTACTTTTGAATCTGAAAGTTCCAACGGCACTGAAATAAAAATGTTTTTTCAGCTTCAATTGTTATAAATATTTTATTGGTAAAATAATAGTTAATATAAAAGTACATATAGTAAAAACGCCCTATTCTTTTTCAATATAATACTATAAATTTAAGATGTAGCGTACTGGGATAGACGAATTGCGTATTCTACGTGCGTATACGTAAAATCGGGAAGCAACGGAAACATTTTAGGTCAAATATTTTTTCCGGTATTTACATAGATCGTAAGAATGATCACGAATGCGTTGTAAAACCCGTCTTGTTTGGCGACCGAGGGAACGAACTAACTCGCACCGAATTTCGTTCGTGGACTACGAAATACCCAGCACTCTACCAACACTTTTGTGGATTTCTCGGTTGAAGACCCAGACACTGAATATTTATGCAGTCATGTCACATACAATTTAACATCTAAGTATTTTGAACTGAAGCCATTTCCATAAAAATATCTTTTAATATTTTTAACAGTACTCCGTTCGTGAAGTTACTTTATCTCATCCATTTTCCATTATTTCACAAGGTTATGGATAACAACCAGCTGGCCTTGAACTCCTTGTTCTGTTCTGACAATAATCATGGAAACTGATTGGCAGCTATTGTACCAACAAAAGATATATAAGAGATGGAATTAAATAAATAATAAATAAATAAACGCTACACACTCAACGGCCCCCATTAGGATAATTATATCCTGTGTCGGGGTCCGGAAACATTCACAATGACAAGGACAAACACAACCAGACCGGAAAACATGCCTGTACGATTAATACAAACATCTGCTCCGAGCGGGAATCGAACCCGCAACCGTCGAGGCTTAAGGCAGACTCGCTACCCACAACGCCACAACGGTGTCTATTAAAATATTTTTAAAATCACAATATATAACGTTACGTCATGCGATAGGGTAACTAGATAAGTGAAAAACTATCCAAGTGTGTCGGACTTGCACAAAGAGGTTCTGTACAGTCGTAGGGTTAAAATATCAAGTTTTTGTATGTTGATGGTATTTGTTGTTGTAGCAGCAACATTGGAAGCTTAGTAATGGAGTTTCGGTAGCAACCTTTGAGTAACGAACCCTAAAAAGGAAGCGATTAATATATAATCCTCGGTACTTTACAATGCATGTATATTTTTTTCCATCAAAGGCTCAAGCTAGCGCTCCTAAACAAACGAATTCAAAATTAACAATCGCCCTAAGCTGGAGAATGAAAAAATTTGGGTTTTGAATGTAAATTTAAGATGGAAGTCATAACGTAAAATCTGCCTCGGCTAGCTCAGCTTTATTGCGATTGGAATGGAAAGTGTTAAATAGCTAGAAATCTGAAAAAGTTCAAGAATTCTATATTTTTCAAAGAACGCCATATTTTCAAAAAATAGAAATGTAAAAATTTGTTAATAAAATGGATATCTTAATCTGTGTGTCTTGTGTTACAATGAAAGTTCTCTAAATATTGTTTGTGTTCCCTTGCTTTACTAGATTTGTGATACAATTAGATATATATATATATAAGACAGAGAGAGAGAGAAGAAGGAAAGAGAGAGAGAGAAAGAGAAAGAGAAGAATCCCCTACGAACGTAAACGTAAACGCTACACACTCAACGGCCCCCATTACGATAATTATATCCTGTGTCGGAGGTCCGGAAACATTCACAATGACAAGGACAAACACAACCAGACCGGAAAACATGCCTGTACGATTAATACAAACATCTGCTCCGAGCGAGAATCGAACCCGCAACCGTCGAGGCTTAAGGCAGACTCGCTACCCACAACGCCACAACGGTGTCAAAACAGTGTCCTACGAAGACGAGGACTTTTTAAAATAATGTTAATAAAATCAAAATATAAACTTTTAAGCATTAACCTTATTACTTAAATACATTTTCATTTAATTATTTTAGTGAACAGAAAACACAATAATTTAATTAAACATTACAAAGAAGGATTTAAAACGAAGTAACTGGATATCATTCTCTAAATAAATGCAGCATACGTATTGCAAATAACACAATTAGTGCTCTAGTGTATGCAATATGTTATGTGTTGTTAACTTGTTAGTATCATGTTTCAATCATAATGTAATTGTTTTAGTAACTTGTGTTTTAATTAATGTTTAGTAAATATAGCTGGGCACGGTCACTGATAGGTAAACGACCGGTGCGTTAAGCAACTTTAGGCGTGGTCAGACACTAGATGGATGATCGCATAATGGTATTTTAACTTATTCTATGCATCAGAGGGCATGTAAAAAGTAGATAACGGCTGCTATCAATTTGACAATAGTTAAAAGTCCAGTCAGAGGCCTATACGGGCGAACAGTACTAGCACTAGTTTGGGCAGTAACCACTCGATAAGGAGAAGCATTAAAAAAGGTAAACCATGTTGCTTGCGGAATTAACATTCTTGTCAAGAAAAGTACTAATACCAAGCTACTATAGAGAAAGTGCTGAAAGTCCAATACCCCTGTGCTTCGTAGTGAAAATCATGGGCTTAATTAAAAGTCGAGATTATAGAAATTAAGCCTTTTATTCTTGCAAGTAATTACGTTACAGCTGCTTTGTGAGAGGTCGAATGAGAGAGTATATAAAAGTGTTATAAAAAATATGCATATTTTGATAGGATTGTGGTCGGTAGATTAACAACAATCAATATGAGAATAAATTGATGCGCCTGGCAAAAGTACAGGAGCACGGCGTCCACAACCGTCGCTGCTTCATTATTACTAGAGGCCCGAACACCCTGCTATCTCTTAGTTTTAGTAAGATAAATATATAATCCTGGTGTTGTAAGCGTCCATAGTCTGACCTCTCTTAAGTTAGTTTCACTGGTTCTTTTGCGGTATGATTTTTAACTTTCCTAGTGGTAAAAATCTGACTGTGAACAAGTAAGAGTTACGCTTCTTACATTCTTCTTCATCCTAGTATTATTCCCGGTATTTGTATGTACCCAGGGTCTGCTTATTACTCTTATCCGGATTTGACAGGTTACTAGTTTTCACACAGAGCGATTGCCATCTGACCTCCGCAACCCTAAGGGCGAACCAGTAACTCATTGGATAAGAGCAATTTACTTATCAAGAGTTAACGATTATTATCAGATGTTATTGATAATTACCGGGACCGACAGCTTAACGTGCTCTCCGAGGCACGGTGGGGAGACCCACATGGACAAACGCCCAGACCGAGACAGAAATTTTAACAAACATCTGCCCGAGCGGGAGTCGAACCCGCAACCGTCGAGACTAAAGGCAGACACGCTACCCACAACGCCACAACGGTGTCAAAGTTACCCTTCTTACATTAAATAGAAAAAATCATTCCATTACATAGACAGCAATAACCGATTACTATAAGACGGGTCGTACGATTGTTTATTCCTGTTCTCCCTTCACCCCTTACTATAATTGCATGTACAAATGGACGCAAATAAGCAATACCCTGTCAACCCACAAAATTGAAAAAACTGAGTTATATATGCAGATGGGTTGGTAAATGGCTGAAGAACATTTTTCTTTAATATTTGTGGGGTTTAAGCTTTAAAACTTCTAAAAAGCCATTTTTAATCATGCAATTTATGTATTATGTTAAACGTTTTGGTTTATATTATATACGAAATATGCAGTTTGAATACTTATTTTTTGTGAAAATAAGTAAAATAACTTGCATAAATCTAAAATTGCCAAAAACTTGACCAATACATAAAAAAATCATATAAAGCAAGTTGTTCAAAATTTTCAAACGCGTTTTTCTCGAAATGACATTCGTGTGGGTTGACATGGTATTGCTTATTTGCGTCCAAATAAGGTGTTAAGAAGAAACTAGGAAGTTTTTTGCAGAATATACCCTATAAATTTATACATAGTCACCATTATAGAAAACCAGTCGAAGCTTACCGTTGTGATGAAGTGGTGGCGAACCTGCCTTCGATGGCCACTTGTGGTAGATGTTTGTATTCACGCAGGCTTTCAGGATAATTCCAATACAAGATGGTACTATACTAAAGGGTGAGTTGAGTGTGTAGAATTAAGCTTTTATTCTTCTTGTTTTTAGTCTTAAATCTCAAAAAAAAAATACAGCAGATCAGACCCTGCGTCGCTTGTTTATCCGCCAGAGGTAGAGCCGCCGAACGAATAAGAATAAAAGTCGGTAGCGCACCTGCTTGCCCTCCAGTGTTGGAGATCTTCACGGGCAGCGATAATCGCTTGGAATAGGTCAGCCTTTTGCCCGTTTACTAACATAAAAAAATATTATGTGCTATTTATTTAATAATAATAATTTCAAAATATATTGTTATGTATCAAGATATTGTTCAACTAAAACGATATAGCGGACCATTAAGACTGTCGAATTTACGATTAATACTCCTCGTTACTTTAAAGTTTAGTTAGTTGAAGTAATTCGAGGCAAGTTTTAATAAGGGTCTCTGATCATTAGGGGCTCGCAACGTTAATTGTTAGCGACTACACAGCACTTAACGATACTTCTGTCGGACACCGCTTTCAACGCTAGTTTGCAACTTCTCTTTTAAGTAAATATATATGTTTAAAATAGTAAATAAAGAAAGACCCCGTCTAATATTCATGTGTATTTCCAAATAGACGAATGAAAGGGTCAGTCATTCCTTTTATCATGACATGTCAGGACATAAAAGTAATGTCCAATTTTTAAATATTTATAATACTACTAGCGGTCCCGGCAGACGTTGTCCTGCCCCGAAAAAACCTGAGACCCGATAGCAGCGCCCTTTACCCGGTGAAAGTTTTTGATTGACTAATAAGGCTATTAAAAAGCAGGAGTTGGTGATAAAAAAGTGAAAATTTAGGGTCTTATGTATTTTTCAATACCACATAATAAAAAAATTAAAATTTTATCCAAAAAATAAAAAAAAAATTTTTGGAGTGGACACCCCTTATCACTGAGGGGTTTGAAAAATAGGTAGTAGCCGATTCTCATACTTACTGAATATGCATAAAAATTCATAAGAATCGGTCAAGCCGTTTCGGAGGAGTATGGGAACGAACATTGTGACACGAGAATTTTATATATTAGAATATTCGTATATTATATCAAACAGTCACAATATTAATCACCGATTCTCACTTGGCAGATTTTTATATTTGTCGTTTTTAGATTTTTATATTTTAGGGTTTGAATTTTAACAAAACCAATTGATACTGTTGTTACGAAACGCTTATACGTTGCAAAAATAGAATAGTCTGTGTGGTGACTGTGTTGTAGCCTATGTATTTCTTTTATTATTTACGTATACATTACAATCGGTTACTAAAATTAAAGGCTGCAGTGGGTTACCATTAACCCTTATTGCGATTCAAATGACGACCAAAAACTTAGTTACATCTTTATTTCGTATCATGAAGTATGTATACGTCATGCTCACACAAAAATAGACTTTTTACTGAAAGTTAATGGCAATCCCGCTGTTCTCTAAAGTATGTAGTGGTAGAATAGTTAGAAGTAAGCTCAATATTAGAGTACATAATCCTAAATATATTCGTAAGAAATAATTAACATTAATCTTAATGATTGGGGCGTAATAGAAACTGGTAAGATTAGAATATCTGCAGCAAAGCTTCAATATCGAATACGCACTGCGGACATTTCGAGCGTAATTATTTGATACTTTGACGTTACTGTTAGAATATTTGACCCTAGATATATTGGAACTGTTTAGTTAAGGATTAATGAGAAGCAGATTTATTCTTTTCCCTTTAGTTTTGTAAAAGAAATCGGTTATTTTTAGCAACTTCAAAAATGTCACTAAATTGTTTTAATTTCGTCATATCCGCCTGTCCGTCCGTCCGTATGTCCATATGTCCGTCCATCCGTCCGTCTGTCTGTCCATCTATCCGTCCGTCTGTCTGTCTGTCCATCTGTCCGTCTGTCCGTCCGTCCGTATGTCACAGTCATTTTACGAGGAGACTATTGGCTGTATCTATACGAAATTTAGTAAAAAGTTCTATGAACCGCTACACGATTTTGTCATGAACTCCTTAAATGTTAAATAAAAACTAAGGGTAGCAGTCCATACATGTAACTGAGAGTTGAAAAAATAAATTTCAACGTATGGCAACGCGTGAGATATCTTTAAATATGTCTTTAAAAATGATTATAATATATGAGGTTTGATTTTGATTTTTTTAATTAAGCCAGCCGTTGTTGAGAAATTAGCTCTTAAAGTCAATCACATTTGGTTAAAAGTTCATTTGATAGAAAATAAGAAAAGTAGAGAAGATAGGTCTAATAGAATGGAAGATAGGTCTACAAATTGTTGAGAGATCTTTGTTTTTCATATTAATTTTAATAATTACTATGAAATTATCAACTTATTTTTGCGGTCAATTTTAATTCGTTATTATTTTTCAAGTCCTTAAGATTCTACATCCCCAAGCTGCGTAACCCTTTGGTTTCGAGTATGCGTGGTCCTCAACGCACTTGATTGGTATTTTTTTCTTGATATTTTCATCTGTCTGTAACTTCCTTTTTCTTTTTTTCTGTGATATGGCTTACTTTTGGTGTTGTCCCATTTTAAATTTTGTGATCTTTGGATATATAAACTATAATATCATTCTAAGAAGATTTTTCGTCTTATGTTCTTGTCTGAGAAAATTTGCTTAATTTACAAGATAATGTTACCATGTTGACGTCTCAGAAATTTTAAGTAGATTTGGATTGATTTCGAACGTCTAAATCCATTTACCATCATAAATTATGCGTTGAGAGCTATAACAATTAGATTCTTATGTTTGTTTACTTTTAACAATAAATGATAATCCTAATAAATGTTTCAATAAATCTTATAATATAAGCTATTATATAAATTTATATAAGATGTGTCCCATGATGTAATTTGTATGTTATGCGATAATTGTTAGGGCATTGTGGAGGTTATTATTATATACTAGTTTCTAGCCACGGTTTGCACTCATTAACTTACTATAAACTAAATATAAATATAAAGTATTTGTAATCATAAACATACTCATAAATTCAACACAAACGCAACAGAATGAAATTAGTCGCTACACGCTTACTTAATTCGATATTTTGTTATAATTTGCACAATATAAACACTATTTTCTTTTATATTGTAATCACAAAAAAAAATATCAAGCGATTTTTTGCGAGAGATGTTTGACAAACGTAGAAAACTAAATTTTGACAAAAAGTTTCACAAGCCTATGCTTAAGTTAGCACACTGATAATAAATTAATATAATCAGCTGTTCCCGCGGTCCAACTTACTCGATATACACAGTTATTGTTTTTTGTTGGTGCGCAACGCTTTATAATATTCAATCTAGGCTACGGAAGTTACTGGGCAAAGCAGATTTAATAACCAATATCTCGAGGTTGGCAACGCGTAAGTGGCACCTACTAAAGGTGTTGAAAGCGCTTATAAGCTACGGCAACCGCTTACCATCAGGTGGGCCGTATGCTTGCTTTCCAACTTGTTCCAACATTAAACTCAAACTCAAACTCAGTCCAGCCGCTATGGAGATTAGTCCGCCCAAATAGACAACAATTTTTTTTATATGAGAACACAGACTCCAATTGTATATATTTGTACATGATAATGCATTCATGTAACGTATAAAAGCCTTAATCCTGTTACACCTTATTTTATCCAGCAACAGCTAAGTGCATATATTTGTTAACATAGCAACATATGTATGTTAATTCTGTAGCAAGCAACAGCCGTGGAGGCAATGTAGATTAGGTTTATTGTAATCTACTTTGCATGTTTGTGGGCGTACGTAAATTTCCCTCGTGGTAACTGCTACTCAAATAGATGTATTATATGTAATTGGATTCGATAATCAAAGCTTTTAACTTTTTATAACCGGACGTCGTTTGCTATGGCTTCATGAACACAACAGATATTTATACTTTATTTGACGCGAGTAGAGTGGCATGGACTGCTTAAGTAGTTGATAAAAATTTGACGACATTAAATTTGAATAGCGATCTGTCTTATGGGCCACAGGTCGCAAGTTCGATTTTCTCTCAGAGCAGACGTTTGTGTTGAGCATACAGGCATTTGTTCCGGTCTGGGTGTCAAGCAAACAGTCCTTTTCGTTGTGTATATTTCTGGACCCCCGACAAAGGGGGTCCTACACACTGCTCACACTCAACGGACTCTCACCCCATTAGGATATTAATATCCTAATGGGGTCGTTGAGTGTGTAGCGTTTATTATTATTATAAAATTGGGATAACAGAATACTAGGTTGTACCGAAAATTGTCATTATTTATACGATAGTTCATATATCTCAGAACAAATGAAGAAAGTTTTTCTTATTCCCATGTCTGATCCAAAAGTGAGTAGTATTATTTCGATATAAATTACACATTTCCCATAAACAAGTTGTGCTATGGTATATAACTGATGATTTAAAAATATATTATATTACAATTTAAAACGACGAACGATGACGACGTTGTGGCGCAGCGGTAGCGAACCTGCCTTAAGCGCCACAGGTCGCGAGTTCGATTCCCGCTCGGAGCATAATATGTTTATATTGACCATGCAAGCATTTTTTCCGGTCTGGGTGTATTTGTCCTTTTCATTGTGAATGTTTCCGGACCCCCGACACAGGATATTACTATCCTAATGAGGGCCGTTGAGTGTGCAACGTTTATTATTTATTTATTAAAACTGTTTTATTAAGTTCTTCAGTATCATTCATTTATTCATTTAAGTCAAAATGTTTGTACCTAAAAATTCTAAAGCTTAGTAATTTTTATAATTTAAAAACGCCTCTCCAATTATTGTTATACATAAAGACAAATCGCATTTTCCATCCCGTACATTAAAAATCAAAATTTAAATGATTTTGTATTCTGGCATGTCTCACTAACTATTATCATTTCTTACAAACATATCATTTAAATGAGATATTTAAAGTTTTAAATCTTTGAGTAAAATGGTTGTGACATGCGAACGGATAGACGGACAAGGAATTCGGACAGAATCATAAGGGTTATGTTTTTGCCGCTGGGCCCCGGAACATTAAAATTAAGTTATATGTTTTTCCAACTAAATTCGTTTTATTACTTAGTAATTTATAAATCACAATCAATACTATAATATCACAATCAATGTATTGCCTTTTCTCTTTTATCCACGTAATTATTATCAAAGATCGATAATCGGAAAAGGCGGAATCAAAGAGCCCCGCGAGGTCTGTCTCTCTGGTTAGTCGCTTCGGCACCCGATGACGCTGTCAAGGCCAGTAGGGCCAACAGCTATAGAGATTTCAAAAAAGATATAACAGTACATTACCTTAAATGTTTCGAGAAAGAGATTTAAAAAAGATTTATGTGTCTTTTTTTCTTTGGTATATTTTTTTCGATAGATTATCCGCTTAAAACGATACCTCAATAATCTTAACCGATTTAAGATTTATGTTCGAAGAAATTGTTAAAACGTTTTCTTCGTAACACAACCCTTTATTTGTAAAATTAGATATTTATCGGTGTACCTTTTTTTCTACGCTTTTAGGGGTAAATATTTCGTATAAATTTTTACTCTTTCTAAGCGCTTTAACTTGTTATTCAGGTTTGTAAGATTTGATTTTCAATATCAATAACAAGTAAAACTAATTTGTTTATATATAGATTTTGTTTTTTAAATACTCCACACTCAACGGGTTCTTAAGGGTAGTTATATCCTTGACAGGGATCCAGAAATACACCCAAACGCAAGCACAACCACCTCTGTCGGATCACGTCATATCTGCATTGTCGATACAAACATCTGCTCCGAGCGGGCAATCGAAACAGTGACCGATGGCGTGTAAGGCAGCCGCTACCGCTGCTCCACGGCGGTTATAACTTTAAAATGATATTTGGTCATTCGGTCATACTATTTAGTATTTAGTCTATATTTTGTTTATGATGAAACTATGATCAATTATTATTAGTAAGTGCGCCAATGAAGTTCTTTTTTATTTAGCCCGGGGGCAGATGACTCTACACTACGCGGGCTGGCCTCAAAACGTAGCAGTCAATTTCAGAGTTTTTACCAAACATACGGTGGTAGTTAACCAAAAGGCTATTTAAGCCCTACCGTTAAAGACGAGATAGATATGAAATACAAATTAAGCGATTGAATCAGAGGTGCTTGCCCCGATTTCAATCTGCCACCTTCGGTTAAAATCAACGTTTCTTATGCTTTTGCTCCTGTAATAGCTAAATTATTCTCAGTAAAAACAGTATATAAATTTTTCTATAGAACCAGCGGATTTTGTTACTCTATGTCTTCTTCCTAGCATTATTCCCAGTATTTTATTTTGCCCAGAGTCTGCTTATTATTGTTTAAGTAAGTCTGCTTATCCGGATTTGATATGTTGCTAGTTTTACACAGAGCGATTGCCAACTGACCTCTGCAACCCTAAGGGCGAACCAGTAACTCATTGAATAAAAGCTCATATAAGATCAATACAAACATCTACTCGAGCAGGAATGGCATCCGCAACCGTTAAGGCTAAAGACAGATTTGCTACCAATACGCCACAACGGTATCAACGGAATTTTATTACTACTAGTGGCCCGCTCCGGCTTCGCACGGGTATAAAATATAAAACCTATGTCATTCACTGAAAAAATGATTAAAATCGATCCAGTGGTTTTGATTTATTCATTACTGCCCGTGGCCCGCACGTGTTAAATGTAATTATTTACGACATCACATTAGAAACCTCAAAAATTATGATGATGTATGAAAAATAAAAATTACGGACATTGGTTACTTAATTATTACGGAGTTCACTAAAGAACGGTATTGGTAAAATCAATTACGGTAGAAGCATTAAGGCACTTTCATTTTAGCATTCGAAACAGGAGTAAGTTACGTGTGTGTGAGCATGTGTAAAGCGACTAGTCGACACATGTTGTTGACGATTGGCAGAGCGTTTAATTTCCTGACCTGGATGAGAACATAATGAAAACGCTGACGTCGAATTGATATACAAATCCTCAGGTTTACAATGTTATATTAAATTTCAGAACTGTAATACACTGACAATATTAATTGTTTATTAAAGAGTAAAGATAATTAAAGCATTGCCTAGTGCATATATCTTACAATAAGTGTAATCTGATACAGCATTTATAGAAATATGCTTCGTAAATTAAAATCTTAAAATTAGTTCGTAAGTTATAGTGTTCAGATTCGTCATGACATAAAAAACATTCATTTTATCGCGGATTTTTTTTAAAAAGATCTGTTGGTGCTACAGCTGTACTTTGTATAGTCAAATTCGGTTTCTATCATAAGATCTTATTCATCTAGGTCTCATAGTAGTTGTTAAGATAAACTAACAATACTTCAAGCTTCCAGTTGCACCAGTATCAACAAAATATATGAAATTTGAGCTTAATTGATACCAAGAGTAAGTGAGATCAGAATAAAAGCTTTAAGTTTAAAAATCTGATCTTATCTTATCGAGTTATTTAGGTTAGTGTCCAACCTAGTGTCAGAGTTGTTCCGGTCGCCCGTACTTGACTGTTGTCAAATTGTCAACAGCCGGGGCCGACTTTTTACGTGCCCTCCGAAGCACGGAGATGCTCGCTTGAAATACGACTATGCGATCACCCATCTAGTGACTAACAGCGCCTAAAGTGGCTTAACCTACCGATTGTTTACCGATCAGTGGGTGCACTCGGCTGTAAGCGTCTCAAAAAATAGGCAGTCGTTTGGTCTTTCAATTCATTTCACTTCTTTTCATCTCACTCCACTCTACTCCACCACCCTACAAAAATACAGTCACCAGCGCTAAAGTTCATATTTCCCTATCCTTTTCTAAGATGATATGGCACCACCTTAGTTTTTGGTGTTAGGTAAAAATTCAATGTTACTTAAAATAATTAGCAGTCAAGTGCGTCGTAGACCACACACGGCAGAAACTGAAGGGTTCCGCAGCGTGATAATCAAAAATCTTGAAGACTTCAAATAATAACGAATTAAAATCGAACGTATTAAAAAGAAAGATAGAATCCATAGTTTCCGCGTAAAATGACTGTAACATACGGAAGGACGGATTGACAGACATGACGAAATTATAAGGGTTTTGCCATTTGGCTACGGAACCTTAAAAACGTGTTGTTGTTAATATATGCCGCTTTGACGCGCCGTCGAACATATTTTTATTGACCTAAAGATTTTTTTTTTGAAAAACTCCTTTCTTGTATTTTATTTGTATAAAACCACTAATGTATTACAACAGGTAAAATGTAAAAATATTTATAGCTACATATGTAGGGTTACTTATTCATGTTGCTCAGTTTTCAGAAACTGTTTTCTCGTACATATATTACACCTAAAATATTCGAGGTTCTGGCTCATTACTTTGGTATTAGCGGTGCCTTTTTCGCTGAAATATATTCAAAGCCCAATTCGCATACATCTTAGTCCCCACGAATTGTTATAAAAACCTTTAACGTTAATTATGTTCATTAAATTGCCTGTAATGATGTTTAATTTCTTTTGTATTAATGTAATTAAATGTATGAATTAATAAGATTTGTATGTACATACGAGTATATATATATACAAATCTTTTTTTAAAGAATATTAGCATGTTTTTTCAAGTCATTATTAATACTCCTATTGCCCTTCCAAATAAGCTCGAAGCTGCCGCTAGGAGTGGATAGGACAACAGCTCAAGAGGGTCACGATCGAACTCACAACTCTCGCGTTAACATAGTGGAGTCGACCCTTTAGCCGTTGAGATACATTTTATATAGATTAGGTGAACAATGACTTTTATATACATGGTTATTATTTAGATTTAATTTTGTACAAACGATTTTTATTTTTATCTTATATATAAAATTCTCGTGTCACAGTGTTAGTTACCATACTCCTCCGAAACGGTTTGACCAATTTTTATAAAATTTTATTTGCATATTCATTAATAGGTCTGATTATTTTTATATGATGTGGCATTAAAAAATACATACAACCCTAAATTTTCTCCCTTCTATCATCTACCCCTATTTTTAATAGCCATATTAATCAAGCCAGTTAATCAACAATTTTTACCGGTGTCACTTCTAGACTCGGGAAGGGAGCGCTGCTATAGGGTCCCAGATTTTTTTCGGTTCAGGACAACGTCTGCCGGGCCCGCTAGTTTATTTATAGATTTGGGCTTTCCAATGTAATATGATAATATCTAATTTCGAGATCAAGATCAATTGAAGAAACATAAATAGAAGACATTCCATAATAATGAAATAGGATCGATAAAGTAATGTTACATTATCCATCTATTTTTTTGAGGCCTTTTTAAAAGGTCATTGAAAATGTTATGTAGCATTACGTAAAAGTATAAAGGAAAACAAGCTATGGATATATATATGCATAATGTAACTACTTAAGCACGTGTTGCAAAACTTTTTGGTAGCTCAAGGCAAGCGATCCTTCTGCGTAGAACATTTCCCGTGATCCGAGACAGACGTATTCCAACAAATAATGAACCGGAGCTAGCTCCAGTAAACGCCTCTGGCTTACGAGGAGTTGGCAATTTGATACAGCCGGCGTCGGTTGTTGCCGTTTTCTTCTCACTGTTCGTTAAAAATGCGTATTGCGTATCGTCTTACTATCTTTACTTTACTTTTTCACTTTTCCTTTTTTTTTTTGAACCATCAAATTTGCTTATCGCACGTTACACACTCTGAGCGGATGGGAGCTAGACTGAAAAATAAGTAATAATTTTTGTTCCAACACTTTTATCTTCTAATATATAAAATTCTCGTGTCACAATGTTCGTTCCCATACTCCTCCGAAACGGCTTGACCGATTCTTATGAATTTTTATGCATATTCAGTAAGTCTGAGAATCGGCTACTATCTATTTTTCAAACCCCTCAGTGATAAGGGGTGTCCACCCCAAAATTTTATTTTTAATTTTTGGATAAAATTTTCATTTTTATTTTTTTATTATGTGGCATTAAAAATACATACGACCCTAAATTTTCACTTTTTTATCACCAACCCCTGCTTTTTAATAGCCTCTTTAGTCAATCAAAGACTATCACCGGGTAGAGGGCGCTGCTATCGGGTCCCAGATTTTTTCGGGGCAGGACAACGTCTGCCGGGCCCGCTAGTTAATATAAATAATTACGACAAGTCATATCGAAAGAGGTCTTTCTAAAATGGAGTCAGTCAAATTTACGCCCAGTTTAAGTTGATCTCTAGTAGAAAGACCCTCATAGGTACTTAAGGAAATATATCCATCTCTGCTTTTCTTTCTATATAGTTAGTACAGTGATAGGATCATAATAGTTATTTCATTAAATATAAAGATATCTTGCCTAGTAGAGTCAGAAACTTTGTTCCTGCCCCGTGTTCCGCGACACGTTTTGATTTTATCAAATAAGCCTTCAGAATATTTTGAGGATTTGTAAAAAATCTAATTGTACCATATCATAGGTCAAGCAAGATACAAACTTCTACTCCAAGGTGTACCTATTAGTAAGGACTCTTTACCTTGCAAGGATGTCGGCGACTCATTACGCTTATGTCAGCTCTTGAAAATGTGAGTCTGACTCAGACGCCTCATTTTTCTAAGAATATTTTTACGTTGAGCACTTACAATGAGCATGTCATTAGGTAGCATGTATTTAAATAGTTAAAGTACATAGAATTATTATACATAGACAGGTTCTTCCATACAAATACAATATCACAGACTCGCTGGTGCTCCCTCGAAAATTGAAAACTGCACTAGCCACCCTTGCCCTGCTTCGGTTTAAGTCTGTGTTTTCTATCTATTGGGCCATCTCGGCATCTACTTATCGGCAACAAATTATTATTATTATTATATTGACCTATGATAGGTTTTTAGTATAGCAAAATATTTTCATATAAATGGTTTTCATCTAAAAATAAAAAGTTCAATCATTTTTTGGCATAATTAAAACGTCAAACAAAATCCTCCAATTAAATTAAAATCTGTAACATGACGACAATTACAGCGGACATAAAGCGGATATTAAATTTACAATCAATAATAATCATCATGTATAAAGTCTGTTGAAAAGCAATCTGCACTAATTAAGTTAAGGGATTAAAGAGTCCCAATTAGCAGCGAGTATTGGCCCGTTTATCTACATGTACATATGTATTATGTTTATAAAAAGTGACTCATCGAGAGCAGGTTTTTACGCGTATTGTATTTTAAATCTATTATCCGAATATATACGTTTGTAACCACTTTAGACCGTTTCATCTTGCGCCCAAGCGGGTCAGTATAATTTATTACCTATTGTGCGGATATTTCATTTATCATGGTGAATTCAATTTACAGAACAATTAATCATTCCACAATACCTACTTGTCGACAGCGGACTGGTTGCTGGCACGGGAGATTAGTATTTTTTACGGGATATCTTTTAGCTGCGTGTTATATAATTTAAGGTAAAAACAAATACAATAAATGTAATCATTTAATGTCAGGTATAATAAAAATAATTATTATTTTTTATATATCAGGGGGGCAAACGAGTAGGAAGCTTACCTGATGTTAAGTGATCAACACCATCCATGAACATCTGCAACATACATCAGAGGGCATGCAGGTGCGTTGCAGACCTATCAGAAAGGAATAGGCTCTGCTCTTGAAGGTTTCCAACTCTTATCGATTCGGAAAGCCCACCGGCATAAGCTTTTACAGAGTGGTTGTGTGAGGAAGAAAATGCCCTCTAAATCACGCTGTAGTGGATTTCCAGACATCAAGGCGGTGAGGGTGGAATTTGGCATTTTGACGCAATGTCTGATAATAAAACAATTCCTCAAAACTTTCCCGGTGAAAGATGCTGTAGAAGACTGCATCTTCTAACAACATCCAACCAATCCAACATCTCTATGCAGTTCCAAAGGATCAAGCCCATCGGAACGGGGCTGGATCATCGACAGTTTACATTCAAGGTTTTAGTGAAACTGTTCTTATTATTTTCATATTAATCGACCGGACGGCTGAGAAAGCTTTACATTTACAGCTCATAGCGGTTCAAAGAGATCAAATTTAAATATTTGTGTAAAAACTATGGACTAATACACTTGAATTGAAAGATATTCCTAAAAAATGTAAAACCAGAAAAAAAATTGACAAAGAAATGCCTAAAATTATGCATTACAAATTGTAGGCGGCTAACGCGCTTGCAGGGTGTATCACTCGGGTAGTAGTAATAAAAATAAATCATCTCTCAACTCTCCGTGACTGTTAAAAAGTATGATCGGCAAATTTTACAGCGTGAAATACGAAAAAAGTTCTTGAAAATTTGATTAAAGTTCCGATTTGGTCGAACTCCCGCCAAATCAATTGGCACACTCGAAAAGCAAGTTTGAAGTTACAGTGAAATATCTTGTTGAAATCGATCACGATAAAAACTTTCTACTCATGTTCTTAAATCAAATTATTTTTCTAAGCAATTTTATTAAATTAGGAACTTGGCTATATTTTTTCTGCTTTGGTAGATTTTTACTACAGATTTCTTAAATAAATATAAACGGTACACACTCAACTCGCTCGAGGATAATTATATCCGGTGTCGGGATTCCGAAAACATACACAGCAACATAAAATATGAAAAGTGACAAAAACACCCAGACCGGAATACAAGCCTATATATATATAGCCTATATATAGTCAATACAAACATCTGCCCTGAGCGGGAATCGAACCCGTGACCTATGGCGCTTAAGACAGGTTCGTTACCCGTGCACCACATCATCGTAAGTACACCGTATAAATATAATCGTTAAAGTATTTGCGCATGTATTTTATCAGGGGTTCGAAACATGCTTATTAATTTTTTTTAATTTCTGTTCGACTGGAAAATAAGCTTAAAAAGTTATATTTTTATTAAGTTTAATTAAACCCAGAGACACACACAGCACTGACTGTCAACCATAACTGTACGAAGTTAGCTGCCTTTCTTGGAGTAATTACACTGAACAACTTCATTAAACTTTCGCCTCTCAGTCCAAATATCAGTACGACTGAGCACTGCGTCTCTGAGTTCGTAACAAAACGATGCAATTTTAACTAACGGCCCATTAACTGAACACGCATTAATTTGTATTCTCAAGTCACAAAATGCTATAAGTATTAGAGATATATAATCAGGTTTTTAAAACTATAAATAACTGGCTGTACCCGCGTTTTCACCCGCGCTTATGGTTACTGTGTCTTAGCGTTATGTTATAGTACAAATTGGATTACCGTTACCGTTTTTTTAACAACTTTTAAAGGGGAACAATTCCATCATACATCATTTTAATATTGTAGAACATACTTTTGTTCTATCATCAATAGTTTCCGCAGCGCATGCGACGAAAGACGTTTTAGGAACTTGATTTACACATTGGATTACGTCAGTTAAGTTTAAAGAAGGATCCGTTATCTTTTCTAGCACTAAATATAGCCTATATTACTTAGGGTGAATGTAGCTTTCCAATGGTGAAAGAATTTTTGAAATCGGCATAGTAGTTTTTGAATTTATTCATTACAAACATGCACACAAAAATACAAATTTTCGTAACTTTAACTGTTTAGGCAGAGCAAGCAACGGAAGCTCTCAAAAGGAATATTTTTTCCCGTATTTGCCTGATTCTCCTTTATGCTCCACTCCAATTGGTCTTACTGTGATTTAATAATCCTATAACCTTTCTCAATGAATGGACTATTCGACACAAAAATAATTTTTCAATTCAAACCAGTAGTTCCTGAGATTACCGCATACAACCAAACAAACAGACTCTTCAGCTTTATATAACATTGGTATACATAATTTAGTACCTATTTATTATAATATATATAACAAAATCTGAAAGTAATTTTATAAAAAGCTTGCAATATTGTCAAAAATAAACGTGAACAGGAAGTATAGAATACAGACTTCAGGCCGATGGCAAAAATTTATGTGTGTGTCACTCGTTACGTTACCCACCGTGAATTACGTTTAGGAGGCTGCTATGTATCAGAAGATAGCTGTCAAACCCATGGCTGAAAATTTTATGCGGTATAGTTGAGTGTAATAATAAATAGCGCCTGTCAAAATCTATTCTGACCATATTCTGACTTCCGGTTTTGCTGCTATAAGTTTTTAGTTTTGAAAGAACCACATTTTGAAAGAAAGAAAGAAAGAACAAGTTTATTCGAAACACAGCTGAGTACAATTTAAAACAAAATATGCAAATATTTAAAAAAACACAAATAATAATAAAAACAACTTAATATAAAAATCCTTTTTTAATAATAAAAACAATCAAACAAAAGTTAAAAAAAGTAAACATAGGCTATTAAAAAAAAACTACCGTGCTGTGTTCCAAAATGGCTACCATTCAGCATTTGTTAGGTAGGCATACCCAACACTGATGTTATATGTTAGCAAATTAATATTATAATATTATGTACGTTAAACAACCGTTGCGAGTGAATGATGATTTTGGACATACGAGTAAGTAGAGAAGATGAATGTAATGTCATGGAAAATATGTACTTATTATACTGTATGATTGTATATCTTTGCTTCTGTATCTCCATTTCTTTTTTTTTTTAATAAAACAATTGAATTTATTACATGTCATGGAATAATCTATTATCGTGTCTTATGAAAATTTATATTTGTATCATTATTTAGTATTACTTATACAAGTCAAGAATAGCAATAGCAAACCATGTAAGTTTTAAATAAAATAATGATAAATAAAATGTTTATAAGGTCTTTATCTAAACAGTGGTCTTCCATATAGATGCATCACAGGAGTACGTTTTGATTGGTGATCAAGTGAAAAATTTTACTTCTATTTCAAAAGAGCTTTTTCGAATGACGGTCCGGACGCTAACCATTTATGCAGCCACGTTTCATACAATTTTCAACTCGACTATTCATAATTCAAAGCGTTTCTTTAAAAATGCTTTTCAAAATTTAGTCAATATTGCTACTAAAGCTATTAATATTAAACCTTACTAACGTTTCATTCGATAAAAAAAACAGATGACTAAATGAAAGATCTAATCGATCGAAAATGTAGACTATAACCAAAAGATCGCGGGTTCAAATCTGGCCAAGCACCTCTAAGTTTTGAAGTGCTTCATTTGTGTTCAAAATTATCTCGTGCTTAACGGTGTCCACGTTGTGAGTAAACGCTGCTAGGGATAGGCTAAAAACACCCGCCTGGTTAGAAACCACCGTATGTTGGTGAAAACCTTGTGTAGTGACGTGCTCGTCAGCCGCGTGTCGAGGTCAGCCAACGTATTACTAGTTGTATCCTAAAGGTCGTCAACGCACCTGCATGCACTTTGGAGTTCCTGATGTTCATAGGCGACAGTAATCGCTTAACATCGTCTTGACCATTTGCCCTTCTGACATGAAAAATAAAAATAAACGCTACACACTCAACGGCCTCATTAGGATAGTTATATCTGGAAACATACACTATAACAAGGACAAATACACCCAGACCAGAAAACATGCCTGTATGATGAATACAAACATATGCTGCGAGCGGGAATCGAACCCGCGACCTGTGGCGTTTACGGTTACCCTACCGCTGTGTCACAACGTCGTTAAAGGTTGTAGCTTCGGAGATTTTATAATCTCCATAATTTTGTTCCAGCATCATCTCTGAGTAGTTCTAAGATTAAGAAATGTCCTAAGCTCCAAAATGAAGAAATTAACTTTTAAATGTAAAATTTTACGAGGAAGTCATAACGTTAAAGCGGTTAGCTCTGATTTATTGCAGTTGGAATTAAATGTGTTCAAGAAATTGCAACCAAAAAAGTTTAAATAGATACCTCTTTAAAGAAATATAAATCTAAAGTAAGGACAAAGAAAAGTTGTCCAACATTTGGGAACATCCACTTAATTTTATGATAACGTTTAAATTTTAACTAAGCAATGAATTTGCGAAGAGACGTTGACTTAAAAATTGCGCTAGAACCTTCAGGGTGCTTCCAGACCCCGACACAGAATATCACTATCCTACTGGGGGAAATTGAGTGTATAGTATTTCGAAACTTGAATTTCTTTCTTTTTTTTTTTTTTAAAGAATATTAGCAGTGCTTTTTCAAGCCATTACTAATATTCCTATTGCCCCTCCAAATAAGCTCGAAGCTTGTGCTAGGAGTGGGTATGACAATAGCCCAAGGGGGTAAGGATCGAACCCTCGACCTCGTTAACGGAGCGAAGTCAGCCCTTCTACCGTTGAGCTATTGAGGCTTAAATAGATAAATGGTTAAAACTTCTATAGATTGTATTGTTCTATCGGTTGCTAAAAGTACAAATAATAAATACAAATTTGACACCCTTGTGGCGTTGTGGGTAGTGAGTCTTCCTTCACCCTCGACGGTTGCGGGTTCGATTCCCGCTCGGAGCAATTGCTTGTACAAATCATACAGATATCGAGCGCAGGCTCGCTACGCTGGGATTTAATGTTCAGAGTTTGAAATATTACCGTAGTCATCATCAATACGTCAAGTAGAACTCAAGCACAAAATATATAACAGGGTTTAAGAGGTCTGATGAATTGCCCCATAAATCGTAACCCGCGCAAGTCTCTCCATCTGTGAGGCGCAAGTGACGCACGGTCTTTAGTACCTCTAAAGATGTCCAATTTTTCAAGTAACAAATAGTTCCAAGAAATATGCGCTACATTTATGTTATAAACGATTCTTTTATTCTTTTCTTATTTCAAATTCTTAAAAATGTTCAAGTTGTAAAATATAAGAAAAATGTGACTTACACACAGCTCTTTGGTTCAAACTTTTTATTAAATAAATAAACATAAATAAACGCTACTCACTCAACAGTCCCCATTAGGATAGTTATATTTTGTGTCGAGGGTTTGGAGACATACACAATGACAAGGAACACGCGGAGACAAACCATCCCGATAGGTACAAACATCTGCTCCGAGCGGGAATCGAACCCGTAACCTGTGGCGCTTAAGGCAATCAACGTTAAAACTCTTAAGGCAAACAACGTTGTCAATGAAGCTATTAAGTAGTTATTTTATTATATATTTATCACATCCCGTCTGCCTTTCCTTTGCCTACTAAAGTTAATTTTTCGCGTAAATAATCGGGATTGTCATTCAGTGGGAAATGCAGCTACTATGCCATACAAATTGTCATCGCCTTTTTAATCCTTTTAGTGGATAAATTTTGGAAAAATATTTCTTAGTGCGTCTTTAAGCTTTAAAGGGGAACAACACCTGGGAAAAATTTCTGCTTTTTAGGTCTAAGGGTTTAGGCTGGGCGCTTATGAGTCAGTCAGGTCTTCTCCTTTTACATATAATATATTAAGATGACAGGGCTATATTAACAAAGTATGTCCAATCTTAAAAATTATGCACGTCGATTATTTTCGCAAACTCCATCACTACTATCACTACTTAGTATAAAACAAAGTCGCTTTCTCTGTCCCTATATATGCTTAAATCTTTAAAACTACGCAACGGATTTTAATGCGGTTTTTTTTAATAGATAGAGTTATTGAAGAGGAAGGTTTATATGTATAATAACATCCATTAAATAGTGGACAAAAAAATTTTGAAGTTTCTAATGTTAAATAAAAATGTGATGTCGTAAATAATTACATTTAACACAGTGCGGGCCACGGGCAGTAATGAATAAATCAAAACTACTGGATAGATTTTAATCATTTTTTCAGTGAATGACGTAGGCTATATTTTATACCCGTGCGAAGCCGGAGCGGGCCGCTAGTTCATTATAATATGCTTATTTTGATAGAATAAAAATTAGATAAACATTATAATCACAAGCAGCCGTCCGCATGACGGCTTTTATTATAAAAACAACAGAGTTACTGTTGTTTTAATAATCACAGAGTTGAGAGATTAAGTAGTGTCACGCCACTTTACTATAGTCAAAACAAATAAATAAATAAACGCTACACACTCAACGGCCCCCATTAGGATAGTAATATCCTGTGTCGGGGTCCGGAAACATTCACAATGACAAGGACAAATACACCCAGACCGGAAAATATGCTTGCATGGTCAATGCAAACATATTATGCTCCGAGCGGGAATCGAACCCGCGACCTGTGGCGTTTAAGGCAGGTTCGCTACCGCTGCGCCACAACGTCGTCAAATGAACACCTAAAGAACAGAAATGGTGTAGTTCAATAGTCCCTACATAAAAGTGTGATTTATCATCAAAACTTTTGTTAATCTCGTTCATTTTTCCTCGTTCACAAATGACAAAGAAGAGGTGAAGTGAGCAATATTTCCTCTGAACTGAACAGGAAAGTTACACAGAATAATTAGTTGCTACAAAATAAAATACGCTTATATTTTTTTCTATATTCGATTTGGTTTAATGACTTTTTAATGTCATTATGGTTGCAAGCGAATATACGGTCTGGCTGATGGTAAGCCTGAAGTATTACATACGTGATGCCTGAAGTGGCCTCACTGATTGTTTCAAGGCCCAAGGTAACTACTAATATATAGATATCATTTTTATCCCAGAAAAAAGTTCCTGGGTTGTTATCAACGAACAGTTAGGATGGTCCGTGGGTCCTTTTTTAAAAAAAACACTTTAACCTTTTTTCCCTGTCTTTTTAAAAACACTTTTTCGCGAAATGACATTCGTGTGGGTTGACATGGTATTATTTATTTGCGTCCACATATGAACTGCCTTGCTTACTTGGCAAATTATAAGTAAATATAATTGTTTAATCATAACAGAACGAAGAGAACGTATACACTTCAAATCTATATTACTTTTCTTATTTTACTATTTTCATTTAACAATAGCGATTTAAAATTAAATATTCACGTTGAATGACAAAAAATACTGCTTAAGTTTGTCCCCATAAAACAATGGCAGGTAAATAATTTGATGAGTTCATTGTGACTTCATCATACTCAGTAAAGGAAGTATTAATAATAATAATATAATAATAAACGCTGCACACTCAACGGCCCCCATTAGGATAGTAATATCCTGTGTCGGGGTCCGGAAGCATTCACAATGACATGGACAAATACACCCAGACCGGAAAATATGCTTGCATGGCAAATACAAACATATTATGCGCCGAGCGGGAATCGAACCCGCGACCTGTGGCGTTTAAGGCAGGTTCACTACCACTGCGCCACAACGTCGTCAAAGTATTCTAAAACAATGCCAAATACGTTTCTAACTTCAGCTCTAAATGTAGTTCAATAAGTTGTGTTTTATAAAATTTATTTTGACGACGTTGTGGCGCAGCGGTAGCGAACCTGCCTTAAACGCCACAGGTCGCGGGTTCGATTCCCGCTCGGAGCGTAATATGTATGTATTGACCTTGCAAACATATTTTCCGGTCTGGATGTATTTGTCCTTGACCTTGTGTTTACGGACCGACACAGGATATCACTATCCTAATAGGGGCCGTTGAGTTTGCAGCGTTTATTTATTTGATCTCAGCCTCAAGTGTGGTAAAAATATCAAGTTTCTCGTAAAGGAGAATCCCCTTTAATTGAATTGAATTGAATTTTCCTTTTTATTATTTTTTTTGCTTTAACGGCCATTATACAATCTATGAAAATTTATATTTGTATTATATTGTAATTTATATTTGCATTTGTTGTTGGACTGGCAACAGAAATACACATTCTGTAAAAAGTTCAACTCTTTACCCATTACGATTCATGAAGTACATCCCGCTGAAGGACGGGCGGATGGATGAACAGCGGAGGCTTATATAGGGTTCCGTAAGCACCCTTTGGTTAGGAAACCTAAAAATAACTTTTAGATATTTTGTATTTCAGCTCTCAAAGATTTTACAAAAATGCAAGACATATAGATGATATTGAAATACTGTCCGACTTCACCGAAATTGTAAAGAAACATATACGGTAAAAATCCATATGTAATTGCGTAGTGTAGTTTTAACGCTTTTAAAAAGCAAATTATTATGAGTTATTATAGCAATAGCAATAACTTAATGTGTAATGTAACAGCATAAACTTTGTTTTAACCGCTGTATTGAGCGCTGCTAACCGCAGTGTTATTGAGTTTCACTAATCACTACATAGTATA
Source organism: Hestina assimilis (assembly GCA_023373885.1). Classification (NCBI taxonomy): domain Eukaryota; kingdom Metazoa; phylum Arthropoda; class Insecta; order Lepidoptera; family Nymphalidae; genus Hestina; species Hestina assimilis. The sequence continues at coordinate 14,898,514 of CM041747.1, read as the reverse complement.
AAACAAAGTCGCTTTCTCTGTCCCTATGTATGCTTAAATCTTTAAAACTACGCAACGGATTTTGATGGCGTTTTTTTAATAGATAGAGAGATTGAAGAGGAAGGTTTATATGTATAAAAATAGTGGAGAAAATAAAATAATTTTTAGAGGTTTCTAATATGATGTCGTAAATAATTACATTTAACGCGTGTGGGCCACAGGCATGAATAAATCAAAACTACTGGATCGATTTTAATCATTTTTTCAGTGAATGACATAGGCTATATATTTTATACCCGTCTTCTTCTTATCGATTGGTTAGTGGTCAACCTAGTGTCAGAGTTGTTCAGGTCGCCCGTAGGCCTCTGACTTGACTTATCGACTGTTGTCTAATTGTCAACAGCCGGGACCGACTTTTACGTGCCCTCCGAAGCACGGAGACGCTCGGTTGAAATACCACTATGCGATCACCCATCTAGTGACTGACCGCGCCTAAAGTTGCTTAACCTACCGATCGTTTACCGATCAGTGGGTGCACTCGGCTATGAGCGTCTCAACATACCCGTGCGAAGCCGGAACGGGCCGCTAGTTAATAATAATATTAGAAGTACAGTTAAATCAGCTAATGATTTTGCGCTTGTAGTATACATACATGTATAAAAAATAAAGTGGTATGACATTATAAAATATTATATTATCACATAGCATCCGATAATAATCGTTAACTCTTGATAAGTAATATACTCATATCCAATGAATTACTGGTTCGTCCTTAAGGTTGCAGGGGTCAGATGGCAATCGCTCTGTGTAAAAACTAGTAACCGGTCAAATCCGGATAAGAGTAATAAGAAAACCCTGTATATAAAAATACCGGGAAAAAGAAGAAGACGTAACACGCATTCTAACATATTTTAAGCTCTTGCGATAAGGCTGATGAGATGGTGATGAGTGTGAGTTACTGTGTGTATTACTATTAAGTAATACACACAGTAACTCACACTCTTCTTCAATCTTAATAACGTCTTTGAACAGATTGACACTTATTTCTATTACAGAATGTAAATAAAAGTTTTGATATAGGTTTTGTTCTTGTGGAAAATGTTATAGAATATAAAATTATGAATAGTTATTTTTTTGTCTAATAATCTTTGAATTATTATTATTATATTACTTTTTAGTATATCAAAATAGTATTTTAGTTTGATGGAAATTCAAAACGCTATTATATAATAGTAAAAAAAAACAAACAAAATAAATTTCAATTTTTATATTAATATATTTTTATTACATAAATTAAATACATTTTTAAATATATCATATGATACGAAGAGCAATACATATTTGGAAAAGATCGTTATAATTACAAATTATATATACAAATATGCTTGAAATGAATGAAACTTACAATTTATTATGAGCACAACATAATTTTCAGACTATTTATAATATGTATAATTTACATAAGAAAGGAAATTATTAAAAAAAGATAGCTTCTTATTTGCCTGCTTACTTACGAAAAGATCTTAGACGTAGGCTTCAATTTGGTAGTTCAGCCCTGATCCTCTTTCGCTTTTAAGTCTTATGTTGGCGTATGAGAAACCAACACCACCAGCCGTGATGGTGGCTATAGCGTCAGTGTGATCTAAGTCCCTTGCTATAATTCCCTGGAAATCAAAACATAAATAATCAGAAATATGAACACATAATAGCTGTGCCGTGGCTCCACTCACGTTATTTCGTTTTTTGATAATCTCATGGGAACCCAACATTTTCCGGATAAAAACTATCCTGTACGTAAATACAGTGCAGTGCTATCTGTGTACCAATTACGTCCAAGTCGGTACCAGTAGTTTTTGCGTGAAAGAGTAGAAAACATCCATCCATATATCCAAACAAACATTCAGTTTATAATCTGAATAAAAAAAATAATAGAATACCTACTTATGAATTACAATAAGCTCAACCTCATGGGAATATATTATTATGATATCTGAAAGTTTTGACAAGTCATTCGAATGCTCGTAATGTCAACTATTACAATTAATCATCAAAGCAAACGTAATATTTATGATAAATAAAAGTACTAAATACGATAACAAAATAAAAAGAATACAAGAACGTTATTACAAAGCGTTATTATCGCTAAAATAGGGATCACTTTTAGGTAGCATATTATTTTATAATAGTTAGTTTAGTAAAAATATATGTTAGTAGTAACATATATTATTACTAAATAAGAACTAATGAGTGAAGATTTTAATGAAATAAGCTTTTGAGACTACTAAATTAATAGAGCATGAACATTTTCAATAGTTAATTAATTGTGTCGTCTCTAAGTGAATGAGGTCATCATAGCACGTTATTTCTGAGTTTTAATAAAAGGATATGGATGAATGCAAAAAATTAAAACCAATATAAGAAAATTGTGCGGTCGGGGGAACCCCGCCAGGAACGAAGTTCCTTACGTTTTTTCTTTTCATTCGACATGAAATCTGTATATTTCAATAGGTTATATGATAAAAAGAGATATTCTACATTTATGTGCCTTGATGTTGCAGATACTGCGTTTTATTTATTTTTTGATTGTACTTGTTTATAGTTTTTTAGATTGCAAACATTTTTATATAATAACCCACGTTGGGTTATCGGAGGTTAAATACAAATATTAATATTACGGTAACCAATATTATTATAACCTATGATGCCATAAAATAGGCCATGTTATAAATATGTCCACATATAAATTTATGTAACATTGACTTTTACGATTTACTGTGATTTAATAAAAGCTTAGTTACGTTCAAGCGATTGTTCTGGGAAGAGATCTGTTTATGTGGTTGTTTAGTATTGTAGCCGAAGCCGCAGAGATTTGCAGTAAAACACGGAATAATCCGCAGTAGGTAGGAAAGAATGTTATAAAACAAAGGACGAACGCTTTGGCCGCATTTCTTCTAAATTGGGAAAAACCCTTGTATTTACAAGGGTTTTACTCAAGTGTAAAAACTTTTACATTCTGTATATTATGGTTTCATATTATTACTTTATTAGTAATAGATAATAGTAAATATACAAAAATTCATGTTCATAAATGTGTCGCTATCAAAATCAAGTGAAGGCGAGGTAAAGAAAAGATAGGGATTTTTGGTTGTGTGTCTGGCGATCTCATTTATAGAATAAAAAACAGGGTTGACTTATAGTTCAATTTACTGGTGGTAGAAAATAAATAATCGCTACACAATCAACACGTCTCTTTTGGACGGTTATTCTATGTCAGGGTTTCGGGAATCACGATAATTATGAGAAAATTCGTCCAAAAAAACAACTAGGTAGAGGAAATCAAGCGGATAACCCCAAAAGTCAAATTCTCGTCAAATATCATTATTATTACGACAAAATATTTCGCGTCAGTAACAACAAAAATCTTGCATCACATATCCTTGGAGCCCAATAAACTTTGCTTTGATAATTTAATCTCAGTACTGAATTCAATTTGAGGCCTCGGTTGGCTTATATAAAATTATATTAGTAATGTTTTTCAAGCACCTACTTACTACACTAATCGTACTTAATCTTATACCTTTAAAAGAGTGATTCTCGCATATATATATGTATAATCTCAATCTCAGAAACGGCTCAAACGATTTTCATGAAATTTAGTATGCGGGAGCGATAAATCGATCTAGCATATAGGATATATTTTTAGAAAAAGTCGTTTTATCCGTGTTTTTCCCGGTTCGAGTCCAGATGTCTCCAGTCGGAGTAATTTTTTTCAGAAATTCAAAAGTGTTACGTATAATATGTAACTAAATAATCTCATATATTGTATAGTATTTAAGACGATTTAGTTACATATTATTATGTTAAACAATTGAGCAGATATTTATTTCTATAAAAGGGCAGCTTATTGCATGAAAATTGAGGTCGCACGCGTTGCAAAATGAAATCTGTATATTTGCATCGTTCTGCAAAAGCGAAATATTTTTGATGACCAACGCATTTTATACAGATAACATTATTAGTAGTGGATATTTATAACGTTAATATAATAAGCGTGTGGAAGTTTTAACTGTCTATAAATACTTGTATATCTATTGAGAATATAATGTAGTTGACGAACGTTGTGACAAGTGTCGCGGGTTCGAATCACACTCACAGTAGAATTGTTATAAAAATCTGTTTCGGTCTGACCATTTGTCATTGTAGGTCTCCCCCCCGTGTCTCGGAGAGGACGTTAAGTGGTCGGTTTCTGTGGTTATCATAACATTTGATAATAATCGTTAACTCTGAGATGAGAATATAATGTAGTTATTTGTATAATGAAATTTAGAATAAAACTGACAATAAACTCTGATTGATTGTTCGAGAAGATGTTAGGGTTTATTAGAAGATATTTTTGAAGTAAAACCAAATAACAATGTATTCTTTATTAGTAAGATACACGAGATACGTGTTAATAAAAAAAACTATGTCGATCCAGTCGATCTAACCATCATAACAAGACAGACGAAAATTTAAACAATTAGTGTTTTGTTTATAAACAGACACTTCAATTTTTATAAAATATGATATATAAATCTTTATAAATACCAATAAAAACCTTTAGACATAATATGCGTAATCATCTAGTTCTACTTGAATAAATAAATCGAAGGTCGAACATATATAGCAATAGTTAATTAACACATACTTCAAGACAAATAAATATAATATAATGTAGGTTAAATTTTTTGTATCATAAAAAAAATACTGACAAAAAATTCACTGGAAAACGAAACAAAAAAATTTTGTTTATCCATGTTGATATATTATGTGAAACTAGTTACACCCGCGGCCCCGCTCGCGTGGTGTACCGATTTTTCTTTATTGCGTGGAACCTCGGAAGTTAGTCACTATAACATCAGATATCTTTTAGAGAAAGTGCCGTTAAAATCTTCCAGCCGTTTCAGAAGTTAACCGACAGACAGACAAATGTTTTAACATTTTTTTTATAAGTACCGTATATACTTTCATACGCATTAAGTAAAAAGCTGTTAATTTAGAATTGCAAACAGACATTTATATTTTATTTAATTGTAAAGATACTAAGAGAAGAAAAGACAAACAGTATTGTTTTGAAAAACGATTGATAATATATAAGACAAAAACTATAGCGCAGTTTATCTCGAATAGAAAGATAAGAAGAGATAAATATTATTTTTATTAGTTTTACCTTTATAATCTGTTGTCCGGGATCCGAAAAGAAAACTTCCTTAACTCTTTTCTTCAAAGGAATTGAGCTGTATTCAGCCTTGTCTTGCCATATTAGTCTATGGTTGAAACTTGTGCCCACAATAAGATCTTTACAATAGCTAACGCTAATACATAAAGCGATAACTACAAATAGAATAGATACAGTCTTCATTTTTGTAAGAACTTGTAGTGCGTAAACAACGTATGGACTCTAACACGTATGCCGGCTTACTGATTAATTCATTCTCCTTGCGTTGGTCACTAAGAACTCGTTTGTTCTGTGAGTAAGCGGAAAAAACTTATCAAAAGTTTTTAACAGGGTCACCGTCAATGTCTCATTGCGTTTTAAATTCTATGAAGGTGCACATTTATGTGGAATATTAATTTGTCTGTGTGTAAATCTTATACTTAAGTTAATATAATCCTACTAATATAACAAACGTGATAGTTTGTATGTCAGGATGTTTGTTACTCAATCATGCAAAAACGGCTGAATGGATGTGGATGAAATTTGAGATAGAGACTGTTACCTGGATAAAATAAATGATACTTTTTATTCCGGATTTTTTTGAATTCTCGTGGGTTAAACATAAAACGAACTACGAGATTTGATTTCGATACGACGGGTCTTATGAAGTTCAGACTAATATTTAATATAATATTTTACCTTCAAATTTAGAAATATGAACACACGTTTACATCGCTAAATCCTTAAACCGATTTTGATCAATTTTGAAATACATTCTGAACAAGAACGTAGGCCACTTTTCGTCATAAAAAAATGTGAAGGAAAGTGTGAAGGGTGAAATAGGGGAACACGGGAAATATTTATTTGTATGGCAATTAAGATGGCTCACCATAAACGTTATTCACGTGAAGCCACGGGCAGATGTTGGTATACTCTAACAAATATTTTTTTGACTCAATCTGTTCTTAAACATTTCTTTGGCGAAGAAAGCCGGAATTCAGACGCGACGGCGAATCTGGTGAATCAGGTGTTATCTTCAATTTTAAGACGATTTTAGATATTTTTGAATAACTCTATTCAATAAAATCTAAATTAATTTACATAATGAATATCAAACCAATATGGTTTTGAATTAAATAATAAATAAATAAATAAACGCTGCACACTCAACGGCCCCCATTAGGATAGTGATATCCTGTGTCGGGGGTCCGGAAACATATACAAGGACAAGGACAAATACACCCAGACCGGAATATAGGCTTGCATGGTCAATACAAACACATTATGCTCCGAGCAGGAATCGAACCCGCGACCTGTGGCGTTTAAGGCAGGTTCGCTACCACTGCGCCACAACGTCGTCAAATTATAAATTAATTAATAAATTATGAATTAATTATAAATTTCTCACTTATTAGAAAACAAAACCATATATTTAAGTATAATTTATAGACACATATATAACAATTTCGTTTCCAAGCTCACATTGTTTTAATAATGCAAATCTCAGTTAGTAGATAACCTCGGCGTAGTGTATCTCAGCACCGCCATATTACAAATGTGACTCACGGCCTGAGGGTACAAATAGAGCAATAAATTGACCCCATCTGCTATCTTACGTTCCCGTTATTACAAAGATTATTTTAAACTATTTCTCGTAGTAGCTATTTTAGTGAATAAGATTTAATGAATTATATTTTTTTTATAAAACGAGAAAAACTGCTATAATATAAATATTACTTTAATGTTAGTAAAGATATTGCAGGCGGGGACAAGCATTGAAATAAAACATGATAATTCGATGTATTCGTAATTTAAGCAGCTTGTCCCCGTCTGCAGTACCTTTACTAACATTAAAATAATATATTATAGTAGTTATTATGGAGCTTGTTTTTAGATTTTTTGGAAAGTATTATTAATGCTGTCAGGGTTTTTGTTTAATTTAATAATTTATTTTATTTTAGTATTAAAGCGTTGGTCGTTTAGCGTTTAATTTTGTTTTTATTTTAATGTTTATCATTACAACGATACTGGAAATCAAAGGTCATAATAATGTTTCAATGATAAGATGTTATTATTAAAAATGTTAACTTAAATAGATGTTACAATTCGGGGATTGAATTCCAATTTCCGTAATATCAACCGTGTAGAGTAAGTTAAACTAGATAGCTCTAGTCTATCTAGTTTAACTTACTGATAGAGATAGAATAATTACACACATGCACACACACAAATACACACACTCACGCACTGAGCGTATAATAAATAATTTTAAAGCATTAAATAGATAATTTTATGGTAATTTCCCTTGATCATTTTTTTAAAAGAATATTAGCAATGCCTTTTTCAAGGTATTACTAATATTCCTATTTCCCCTTCAAATAAGCCCGAAGCTTGCGCTAGGAGTGGGTACGACAATAGCCCAAGGATCGAACTCCCAACTCTCGCGTTAATGTTAGATTTATTTTAAGTAAATATATTTAAAAATAAAAGCAATGAGGGTTTTTTTTGATAAAGGCAGGAACTCGGAATGGTATTGAATACCTACCAAAAGGGTACGAAAAAGTATGACATACGATATTCAAGAATTACAGCTTTGTACCTACAAAGAACATGTAAGTAAATCCCCAGTTGAATATTTTTCCTCTTTAAATAAATAGTACACTTTTTCCTTATGTTGAAAATGTATTTCGCGTTTTGTTATAGCTGTGGGCACAGCGGCATGTAAAACTATATGTGAATATATCTAAAGATAACTTTAGAGGAATTCTTGGTAACGAGCCTTTGCTCAGTAGAAACTCTGAGCATAATTTATTTCCTGCGAAAGAGTATGCCGCCGAAGCCAAGAGCGTTTGTACACATTAGCACGGTATAGCTCATGAAAAATCGCTTAGGGAACAAGCAAACGAACCCAGTTTGTGAGGCAATATAACGTGAAAGCCATTTATCCTTTTTTGTATGCTTTCTTAAAAACGACTGTAGTATATTCGCTTTTATATAGCGGAATTCGTCTGGGAATAAAATTTTCATCACATACACACATTACTTTGATAAAGTCTAAGGCATTAGTGTAATATTCCATATTCTTTACTATATCTGTATGTTCAAAGATTAGGTAAAGAAATTGCGAAGGTATCTTTTAACATATTTGTAACTTTAATTTCATATTCTGCTTTGTTTCTATTAACTATAAGTAACCAAGAAACCCTTTTGAAAGCAGTTACCGTAGGGTGTAAGGTTATATTTAGTGAATATAACCTACAGAGTTTAGAGGTATCATCATGCATTGTCACCCGAGTTCGTCTCAGTGTAGGATCAGAGGGATGAACCAATATAACCATTGAAATCTTAATGTCATGATAAATTTGTATGTGTAGTACACAAGATAAATTATTTAATAGGTGGTAAGCGTCTTATTGACCGACCGACTGGGTTGGTACTATACTATATACATAGTGTCAAATATTCTAGAATAGTAGTTTGTTATGTATTAAAGTGTTTACGTTTGAAACCGAGAGCTAGAGTAGCTAGTGAAATTAATGGGCAAAAAACATTAAAGAACCAATATCTTACTATAGAGTGACCTGCAAAATATGGTGGTCTATGCCCTCGAAAGGCGAAGACAATCGCTTACCATCAGGTAGGCCGCTTGTTTCCTAACTTAGGCCCTTAAAAATATAATAAAATAGTTATATAAATTAATAAAAAAAATGATTTATAAATTTCCATAAATTGATTTTAATTTGAAAACTCGTCTAGAAAGAACCACTTTTGCCTTTTATAAAAGTAAATAACCGTAGTGTTTATCCGTATCGTTCTCTGTTTTCTTTAAATTTAGAGGTGCTTACGGATGTACTAAAATGAAATTCAGTTTAACGTTTTCCAGGAAAAAATGACTTTCGTTCATTGGGAAAATTGGGAAGATATTACATATTCGTAGAATTTTTTATTTAGCATATATACTTAATAACATTGTCACCCTAAATATTGCATACTCAATATTGCATTATTGCATTAGAAAGAGCGCTAAATTGAAACGTGCGATTAATGTAATTGAGACATAGAAATGCGCATAAATTCTGTGGTGTGATTGTATTAAAATCTGTAAATTCTAACCACATGTGCATAATGCTTATCTTGTCACAAAACCTCGCAGCACGTTGGATGCTGAGCTTTAATTGCATTCTACTAGCCGCCAGGCGCTGCTGGAATGTCAAGCTAAATTCCGGCACGAAAATATTTCTGGCTATAATTATTGTATGAAATATGAATCATAGTTGATTTATTTAATTATAAATTAATAATGACTTTAAAGTACAAGTTCTAATTAAAATATTATATAAGATTCGAATATATATTTTTTCAAGAAAAGATAAGAAGTATTTTTTAATATTATCTAAGGATGTATTTATGTTTGTTCATAGTTTTATATGTTTACTATATAAATGTACGTATTTCGTTAGTCCTTGATTGATTCGAGAAATCTTATTAGACAAATCAATACGGAGACTATGTTATAACAAAGTTTTTCGAAATCCCTCAATTTTTTTTATTTATCATAATACGATCCGCCTGATGGTAAGCAGTCACTGCATCCTGTGAATGCTGCTGTCAACCGAAAGGATATAATAATAGGAGGGAAGGGAACAGTATGTACTGATACTTTACGCCGTTTTTCCGTGAGAGGGTAGAACTTCCCCGTGCGAGTCGGCACATTTGTGCTAGGCTCTAGCTAGCAGCTAGCTAGCATGGCTCTCCTACTTTTATATTTGTATAGATTTTTTAAATTGTAATAATCGATAAGTGAACATCTAATGGCTTTCTAACAACCGGATTTTACGTATAAATTAAAAAAATAGATAAATATAAAATATTAAATATAGAATTTTCATACGTTATAAGGCTGTTATTGTTTGCTTTTTTGGATATGAAAACAAAGAAAATAGTCCAATGAAGTGTCAAATAGTTTTCGAGTTTATATGCGAACAATGGTATCCTTTTCAGTGTCGTGAAGAGTGAACAATGACAGAAATAAACTGCGGTTAAAATTTACATTAGCTTAATTTGGGCTTAATAGTCTAGGGAAATGAGATAAAAACAACTGAAACTAAAACTTTTGTAAAAATCCGTGAATGTTGATTTTTTGCATCGTTACTGAACATTGCCCGTGGTTCTGTTTGCGTGAACGAAGACTGCGGCGACATGCTGACTGCTCATTCTTATTTAAATTTAGCTTTTGTTTTGTGCATAAAGCAGCCAAGACGTTTGCTTTCTCAGCTAAAACTGTTATTGCCAATAACACCCTTATTTATCATAATCAAATACATATAAAAAAAGAAACATTACATTGGACAAAACCCCCACCCATCTACACATTTATAAACACTCACTCACAGACACACACACGCACAGACATACACACACAGAATCAAGCCCCCGTACAGACAGTCAGAAGTTTTGCTGTGTTTTTAGTTTAAAGTAACATAAAAAAATCTTCATCTAAAAGTCTACAAATGAAAAGATTTACAATGAATGAATTTACTATTTAGGGTCCGCTATTCGCCTTAACCGCGGCGAGGTAATTCAGATCGGAGATACGTTGTCTTTTAATTTGCTATTGTCTTATGCAAATCAGACCCTTTTTGTGTCTCAGTCAGACTCGCTTACGATGACAAACGGTAACATTTCGTCTGGTAGATTTTACTAAATTTGTATAATTTTGCAAGATAAACGATAGCTCCCTAGGATTAAACTTAAGCCTCTTATCGAGCTAAAGTATAATTGAGTTATGATTTCATAATTTTGTATTGTGTTAAAAGGATAAAAGAAAAGAGCTAAATATTTAAGCCTCAACATCTTAACGATATTTTGCTGATCCTCTGTTAAAGCAACCTTTTTTTTTTTATGTTAGAAGTTGGCAAACAAGCATACGGCCCACCTGATGGTAAGTGGCTGCCGCAGCCTATGAGCCATTAGTAGGTGCCACTCGCGCGTTGCCAACGTCGAGATATTAGTTCTTAAATCTCGTTCGCCCAGTAATTTCACTAGCGTACAATGCCCTTCAAACCGGAACACAGTAGTGCCTAAGCACTACTATTTGGCGGCAGAATATTGGACACTGCGGTGGTACCTACCTAGCCGGCCTCTTGCAACAAAAGACCTACCACCAGTGCAAAACCTTTGCTGGTTTGGTCCTCACTCCCTTGCACTATTTTTTTACCTTATTAATTTTTATTGCATAATATTGTTTCTGGGGAGATTTTTTTTTTATGTAATGACGATACTATACATATATATAGTTTCAAATACGTGTGCCAACCCAAGGTATCCCTTGGAGGGAAGAGAGAAGGCAAAAAAGGAAGGAAACGGAAAGGGTGGGAGATTGGGCCTCCGGCACTGTCACTCATAGAACGAAATGCCGTACCTACTGATACTGTTGCTTCACGTCGTTACGATTTTGTGTGAGGCTGTTTTGCTCACAGAAGAAGATACTCAGCATTCAGTCTGCCTGTTGGTAACGCAGTGAATTTCACTATAGTAATAGCACTTCTACGTTGTCAATGAAGTTTCGAAAAAGATAGAAAAAGTGAGACTTTTAGTTTCCAGTCCTCATTCTCATAAAACGAAACGAAAAAGTACGAATACTGCTGTTTCAGGACTGTAAATTTGTGAGTAATCTGATTGAGGCGGCTCATTTAAAAAAAAATTATACTAAATCTGGAATACACCACTACCTTTGTTTTTTAGTGTTCTTAGGTACATACTGTGATTCTAATAATATTATAAATGTGAAAGCTTGTATGTTTAGATGTTTGTTACTTAATTACGCAAATTGGCTGAAATGGATGGAATTTTCACACAGATAGCTTATTATCTGATAGGACATGAGATACTTTTATCAAAAACAAGCTAGCGGATGTATGCAATTGATATATTTTTTTATGTTACAACTTGGCAAACAAGCATACTATGCGTAGCCTATGAACATTAGTAGGTGCAACTCACGCGTTGCCAACCTCGAGATATTGGTTTTAAAATATCCTCTGCCCAGTAATTTCACAAGCGTACAGTGCCCTTCAAACCGGAACACAGTAATGCCTAAGCACTACTGTTTGGCGGCAGAATATTTGACACTGCGGCGGACACCTATCTAGCCGGCCTCTTGCAACAAAAGACCTACCACCAGTGTTACTGATTGCACTGGTGGAATAATCTCTGCTGTGACAGAGGTTATCCCAACAGCGGGCGATGGGGTCGTCACATCCCGACGAATTCGATATAGATGTGTCTTTCATTACGAATCATTAATTTACCTCTGGAGCTAATTCTAAGGTCACGCTGAAGTCGCAGGCATATGCTAGTTCATAAATCAAATCGGGGACGGCCCAGCACTATGAGTCAACTTTAAATGATACGTTTATCGATCTGCTTCATAATATTTATATTAGATATTTGTATATTATTTATATATATATATTGTATATTATTATTTATTATATAATATATTCTAATCTGTTTTGTTAATGAAAAATAGATTTCTAAATGGGATATTTATAATTATCATTAACCTAGTAGCATTACTTAAAGTCTAAACTAATGTTGTAAAGAGACAAAAGGTATAAATTTTGTATGTTTGTTTCTAATGGATAAGCCCAAAAACTATGAAACCGATTTAGAAAATTAGGGATCCCTACTGTATCTATATACTATACCTACTATAAGTAAAATATATAAAAATATGTGGAGATGTGCGTATTAGCACGACTAGAGAATTATGTATATCATAAAATCACTTTAAGAAGTGCGTTTTTAAAACTGAAATAGATAATATCATGCACAAGAAATTATTAACGATTATTTAATATCAACATAAAAAACCTGATTACAATATAAAGATAAGAAATAAAATATGATTTCGCTAACGACGTTTAAAACCGGATAAATAATGCTTAAAGTTGAAATTTATGAGACGTAAGGCGCGGATTGCTGGCGGTGGCGAAGAGGTCGAATCTCTGAAGCCGAGCTTAGCTTCAAACGAAGAAAAAGAGAAGCGGGAAATAAGTCGTAATCCGCGAGACGTGACCCAAATTCCTCCTTAAACATCGACGATTTGATATCGCCATGAAAACAATTTAATTTAAATTTACATTTCACTTTTAGATTGTTCGATTAAATTCGTTTCTGAACTCGGGACTCTTTGTATTGAGCATTGTAGTGAGCATTGTAGTGTGTATGTATCCTGGCAGGGTCGCCATGTAGGGAACGTAAGCAATGAGGAGACGAGTTGTTTCTTTGAGGGCTTTATTATGACTGTTACACTATACAATAGTTGGTGGGAGGCATACACACTACAGCATACTGGCATGTGTTCCGTGTGTTTGTCCATGTCTTTGTGTGTGCTTCCGAACCATATGATATTACTATCGTAATGGGAGTCGTTGATTGTGTGCCTTTATTTATTTATTTATCTACTTATTTGTCTGATGTCTGAAAGTTATGTTGTATGTAAAAAATGTACTTAGCCTCCGGGCACGAGACTGGCGACGGCCAAGCTAGTGCATTAACCTTAAAAAAATTAAAGTTTATTATTTTAACTGCAAAACACGTTGGTACAAAGACGCGGTCTACTTGGTTAAAAACAAGAAGCTAAAAGAATTTTCGAAATCTGTCCACCTGTCTCAGAGTAAGCGAGTAACATACATATATACAACATAAGAAAAAGCATAGATAATTCTATAATTATACTCCTTTTTTGATGTCGGTCAAAAATAGTTTGTAAAGATATAAGGGTAGAGAGATGGTCAGTATTGGACTGAATGTCGATCAAGAGCTCGTTGACTTGACAGTGAGTGAGAGTTATTCGCCTCTTGACCCAAGGAATATCTACATATATACAATCAAACATATACTGCTATGGAAGATTTTAATTTCTTCGCGTGTTCCACTTTCTTTATGATTTTACTATAGTTCTATTACGATTGTTTTATGATTATGTTGATACTTCAGGGTGAAAATAATAAAACAACGTTTAGATTAGAAATGAGCACTGAGAAAATGCGAGGCGTATATTTATTTAATTATCATTTTACAAAACAAAAGATCAAACAAACATAGAACATAAGAAAAGAATAATAAAATATGTTGCCAACATTATACATACATTGCCTTCAAATAACTATTCGCTAACAGATAATACTCTTTTTATGATTATACTATAATGTTAGTCGACCAATGTTCCTCCCAGCACAAATGGGCCGGCTCGACCGGTAAAGTACTACCCTGTTACAGAAAATCGGCGTAAAGTAATAGTATCAGTAGATACTGTTGCGTTTCGTGCGATGAGTGAAAGTGTCTAATCTCCCACCCCCTCTGTTTACTTCCTTTTTTCCTTCTCATCCCCTCGCTCCTGTTCTTTGGGTTGGCAACGCGCATGTGATAATTCTAGTATCGAAAGTGTTCTTAGGTTGCAGTGACTGCTGCCTAATGGTAACATTAGGCAGACCGTCTGCTTGTTTGCCAACCGTCATGAAATTAAAATAAATAAATAAATTTTTACTCAATGAAATTGAATCTATGGAGCTTAGTTATTATATTTTCGTGTTCCATGTATACTAAAATAAAGCATCTATATTTATTTTATTTCTCATACACTTTTATTGCACAGATTTTGCCGAGTATATTTTGTTTTAGTAGTAGTATTTACTATAATAAGTTCCTTGACTACCGCTTTTGAAACAAGCTATTCGCTATATCGTGCATAGACGGGACAATTAATTGTCAATTTCCGCACAATGCCACCCCATTATGCGCATATGGGTAAACGGAGACAGGGGTATAAATTCAATAATTTATTCAACGTATAAACCATTAAGGGGTTGTTTGTAAGTGTAACTTCGTATAATGTACTCAAGAGACTTCTGTTCAGAATTCAAAATCAACGATTTCGGCTTTCTTTTAAATGTTTTCGCTTAAATATGTACTTACGTACGTCGGCAAATTGCTTTTTATGGCATTGATACTATAAAGTTAAAATGAATATAGAACTATTATATTAAACATAGACATAAAGATTAGACAAAGATAAAAAGTATGTTATGCATAGAAAAAATTACAATCTTTTCTTCTTTCTTCTTCAGAGCATTACTCCTGGCATTTACCCCGGGTCTGCTTTTTACTCTTATCCAGATTTGGCAGGTTACTTGTTTTCACATAGAGCGCTTGCCATTTAAACTACGCAACCCTGAGGGCGAACCAGTAATTCATTGATTAAGAGCATCCTATCCTATCTAGAGTTAACGATTATTGTTAGATATTATATTATTACAACTGGGACCGACGGGAGCTTGACGTGCTCTTCGAGGCACGGTGGGGAGACCCACAAGTACAAACCCAGACCGAAACAGATATTTGTTAGGTGAATACAAATACGCCACAACGGTGGTCTAAAAGGTAACAATCTATCTATGTGACAAATTTTATTCAAATCCATTCAATTTGCGTGATTGAGTAACACACTTTTAAACATACAAACATATACATTTTTATATTCATAATATTGAATAATTGCATTATTTCTTTAGCGCTACTTCTCCCAAATTACCCACATCATTAAGCCTACAAAACATTATTTTTGTCGTATGAAAAAGGTAAATATGTAAGCAATCCAGAGAACATATTGAAAGTTTTAATTGGATTGTTGTTCACCATATAAAAGTACTGAAAATCGGAGTTAGCTGTCGTAAGTTGAGAATTTAAAAATAAGCGCAATATTTTCGGATTTAAAATCAAAAACAAAAATATATTTTTTCTGTTATAAATAACTTATACTAATTATTATTATTATTTTGATAATAGCCCAAGGTGTTCTGAATTGAACCTGCAACTCTTACATTAATAGAGTCAGCCCGTCTAGTATTGAGCTTCAACAGAGCTTTAAACTAAAAAAAAATAGATTCTTGTTTATATATGTATTAATAAAAGTGGAACTCATTGCCGGCTCACGTGTTCCCCGCGTCCTATAATCTGGGCTCCTTCAAACGAGGCGTGAAGAGGCATCTTGCGGGTAGGCTGGGTGAGGGTGGCTAGCGCGATTGCATTCCGCAACCATGCTAGCCGCCTTCGCGTTTGGACTTTACCACTTACTGTGAGGAGTAGAGTCATCTGTCCTACTTTTCAAATAAAAAAAAATGTATACGCATTACGTACATTGCAAATACATTTTTTTTTAATCCCTCAGTTTAAAGTGCGTTGTCGATTAAATAATAGGTAATATATAAACTCGTACCATTTCTTCAGCACCGCCTCTTTCATGTAGAAGTTTGACTCAATAATACACCTTAAGCTGACGTGATTGTGAAAGGATATAACAGTTTACTCAAAATCTGTCGATAAAGAAAAGCTTTGTTGTTTTTCTTATCCTACTTATATTATTATTGTGAATATTTGTATATTTGCATGTTTGGATGTTGTATACTCAATCACGGTTGAACTTCAAGAAATCAATTTATTTAAAATATATACATAGTATAATGTTATATTATTTAGTCAGTCTGTGTTTTCGGTTTAAGACGGTCAGTTGAACATATTGTCGTGATAAGCCGCTTTAGGCTCAAGGCTATAAAATTCTATTGGATATTAAAAGAAGGTGTGACCTTTACGACATTTACACTACAAGAGTTTAGGAGAATTTTATTGGGACACCTAGATATAATTCAAGGCGCAATAAAATTTAAATTAATGTAATTTGATATGTATATACTATACTTGCACTATACTTGAAATTATGTAAATTTAATAGTAATTCTCATTAATAATGACAATTTGCATGCCTACTTGTGGCAAATGTGAGCGACTTAAACAAAATATTGTTAATGAACCAACTATGAACCAACCATCCAATAGGTTGAGTTGTCTCGGACATAAATAAAAGATTGGCATAAATGAAAATAGCTTTTATATTTTATGCTAAAATTGACACGTCTGTTTAGACGACGATTAAACAACTCGCTACTTATCGATCCATAATAACAACTAATTTAAACTTCTGATACAATATAGCTCCATCAATTTACTCAAAAATTAGTAATGAATAGTTTGTAATTTTTTGATTATACCCATTGACTTACTATATAAATAAAGGCCGGCCCTTCCATATTCGCTAGTCCTCCTTCGAAAATTCTTTTTTTTTTTATGTTAGAAGTTGGCAAACAAGCATACGGCCCACCTGATGGTAAGTGGCTGCCGCAGCCTATGAGCGCTTGCAGCACCATTAGTAGGTGCCACTCACGCGTTGCCAACCTCGAGATATTAGTTCTTAAATCTCGTTCGCCCAGTAATTTCACTAGCGTACAATGCCCTTCAAACCGGAACACAGTAGTGCCTAAACACTACTATTTGGCGGCAGAATATTGGACACTGCGGTGGTACCTACCTAGCCGGCCTCTTGCAACAAAAGACCTACCACCAGTGTAAATTTATTATTATTTATAAATTCGCAATAACGCAACGAAATAAAATTAGTCCACGCAATCTGTATTCGATTATATAATAATACAATAAAATAATACGGAAGGGACATGCCATGGATATTGGACAGACCATATATAATAAGTCTGCAATTTTACCTCAAAAATATCTTGCGTGACATAAAAATTTAATGTGGTGCTATTTTTCCCCTTCATTTTCTAAATATTTAATTACAGTCGAGTCACCTATAAAGCAGTTATATAGAACAAACAGACTCATACATGCAAACGCCAGACTGTCCAAATGAACTCGCCAATTGTGACGCTCACAGCCGAGTGCACCCACTGATCGGTAAACGATCGGTAAGTTAAGCAAGGTGCGGTCAGAAACTAGATGGGTGAAGGCATAGTGGTATTTCTACCGAGCGTCTCCGCGCTTTGGAGGGCACGTAAAAAAGTAGCCACCTCTAAAGCAGATATATAGAACCAACCGACCCATATATGCAAACGCCACTAACCACTCGATAAGAAGAAGAACTCGTCAGTTAGTCTACTGATAATTCGATAATAATCCTCATTAGTGGCACTAAAACGTTGGCAGACCCATGAGTCTCTAAAACGGATGACAGCCGTTCCACAAATCAAACAGCTGGCTTGCTCTATAGTCTAGCAACCTCTAAAGCAAATATATGTGCTTCAACGCTCGTAGCAGTTGCGCGTGTGGTAAAAGGCTTGCATATACGTACTTATACTTGAAAAATGAGCTTATACTTTCGCAGAACTTGTCTGAAACGAATGATATACATATTCATTATAAATCAAAAAACTTGTCATTAGTGCGTATTGAAATGAATAGAAATGCGAAATAATTATTTTAAAATAAATAATAGACCTTAAGAAGACTTTAACGCTACACTAACATTATTAATATTTAACAACAAGCATCAAAAAGTATCACCAATTAGTCATTAAATATCGACAATTTGAGTAAAAATAAATATCTGATAGAAAGTTATAGTATACGAGTAAACGAACAACGTCACCTTTTATTTATGGTGCCAACCTCTAAAATGGGATAAATTTACAAAAATTCTTGTCAAAAATGAAAATTGAAATTATAATAATATAATTATTCCCCGGAAGATAAGTCGACACGTACACCTGCGGGCGCTAAAAACTTCTAACTCTTCGAAATATATATCCGTTAACATTTGATAAATATTCCTTATAACGTTTCCCTCAATTTAAGTATAAAAAGATTAATGTCATTCCCTCAATCTGTAATAAAAAAAACTCTCTTTACAGAATAACAAATATTTTTATTCGTAAGCATTTTATATAATGATTTTTTTTTCAGTATATATAGGTCTTTAGTTGCAAAAGGCCAGCTGGGTAGTGGTACCTACCGCACTGTCAAATATTCTACTGCAAAACAGTAGTATATTCGGCATTACTGTGTTTCGGTTTGAAGGGCACTGTAGGCTAGTGAAATTACTGGGAAAAAGAGATTTAAGAACCAATATCTCGAGCTTAGCAACGCGTTGGTTACAGCTACAAATGGTGTTGCAAGCGTTCATAGGCTACGGCAACCGCTTATCATGAGGTGTGGCATTTTGCTTGCCGGCTTGTGTAGAAATATAAAATGAAATATACTAGAATGCAAATCATTATTTTCCTCAATTAGTTTATTCATTCATTCTTTTATGATTTCGGCTGCACTATAATGTGCAGCCGGATGTATCTTCCTAAATATAATAATTTGCTTAAAATGTTAGGCACTATCTAATTCTGAAAACAAAGATATAATGTAGAGCATTATCTTTCTTCTTTCTCATGAAACGAAGAGTTCCGACCGTGACCTGTCCTTGACATTTTACTTTCAATTCTCATCCAATATCGAATCACCGTCTTAGAAGTTCCAAGATGTATTAATTAATATAATAAAGTATAAAATTCATTTCAATAATAAACTTCTATACTGTTAAAATAATGGAATGAGTTCAAAAGTCAACTGATGTCTCTATTATAAGTGGCTAAGTTGATGTCGCTTTGCACGTTGTGCTATATACAGGTGCGTTTCAAAAAGCCAAAGGCCTTATTTCGGTGTATGCAAGCCGGTAAAGGCGAGTGTTAGTGCCTTATTATTTAATATGTTTGTATTGACCATGCAAGCATATTTTCCGGTCTGGGTGTATTTGTCCTTGTCCTTGTATGTGTTTCCGGACCCCCGACACAGGATATAACAATCCAAATGGGGGCCGTTGAGTGTGTAGCGTTTATTTATTTATAAATGTTACGCGCATACATGAGCTTATAAGCACATCAACGCTCGTACAAGTTGCACATGTTGTGTAATTGTGATTTTGTGAGTCAAGGAACATCAAAACATGTCATGAGAAACAAAACGCACTTCGTCTTTTGTTGAGTGTACGCATTCAAGAAAACTGCTTAAAATGTTTGAAAAATATCAAGATTTGTAATATTTCAAATAAGCTTCGGTTCAACAAGTTGTGTGAAAATGCAAACACGGTGCTATACATTGACAGAAAACTGATTTTTCAACAAGTTTTGATGTATATGTTTCGTCAGTGCAAGCTTACAGTAAAGAGCGTATAAAACGCTGGTCTTAAACCGCCACTAGGTTATTCTATCAATCAATACGAGCAGGGCTGCGACTCCTATAATTATTTTATGTAGTTCTTGATCTTAATACTGAATATAATTAATGAAGAAGAAACCATCACAGTTTATTCAACCAAGTTGGTGGAACAGCGCGGCGTTCAACCGACAAGGAAGCGCTTTAAGACTCATTTACAATTCCAATTAAAACAATTCTCATTTGTCTTGAAAGAGTAACAAATCAGAAAGTAAACAATCTGTCTGCTACCTCTCTGCGAATGTATATTGACAGTTAAGAAAGAAAAATATATGTTTTGATTACATTTTCGTTATTTTAATCGAAAATAAATATTTTGTTAACTTTATGCATATGCCTCAAGAAGTTCTATATCCCCGAATCTATATTTACACATTCTTATTTAATTAACCTATAAATCATTATGGAAAAGGGAAATAATAAATATTTGTTGTAACTAATATTATTATAAATGAGAATGTGAGTTTGTTTACAGCATATAAATCTTAATAATAAAGTTCTAGAAATCGTATATCCGCTAGACCTTATAAACGCAATTGTGACTTATGAACCACGAGCGGTGCGAGCATGCTTTAGTATCGGTTATACACTTTGCTCACCACTGCTGTAGCAGCTATTTAATATACAGCGCGATACAAGAGCACGTAGCAATGTAATCTGAAACTTACAATGTCGTGGTGCTCTCCGAATGTAATAGCGACTGCATGTCAAGGGAGAAATCTAGCGGCAAAGCGGCGACACGTTTGTCCTACGTTATAAGCGACTTTTAAAATTTCTAGTACCTTATTATTCAGATTTCTGTGGTTGGGTTACGCTTTCATGATTTAACTAATAAAAAAAACTCGGTCCATTGTCATACATGTCTATATTCTATGAATATTATTCTGAAGTTCACACAGACAAACACGGGTAGATGTAAGTTAACTATTCTTTTTTAATAAACACGATTGCATAAACTTGTTTAGTTTACGAGTTACAAAGTTTTTATTTGTCATTAATTGTAGTTTGGACCGAATAAGACATTTAACTTAAACTAAACTAGACTAATATCAGCTAAAAAATGTGAATATTTTATTATTGCTCTCTAAAGATTATTTGCAGTTGAACCTAAATAAATAATCAAGTTTTCCCATAATAATATTTCTTATCAAAGTTCAATTTTTTTTAAATGTATATTTACAAATACACAAATAGCTCTTGTTTATCTGATTTCATATCTTTTCACATAAAGGCTTAAACGTTTCATTCCAAGATTTTAGAGGGAAGATGCAAAAACTAGAAAATTTCTATATTAATACGTTCGAAACTACCCTTAAAAAGTTGTAATAGAATAAATAGGACAGATTTGTTTTTTACGTAAGTACAGCCATAAAACGTTTTAGTCTGTCTACCCACAAAATTTTAAACAAATTTGTTATAAAATCCCACATACAGTACATACAATTCAAGCATCTTAATATCAAAACCACTTTATAGTGAATATCTTCTGTGTATTGGTACCCACACTATGACAACTTTATATTATATATGAATTTAATAGTTCAGAAGTAGATATAAAAGTACGGCCAAATTTGCTGAAATTTACTTTACTCTTCCTGTCAACTAAATGTCACGTCAAAACTTGTTCTCTCGCTGTTCCGCTTTGATTTAGGACTTCCACGTGTCAATTATTGTCAGGACTTTTGATTTATATAGCTTGGTAAATCCGTCATCTTTAAATAGTTGCTGGTTTAACGATCTAAAAGATACACATTGTGAAAACGTATGCTTTAATATAATCAATCAATTTGTCGTATTTGAGCCGAAATGGTTTAATAATGTAAACGTAGACTTCAAGTGAAGGTTGCGGCTTCAAATTTAGTTCTTGCTAAGCAGTGAATGAAAATATCGTAAGAAAGCCTGCATGTCGCCGAAAAAAATATAAGACACGTACTTCCGCTAATGTTAGTGGTGGTCCCTTGTTAGTGGCTTACCTGTTTAGCTATTAACGTACGTTGTCGGAAACCTAGTGACGTGACTGCTCGCCAGCTCCGTTTCCAGGTCTATATTATATAGGTTATACCCTAACCAGTTGTATCTTAATCTTCACGGTCGGACTCCCGCCATTTTGCTCTCTTTGACATAAAAATAAATTAACAATCAAATACAATAACCACGAATCAGAAGAAACATACATTACTTCCTTTAAACAAAGTCAATAAATTAATTTTCTCTGATCTCAAAAAGAATGAGGTTACCAACTTTGTATGAATTTTTTTGGGTGTATTTTTTGTGATGTAGTCACATTTACACTGGTTACTTAACACCAACCGGAATTTGTGACCATATTATGCCTTATTTGTAAGTAATGACAAGTTCTGGTATTTCGTATTAGTCATCCATTTAGGATGATTTTTGGACTACAATTATATATATCGTTTTGGGTAATTAATTCAGTTATTTCGGTTCAGTGTTCAGGATGCTGCGTCCTATTTATTTTTCCCTTTAACAATAATTAATGTAAGTTATGTTTGGTATATTTTTCGTACAATATAAACGAATAGAGTTGGACTTCGTTCTTTTGCGTTGATGTTGAAGTTACGAAGGGGCACAAGCGAGTTTTTAATTTTTATGTATGAAAGGGCCTTTTATATCGCTGCGAAACGCATTTACGTGCATCACTACTAGGTAGTTGTAGTGTGGGGCTCACCACTCGCTACGTGAGCAAAGTACTGCCCAGTAAAACCCAATGAAAACGCCTGCGCCATAGTGGGGCGCCACGGGCTCGTCCGGGACTAATTTTTTAATGAGGTTGTTTTCCTCTACGATGGACTGTCGTTATCTTTTATAGAGGTTTTGTTTCTCTTCCACCTTGTTAAAAATACCGCTGTCGCCGAAGCCGCTCATAGTCCTTTCTAATAAACAGATTAGTACCAGAGAGGCCCTAGGACACTACACTCACACACTCACTCACTCTACACTCCTGGACGCGGTCTGACGCCAAACTTCTCATGCCCAACCACCTGCGGAATCGACTTCCAGCTACTGTCACGACAAGCCCAGGATGCCGCAGAGTTTTACCCTCCGGTTGGGGCATGTATGGAAGGGCCTGCACTAGCAAAAGTATAGGAAAATGTTTTCATAAATATCAATGACTAGAAAAATGGAGCTAACCAGCTTTTATTGAAAAACTGAACTGTAAAACATAAAAATTGTTAGTCCTTTTTTATATATTGTACAATTGTACATATAATAATATGCTACTCAACGGTCTCTATTGGGATAGTGATACTTTGTGTCGGGGGTCCGGAAACATTCACAATGACAAGGACAAACACACCCAGTCTGGAAGACATGTCGGTATGGTCAATACCAACATCTGTTCCGAGCGATATTCGATCTCGTGACCGTGGCGCTTAAGGCAGGTTCGCTACCGCTGCACCACAACGTCGTCATATAATATTCTGGGTTCACTTTTGGGATAACCTCTGCCACAGCAGAGATTATTACACCAGTGCAATCAGTCACACTGGTGGTAGGTCTTTTGTTGCAAGAGGCCGCCTAGGTAGGTACCACCGCAATGTCAAATATTCTGCCGCCAAATAGTAGTGCTTAGGCATTACTGTGTTCCGGTTTGAAGGGCACTGTACGCTAGTGAAATTACTGGGCAGACGAGATTTAAGAACCAATATCTCGAGGTTGGCAACGCGTGTGTGGCACCTACTAATGGTGCTGCAAGCGCTCATAGGCTACGGCAACCACTTACCATCAGATGGGCCGTATGCTTGTTTGCCAACTTTTAATAAAAAAAAAATTTTTGCTCCATGTTTTCATTGATATCGCAGATATTGTTTGTCTTTTACGTGTGTACTAACCCCCTGTTTCCTTAACTCATCGCATTTGCGTTTTTGGTCTAGTTTTATATTTGCTAGCTACTAAAATTATTCTCAGGCAGAAAGACAAAAATAAATTGATTTAAAAAGTGTAATTATTCTTTATAGAACCGAAATTATCTTCATGTTTGTAGCTTCAACGGACAATGTATAGTGATTGAATATTATATCAATTGAATATATTAACAAATGGATCGTTAAAAAATATATTTTTTAGCAATTTTTATAAATTCCGGCTATTCTCTGATACGGCTAGACTGATTTTAACGTACCTTTCACTGTCTAATAGCTAATGTTATAAGGCATCCTAGACTTTTATTTTAGAAAATAGAAAGAATTAGCTCCACGTGCAGTAAAGAAAAATCATATATCACACAAGCGGAGCCGAAGGCACAGCTAGTTTCGAAATAATATCGTTAACAAGAACTGAAGCGTTTCAAAATCACAGTTATGTCAACTTGTAAAAATATAATCCTTATAATATATCGTTCAAATTAGCTATGAATTGAGAATAATCCATCTTCGTAAGAAAATATTTTGTCAAATTAATAAATAATGCTTCAGTTCAGCGATTATCAGAACCATAGAATAAATAATAAAGTCCTCGATACCTTTACGTATAATTCATACCTTTATTTTTTCGAGTCGGCTGTCTTATGTGCATTTTATCAGTGGCATTTAATAATGCCATAAAAAGAGTATTTATTATTAATAAGAATATATAGATGTTTATATATTAATGATTTTAAACATTACATCCCAAATTCCGTATGAAATAAAACGAAACTCCAAATGGCAGTATTAAAATTACAATTAAAGTCAAAACACAGTATAAAGACATATTTTAGTTTTATTGTCGTTTACAGTACTCACCTTTGCCTTTTGCTGTATAAAGTTCATAGCGAGCTGCTGAAACTTGGGTATTTTAAAACGATGTTAAATAAAATTCAACAAACAAGTACTCAAGTACCGCAGCGCTTTTTCTCACACTTTAAATGCATGCTTATTTATATTTTATTCACACGGTTGTTACAGAAATTTACGTTGTACAGTCATGGCTACTTTTAAATTTAAATAGTAATATACTATATGATATTTATAAATACGTTTTTAAAGATTACAAACAGGCATCTCTGTCTATATAAATACTTTTAACCGTATATTTCGAAAACTCATATTTTTTACTATTTTTATGTATCCAGCCAGGTCTTAGTATAATTTGTTACACCTAATAGTGAATTGAATGAAAAATGTGAATACAATTCAGTTCTTTAAAGAGAAAAAAAAACTATGCAAGCTTATGTTGAAAATAAAATAAATAAATTAACTCTACACACTCAACGGCTCTCGTTAGGATATTGATATCCTGTGTCAGAGGTCCGGAAACATACACATAGACAAGAAAAAATGCTCCTAGACCGGAACTAGTGTATAGTTAATACAAACATATGCTCCGAGCGGGAATCGAACCCAGGAGATGTGGCGCGTCAAATTAGAAAATAAAAGCTTACAAAAAAATTAGCCCAGAGTCATAGACAAAGCTTGTTTAGATGTAACATATTGGAATACCAAAACTGTTTATTGCATACCTATAGTAATAATAAATGTGAGGGTTCGGAAGAACGGGGAGGTACCCGTGACGCCAATTTCAAAGGTGCCCCTTTGACTAAATGGTACTGTATAAACTCATCACCTCCTCAGCACCGCCTCTTCCGTGTAGAGGGATTTCGCTCGTCCATTTACCTTAAATTGGCATCGTTGTGAAAGGCAAACTAAATCACTTTCGAAAAGAGCCCCCGATAAAGAAGGCTACGATTTTTTTTTCAATATCTATTCAGATGGGAATAAAATGGGATTACACTTTCAAGGAATACTCTTTAATACCGTTACAGGTTATTGAAGTATCAAAAAATAAATAAATAAACGCTGCACACTCAACGGCCCCCATTAGGACAATGATATCCTGTGTCGGGGGTCCGGAAACATATACAAGGACAAAGACAAATACACCCAGACCGGAAAATATGTTTGCATGGTCAATACAAACATATTATGCTCTGAGCGGGAATCGAACCCGCGTCCTGTGGCGTTTAAGGCAAGTTTGCTACCGCTGCGCCACAACGTCGTCAAAAACTTGTGTCAAGCTGTTATGAGTTCTTTTTCATGTTTATTAATTCGAAAAACTTTCATATTTCATTCATTTTGAAGGAATTTGAAACAGTCACATACCTACCTATTTAGCTTCAAAAAAGTTTAAGTAGTATAAGAAAAAAGAAGTTAAATTTATTCTCGAACATTAAAATGCTTGTACATTTTTTTTTAAACTTCCTAAAACCGTAATTAGTAACAATCAGAAACCTTAACAGCTCTACAATAGAAGCGCCAACATCGTTAACACGTGAGCTCTGCCCTGACTACCGTAGGCTATTTTCGGACCCGCTCGTAGCACACGCTACGCGCCTGGCAGCGTTATTTTAAATATCAGTTATGATTTCAAAAAGCATTCCTTATATTCTTTGATAAGATACGAATACTGTTACTAAAAAAAACCAAAATTATTTCGCGCAAAACATTAATTTTTTTTTATATACAAAACTGACCTATCCAGGGTTCATCTCAAGTTCGCTGTTGTTATGTTATTCTTAAAAATCTTGCTTTGCTTGAAAAGAAAAATAATTATGAATGTATTATTTTAAGTCGAATCCACTATCTACGTCTAACTTGGAAAGCAACTTGACTTTTGAAAAAAACGTCTTTGACCCTTTTTAGCCCTACGTAAATTTAAAACAGTCATTGTAGGTACATCTGCTAGTTGGCGTGATTTTTGCAATCAGGGAACAGATGATACAAAGCCTTTGTATAAAAAAATTAGCAGTCAAGTGCGTTTTGGACCACGCACATAATGAAAAAAGTCAAAATCAAACCTATTTATCATTTTGGAAGACCTATCCAAAGATATCTCACACGTTGACATACGTTGAATTTTTTTTTCAACACTTAGTTACATGTATGGACTGCTACCCTTAATTCTTATATTTTTTAAGATTTCATTACAGAATCGTTGTGTGGTTCATAGAATACTCCTATTTAGTAAATTTCGTATAGATAGACCCAATGGTCTCCGAGTAAAATGACTGTGACATACGGACGGACGGACGGACAGACGGACAGACGGACAGACGGACAGACGGACAGACGGACATGACGAAACTATAAGGGTTCCGTTTTTTCCTTTTGGCTACGGAACCCTAAAAACTGAAACCGTCTATTCCGGACAATAAAATATTTAGGTAGTAAAAAAATTTGCTTTTAAGCCCCGATTGAACATAATTTATTTGGACATATAAGTATTCCAGTAACCCTTTGAAGATGTCACGTGGATTAATTTTTATTTATTTATTAATATATAAATACTCTTTACGATAAATATAATTTACTTGCTTCTGCCAGCGGCTTCGCCCGCGTAGATAACGATTTTAATACAAACTTTCAACCCCTATTTATTAGAAAATAGTAAAACACATGTTTCTTTACCAGTAATATTCATCTAAAATAAAAGTTTCATGGACTTACTTTCTAACCTTAAGCCTCTCGTCATCCATCATATCTTATATACACAGATAGAGGTAAATGTTGATTGCAATACAAAATCTAATTACCATAAAACGAAAATACAAAAAAAATCATTACTAGCATCTGCCCGCGACTTCGTCGTCGGTGATCTTAGAATTGGCTCTAAAAAGAAATTAAGCATTTGTAAGTAAATTATGTTTCATATGAGACAACTAGACCGAATTTGATTTGAATAATCTATGAGCGCGCGCAACACCATTGGTAGGTGCCACTCGAGATATTGGTTCTTGAATCTTCTTTGTATTGTATTATTATATAAATATATATAAACTCGTAATGCACTTTGTAATTAAAGGCACGCGTCTTCTCGTTGCCGTTGCACGAGGCTGACTAAGTACATAAGCGCGTCCTCGTGCCATGGTTTGTTGCCGATTGTCATATGCCGATTTATAGTATATTTTTAATTGTATTTGTAATCGACTTAAAGTATAGGGTCGGTTTGTCACTGCACGTCATAGACAGGGTACCATTGAAAAACAGTGTTAGGTGTACTCGCCTAACTTACTGAATGGTCCACCCTTTTTGTGACACAACACTTTATTATTATTGTTCTATTTGTTATATTTTTAATAATTTTTAGGATTAAGTTTTTAATTATGTTTAATTTTTTATTATTTTTTATTATTGTTATACAGTTTTGTCTCTTTTTAACAATAATGCTTTTTAATGTTTTAGTTTAGTTTATTTCTGTTGTGTCCTAATAAATATATTCTTTCTTTCTTTCGTTCTTCCTTCTTTCTTTGCCCAGTAATTTAAGGTGGTACCTACCTAGCCGGCCTCTTGCAACAAAAGACCTACCACCAGTGTGACTGATTGCACTGGTGGAATAATCTCTACTGTGACAGAGATTATCCCAACAGCGGTTGAGTTGGTCGTCACGTCCCGACGTCGGTAAATCATCTCACAGGCCTAACGATTGTAGAAGAATTTTTCACTTGAAAAAGACGTAATTCGATGTGATATGCGGTGACTCGACAGAACTATTCACAAACTGCCAGATGCTATGCTCGTAGCTTTGATTTATGTTTTAGTTCTGCCCAACTTTATGCACCTTGTTCCTGCAACACTTGTACGTGACGTATCTTAAATATACGGTTACGATCGAAAGAGGGAAGCTGGTCTCGCAATAACAAAAGAGGACTTGGTATTTTCACAGACTGTTATTTCTATTGCCGCTAAAACAAAATATAATAAAACAAGTTTTATAATTGAAGGGTATCCCTTTAGAAAATTGATATTTTTTGTAAGATAGTGCGGAAACTTTTATGTGCGAGTCGGATACGGACTTGGCCGGTTTTTTATCACTCACTTTTAATTTCTCCCTGATCCAAATTCTGAAGTCTAAGCAGACGAAGCCACGACAGTAGTAGAAATTAAATTCATCGACAGGTATTTCTGTAGAACTGGGAAGTTAGGCACTTTAATATGCAGGGTTCGCGAGTAATAAGCATCAATAAGACATTTGAGAATAACTTTTATCACTACGAGCTTATGTAGCAGAGCTCGGGATACTCATAAACTCATTAAAAGTTATCCACCACACGTTAAAGTGTAGCTACCCATATCAAAGTCAATTTTAACAGTGACCGCTCTCCGGACGGTTAAACTCTACGAGCAGATTATAGTCAACCTGGGATTGCTAAATGAAATTCTAGACAAAAGTCGATAAGGTATAATGTTACTTACTTAAATACCCGCATCGCTCAGCAAATAATTGTTTTGCGCTAAGTATAAAAAAAATCAGGGTCTCTTACAGAATCATTACACTCTTTTACAAACAACATAAGTTATGTATTAGCTTATAACACCACTGACAATAATAAATTATTAATTTATTGAAAACACACATATATAAATATAAATAAATAATAAATAAACGCTACACACTCAACGGCCCCCATTAGGATAGTGATATCCTGTGTCGGGGTCCGGAAACATTCACAACGACAAGGACAAATACACCCAGACCGGAAAATATGCTTGAATGGTCAATACAAACATATTATGCTCCGAGCGGGAATCGAACCCGTGACCTGTGGCGTTTAAGGCAGGTTCGCTACCGCTGCGCCACAACGTCGTCGCATAAAGCAAAATGGTTTGTTGTTGTATGGCTTAAACATAATTATAATATAATTTTATATAAACCTGCAGCTCAGCATAAATCTGAAACATTCATAATATAAGAAATAAAAGCAGAGGGTATTGCATTATTGCAAAATATATAAACAACAATTAACGACGCATCTCATTCTATTAATAGCCCTAAGAATTTTAATTTACTAACTATAAACAGAAAGAACATTAATTGTCTTATTAATATGTACATCTATATGAAGATAGATAGAATAACTTTTATTGTACAGCACTTTATACAGCATGAGTTACATTACTTTATTATATATATATATTAAGTACTTATCATTACATATTATAAAACAAAGTCGCTTTCTCTGTCCCTATATGCCTATGTATGCTTAAATCTTTAAAACTACGCAACGGATTTTGATGCGGTTTTTCGAAAACGACTGGATCGATTTAATTCATTTTTTCAGTGAATGACATAGGCTATATATTTTATACCCGTAAGAAGCCGGAGCGGGCCGCTAGTTATAAGTACGTGTCTTAACCAGAATTATGAATTTGTTTTTATAACACAAAATTAGGTCGAGAAAATTAAATTAAAGAAAATTATAGAAATAAACTAGATTTTTTATAAAAGAGATAAGAACTAAACATTTTTTTTAGAAAACTTCCTTTTACAGATGTACAATGAATGTAATCGTATAAAATGTGGCTTCTAAGCAAACCAATCACTTTGCTAATAAGTTCGAGTCAAATTCAATTTGAAACGCTGGTGCTAGCCCAATTAAGTCACAACAAGTTTATATTTTTATAAGAAAAATATTTTTTCTTCTTACTGCACTTACGGTATTTTGTTCATACTATCTTACTTTTAATTATAATCTATTAACTTTCTTATAAATACAGCTTCATAAGGTAGATAAATGTATACAACTCCATCCACCATAATTTTATATGATTTATTATAAAAATAGTCTGTCTTTAAATAAAGCGATTAAATATTTAAATGCTGGTATTATTACCCTCATGACCTCTTCACTTGCTAATATTTAGAAACATATTTATTAATTCAAATTATTACATTTTATTGCTCCGACCCTTCTTTAAATAATTTCGGTAACATATTTTGCCTTGTGGGGACAATTAATTTCATTTTGGTAAATTTCGCCAGCTCTAATATGATAATATAAATTGAACTGCCCTGCGAATTTTATAAGCACTAAGGAGTAGTTTATTAACGCGGCTTGTGTAGAATCACCCATTATCGGCCTGGCCAATCAATTTAAATTTTTATTATAGATTAACATAATAAGCCGTGAACAGTTATTTGATGACCTAAAGATAGTAGACTAGTAGTAAGCATCGTGATGTTATTTCTACTACATTACATAAGACGAAGTCCAGTTCTTTCAAAGAAGCGTTCCCAAAGAGATTATTGAAAAGAAGACACACTTAACTCCGATAGGCACGTAAATGGCAAAATGGGTAGGATTTGTTTAGTCAAAAACCACCAGCACTCTCTCATTTCAACTCATAGCTTTTGCCGTCGTAATATACGTATTTATGTTGTGATGAATACATATCTGATTCTTAATTCTGCAATGTGAAATTTATTGCCGAAAGAACACTAACGAACAAAGAGACAGACAAAAACCGATTTCATATAAGTTTAATATAAATTAAAATTAATTTTTAAATAATCGGTAAATTTATTAAAAAGCATTTCTAAATTTTTTTTTTTTTATGTTAGAAGTTGGCAAACAAGCATACGGCCCACCTGATGGTGAGTGGCTGCCGCAGCCTATGAGCGCTTGCAGCACCATTAGTAGGTGCCACTCACGCGTTGCCAACCTCG
This sequence comes from Hestina assimilis, assembly GCA_023373885.1. Classification (NCBI taxonomy): domain Eukaryota; kingdom Metazoa; phylum Arthropoda; class Insecta; order Lepidoptera; family Nymphalidae; genus Hestina; species Hestina assimilis. The sequence goes on along the minus strand of CM041747.1, from coordinate 14,866,779 downwards.
AGATATTAGTTCTTAAATCTCGTTCGCCCAGTAATTTCACTAGTGTACAATGCCCTTCAAACCGGAACACAGTAGTGCCTAAACACTACTATTTGGCGGCAGAATATTGGACACTGCGGTGGTACCTACCTAGCCGGCATCTTGCAACAAAAGACCTACCACCAGTGTGACTGATTGCACTGGTGGAATAATCTCTGTTGTGACAGAGGTTATCCCAACAGCGGGCGATGGGGTCGTCACATCCCGACGCCTTTAAATTAGTACGGGTCGTACAACAAAATGTAGCGATACAGACAAATATCGACTGATTGGCGAAAAATATAGTTTTCGAAAACTATTGATTACGAAAAACAAAATTTGATTACGAAAAGGTGAAGATTATAGTTAAATAGTTGTTTACCACACGTATCGTTGCCACAGAAAGTTCGCAGTCAGTTTCCGTGAGGCGTGCGGAATGTAAAACTATGTTAAATTAAACACAGCGAGAGCCAGCAATATCAAACCACAGCGCATTTATTACTCACACTTTAAAAGCGTTCTTGTTTACTTTCCACAAATATGTACCAGTATGTACTATGAACTGAATTCGTCCGTGGGGTTGGATATTAAAATTACTACTATATTTGGTTTTTCAAACTTTCTCAATAATAAAAAATTGGTTATGAAACCCTACTGTTTCATATTTTTAACACTATAAAATGTTCTTTGTATAGCCGATTTAGCATCAGCTTTATAAAAAAGGGATCCCACCAAAAACATTCCTTAAAAAACTAGCCAAATCTCGATGGAGCTGCTTGTTTATCTCTAAAAGGTAATGAAATCTAGACAATGTCGTGCCAAGTCTAAGGTTCCTTACTGTGATTTCTTTATTATTATAGTTAATGTTGTGTGACTTGACCGTTGAAGAGTAAACAAGGGTACAAAACCAGGTGCTCCATGAGACCATTGCACCAAAATTGCCACTTGGAAAACGTTGATTCAATAAACCGGTCAATTGTATGTTGTCGGCTAACGTTTCTGCGTTCTGGTCTTATCCAGAGGTTCCCAAATAGGGGCCTGAAAATGCGGGAAAATGGTTCTAGTAAAGTATGGTACAGCAGTATTTGCTTCGCGCTCGACTTGGCGGGGGCACTGCCGTGCCCCACGATATTCTATTTTTCGAAACGTAAGTAAATTTTATCGTAATAGATAGTTTAAACTAATAGTGACTTCATATCAATTCTAAAAAAATCAATATCACCTACACAATTACAGAGTTATTTACGTTTAAATTTTTAATACAACTGCTTATAACGACAATATGAAAGTAGAAATCTTATTTGGAAGCCTTTACGGGGAAATAACTAAAAACTAATAATTATACTAGACAAGGCTTTTTATTTAGCTTTCAACATCTTTTGAAAATAGTAAAAGAATGCTACAAAATATCTTGAAAAAACGTTTTATTTCCAAATAATTTCGTACTAAATTTCCCAGACAGTACTCATAAAATACATTCCATCTCTAAATAATTAGTCTCTTTTCATCTCTATTGCACTTGGTGCTACAAAATAATATGAATAACTCATTTTGTTGTATTGTAACCGAAATAGAAAAGGAGATGTCTCTTAAATAAAGTTAAAGAATGTTTTAGACGACATCTTTCAACCAAAGATGATAAACGAGTTTCTGAAAGTTTTGTGACAATGAAATTTATATTGGAACATGGAAATTTCATTGCTATACCTCCCTTATTAATTATAGAGACTTAGCACAGCTGTTATATTAAAGAGATTTTAAGGTAAATATTTAATTTCGCTTACTTTATTTCAACAAATAAAAATATGCGAATATTGTATGAATAATACACAATGTTCTAAGTTGGTAATCTACATTATGATTATAATGCATTACACACGTTTAGAAACCAATCTGCAGCAACTTTAAAATCACCTTTTTATCCACATTTCAGATTTTTTTTCTTCAAAAACTATTATATTGGCACTAGACAGAAGATATTTCTGCTAGGTAACAATGATGAATGGTGTAATTAAATCAGAAAATTTAATGGCGGTATAAGTAGCTGATTGTTAAAAAATACCAGTGCAATTGCACTTAGAGATGACTTCGAGAAACTATAATTCTAATTGTGCATATAATTTTCACATTTAGATGGTGCTATATTCATTTCGAGGGACTTAAGAACGGTCCGCCTTCAAACTTTTTAAGTATGTGTTGGAGAAATTCAAAGTCATAAAACCTTTATACTGCTAAAATTAGATAAATATTTTGCATAGCTTTAAGACTATTTTTCATATAGCATAGAAAGCGTAAAAATACGAGAAGTTTGAAACTTATTTTTGTTAAACTTATTTTAATTTTTTAATTTATTTTTATGAAAACTATACATTTATTTTTTTATAACTTGAAAACTATATTTTTTCAAAACATTACTAATATTGCTATTGCGTCTCCAAATAAGTTCGAAGCTTGCGCTAGGAGTGGACATGACAATAGCACAAGGCCCGCAAAGGGGCCCCAACCTCTGCACGCTTGCAACTTGATGTATCACATGTGTTTTGCCAACATAAAGGATAAGAGGGATGAGATTAGGAGAACAGCGGAGGAGGGAGACTGAACGACTCACTCTTCGCACAAAACGCAACAGTACTGACACTCTTATTTTATGCCAATTTTCTGTAATGAATGTAATTGAGGAGCACGGCTCTACTACTACTACCTATTATATTATTGCTATCCTCCGTAGATTTTATAATAAAATTAATTTATTTTTCTTTTTTTAATAGATAGTTGTCGTATAGTCATAAGGCTTCTTCCTACCGTTGTTATATTTATCGTAAGCCTTTTGTATTCAACACAAAGTTTTTATGGCTCCCAACAAACGGTCTTATGATGACTTTCCAGTCAGAAAAGTACTCGCACAAAGAATCGCTTTGTGAATGGTGAAAATAATCACTTCGTTCACATAAAAGTGAAGACTGTCTGCTCGATTAGAAACATTATGTAACCACATTATGTATTATCATTAACTTCTTCTTCTCATCTCTTCTTCATAACACTATTTCACGGTATTATTACCCAGGGTCTGCTTAAACTCTTATCCAGATTTAACGGGTTACTAGTTTTTGCACAGAGCGAGTGCCATATAAAATTCGCAACCCAAAGAGCGAACTCGTTGAATAAGAGCAAATTACCAAATTATATTAATAGCAATTATATACAGACTCCACTCTTAAAAATCCAGATATAGGATCCTGCTAAGTAATTAAATAAGTATTCAGTTCTAAGACAGAAATCCTGTGATACCAGGGGCATCACAGTACTTTCGCATTTTAGACGAGACAAGAGATAGGAGGAGAGGTTTAAAAGGTTTACAACACAAGGAATACTGCTACTCCACATTGGTATTACTTCACAAATTTTCTATCAACAATATTTAACGCTTGAGAGATTTTTATAACAGATTTATAGGAATTACAAAAATCTATGCCAGGGGTGTGAGTGATATTTATCAAACTCTATTGAACATATATCTCAAAGAGTTAGACTTGTTAAGGCGCAGGTGTTAACGTCGGCTTATCTCGTAGCGGAAGATTTTTCTCGTTGTAATTTCAATTTATATTTTCGATGAGCAATTATAAGTAAGTCTTCGGTCTTCGAAAATTATTATCATTATTGCATTAAGTAAGTGACAGGCACATTAATTATCACTACATAGTATAAAACAAATTCGCTTTATCTGTCCCTATGTATGCTTAAATCTTTAAAACTACGCAACGGATTTTGATGCGGTTTTTAAATATATATAATGATTGAAGAGGAAGGTTTATATGTATAATAACATTCATTAAATAGTGGAGAAAAAAATTTTTTTGAGGTTTCTAATATGATGTCGTAAATAATTACATTTAACCCGTGCGGGCCACGGGCAATAATGAATAAATCAAAACTACTGAATCGATTTTAATCATTTTTTCAGTGAATGACATAGGCTATATATTTTATACCCGTGCGAAGCCGGAGCGGGCCGCTAGTAACTTTGTATACAGCTGAAGATTTTTATAATTGTTTAAATTTGTGATAAAACTAAGCATATGTATATGTCAATATGGATGTTGTAATAACATTTTACAATTAAAATTTCATTTTGACATCAACGTTTTCACGATTGCAAAAGACCTTATATAAACGAAATGAACGCAGTCTATAAAAAAAATAAAGGAAAGTTATTTTATGTTTTGTATTCTATATGCTGCTGTACAATGGTGTGGTAAAATAAGGAAAAAATAACGCTGGCACTCTAAGAATTCAACTGAAGGTTGAAAAAAAAGCATTGTTTGCATTGTTTACATCGCTTGTAAGGAGATGGTTTCCTTTCCTGGCATGTTTCGCAAACATTCTGCGTGTCTAGATAGCTAGCTTTTTGTATGGAGCAAAAATCATTTGTAATTCAAAAACGTTGCTGCAAAACGTGCGATTAACTATATATTACTAGCCAAAAAGCAAACATTTTTACCGAAACTAGGACTATATGACTATGAAACGAAAAATAAACGAAATGGAAAGTCAAAATAGAGAAACAAACAAGCAAATAAAATAGAAAGACTATTGCCTATTTTCAGGTAAGTTATAATAAAAGTTTTTATTTATTATCGTAGATTTTAAGATCTCTGAAGACTTTATGAATGATACATCACTTAATAATAATAAATAATAAATAAATTCATGACGCTTTCGTCATTTAGTAAGACTGTTCCTTCCTTTTCTGCTCCTTACTGAATTTAAAAAAAAAATTCAAAAGATTTTTTAAAAATGTAAAAGATTAATTTGAATAGAACGATAGACCATAAATTTATTATTTTAATTGTTTTTTTTTTGTAATAATTTAATGCACAGAATCACATAAAGCTACTGCGTTATCTATTAGCCAACCTTAGATTGAGAGGGAAAGAAAATGAGATTTAAACTGTACTATAATTCTAAAATAGATTAAATTACTACGTACAATTAGCGAAATTACTGATAACGGTAAAGACATATTATATGTTTAAATATACAATATTAACTTTGTTGATATTAACAATTGCATCAGCAATGAATTTTAATATGGGCAGAAAAAGCTTTCTAAAATTTTAAATGTAAAAAAAATACATTTAGGATAGCATGGTTAAATGTGATTTAGAAACACGGGTATAGAAAGTTGGATAGAACTGTTACACAAATCAAAGCCACAAGTACAGTAGCAAGCAGAGGGCAGGCAGTTTCTGAATAGTTTTGTCGGGTCACCGCATATGACATTCAATTACGCCTGTTTCAAAGCAAAATGTTTCTACAATCACGGGCTCCTGAGGCTCGGAAATTCAATTTGAGATTGAATTTTTAATCAAATCGAATTGTATCGTTCACAATTTTTCCTATCCTACTAATGTAATCAAGGTTAAAATTTCTATGTTTGTTACTCAATCACACAAAAATTGTAGGTGGATTTCCATTAAATTTGGTACATATTTGATTTGACCATTTAATACCTTTTCATCCCGAAATCACTGAACCGATTTTGATGAATTGTAATATAGAAACAGATGGGATTTTGAACAAGAACTAAGGGCACTTTTTATGTTATTTATGTTTATCTATATGTTCTCTATTTTATGTATCGGGGACCATTTATTTGGATCACAATAAAAGTGCCTTATTACAAAACGTAATTTACGCGAGAGAAGCGACGGGTAGATGCTAGATATAGATTCTTTATAAAATAAATATTTGAAAAATGATCCTTATAGTTTTAGTATAGACGATTTTTAGGATTTTTGTTAAATAAGGTAGGGTAGACCGGGGCGCGAAGTAACACATGTTATATTTTCAGTTGTTATTTTAAAATGCTTAAATATTTTGATATAATTTTAATGTAAAATGATGTTCAAACTATTGAGTAACTAAATCGTGGAAACTAATTTTACAATAAGTTGGTACTTTTTCCAAAAAATGGATTTTAATCGTAAAAGTCAGAAGTTAATATTTACCCCGCGATTGGGGTCAGAATTAACGGTTCTGAGGTAAGTATTAACAAAAGTGGTAACAGTTAACATTACCGATATTGACCTTTATAATTTAAGAAAACCCAACGTAAAAATGATATATTTTTTATTAATAATTTACAATAACATTTACATTCAGAACTGTCGCTGTTTTTTCCAATATAAAGGATATTTAAAGAACAAAACAGTGTTTGCCTTTTCCAATTGATATTCCCTTTAATTTTCCATTTTCAGTTATTTTTCTTTTAACCTTAACTTAACCTTTTTTTTGATTCTTCACCAGGCTGTTCTTTTCTATAGTGTCTGTTATGTATTTTTTGTTTTTAATATATTTATTTTATTTAATCCTTTTCCAATGCTTGTTTTTCTGGTGTGTCGGTAAAAACAGTTAAAATGTCAGGATTTTCTAAATTTTATCGTACATTATATTTCAAGTTGTCGTCAATAGGTATAGTCGATACGGTAGAGTTGATACAAATCGGTCACTTTTGGTGGGATCTGGACGAAGGGTGATAAAAGATGGCGCAAAAAGTCATGCTTCGAGCTGTTTTTGGCTTATAATTTCTCATAAAAACATTTAATACAAAATTAGGTATCGTGATTATATATAATCCATAGGTACATACTGCTAATAGTCACCCAAGATATAGGGTAAAAGAATCAACATTTTAATATTTACCTCGTGTGTTTTGTTAACTTTAGTCCCATGGCTAGTTTTACAGTAAAAAATTATATTATTATGATATAGTTTACGTTCTCGTTAGTAAAGCTATGTAGCGTTATTAAGAATAAATCAAAACACTATGAAACAAAAAATATTACAGCAAAATTAAATATTCAATCCGTAAATCAAAAAATTCAAAAGTGAAAAAGTTCGTTACCCGGTCAAAATAGACGCACATCAAAAGGCTCGATCCTACGGGAGACTGAATGGTATTAACGCGTCTCAACCTGTACAGCACTATCATGACGACTAATTTCAAGAATCGCTAGTGATGTGCTGTTTACAGTTTTAGCCGGCCGGCTAGGTAGGTACCACCGCAGTGTCAAATATTCTGCCGCCAAATAGGAGTGCTTAGGCACTATTGTGTTCCGGTTTGAAGGGCACTGTACGCTAGTGAAATTACTGGGCGGACGAGATTTAAGAACTAATATCTCGAGGTTGGCAACGCGTGAGTGGCACCTACTAATGGTGCTGCAAGCGCTCATAGGCTGCGGCAACCGCTTGCCATCAGGTGGGCCGTATGCTTGTCGGCCAACTTCTAACATAAAAAAAGTTTTTAGATATGCACTTGTTAATACTTACCTCTGTTAATTGAAGCCCTGGTCTCCCCTACAATCTCTAAACATTTTCCTCTTGAATAAAAATCGCATTCAAATAAGCATTTTAACAAATTATCATCTTTATTTAAGGCGAGTGTTATCACGTTCAGAACAATCCTAATGATTCGATTTCTATTCCTAAGTAAAGAACAAAATATAATTATTCGGTAGATTTATTGTTTTTTATTGTAAAAACATTCATGACTTTTCGCCGAAATTCAAGTTCCGGTATCTATCCGACATTGCAACAAATTATAGTCTACTATTATCTTAAAGAAACAAATCCGGCTTAAATTAGTCCAATTATAGCATATAAACAAAATTAATATTAGATAAGTCGGAAGATTAGATAAGCTCGGAAGCGACCGAAACATTGAAGCTAAGTTGGCTACTCGCCCTCGCTGCCAGTAACGCACCTTCACATCGCACCCTTAGAATCTGCATGCTATCCGGTCTGTGCAACGACTACAAAATTTGTTCCATTGAAACAAGCTTGTTTAGTCAGCCAGCAGCTGGTTTTGTTAGACAGTAGTCGTTTCGGCGATGCTCGGTTGTGTTTCAGCGTGGAGCGCCGTTGTGTCCTTCTGTGAGACCGTCATGGTCCGGATCATTCACTTAATTTTATGATAACGTTTAGATTTTTAACCAAGCAATTAATTTGCGGCGTGGCATGTACTCAGAAATTGTGCCTAAACCCTTATTCAGGCACAAAAGTAGCGTTCTTCTGTTATTGAAGACATTGTGGCACAGTGCTAGCGAACCTGCCGGTACCGATCGGAGTGCATGTTTGTATTACCCTTACAAGCATATTTTTACATCAGGGTGTGTTTTTCCTTGTCCCTGTGGGTGTTTCACAACCAACCAACACAAGATATCGCTATCCTACTGGGGGCCGTTGAGTGTGTAGTATTTCGAAACTTAAATAGAAAAAAGGTTTCACACACAGGTTTCACTGGTGGTAGGTCTTTTGTTGCAAGAGGCCGGCTAGGTAGGTACCACCGCAGTGTCCAATATTCTGCCGCCAAATAGTAGTGCTTAGGCACTACTGTGTTCAGTTTTGAAGGGCATTGTACGCTAGTGAAATTACTGGGCGAACGAGATTTAAGAACTAATATCTCGAGGTTGGCAACGGATGAGTGGCACCTACTAATGGTGCTGCAAGCGCTCATAGGCTGCGGCAGCCACTTGCCATCAGGTGGGCCGTATGCTTGTTTGCCAACTTCTAACATAAAAAAAAAAAGGTTAAAACTTTTATAGATTGTGTTATTCTATGATTGCTATGAGAAGAAATAATAAAAACAAAATTTAATTTCACCATACAAGAATCTTGATGTTTTTGTTACGGTGGTAGGGAAAACTTTATGTGCGAGTCCGACAAGGACTTGACCAATTTTATTACTCTTATTCATTTTGAAAATAAAGGCAATGTTTTTTTAAGCTTTTCCTATTTCCCTTTCAAGTATTCTTGTAGCTTGTGCTAAAAGTGGATGTCAATAGCTCAAGAGGGTCTCCAAGTCTCGCATCGTCGACCCTACTACCATTGGAACATTGAGACTTCAAGCCCACTAACTGAGCACAGCTTTATTATTTATAGATTACTAGCTTCTTCCAGCGGCTTCGCCCGCGTAGTTAATGATTTTAATACAAACTCTAAAACCCCATTTTACCAAAATTAAATTTCATATTTATTTATATCGAATCAACAGCCTAAAAAATAATTTTCAAACTTCTAGCTCTAAGAATGACGATACTTCCATACAACTTTCCTTTCCCCCATTTTAGCACCTTACAACTATTTTTTCGCATTATAAAGTCTATGTCCTTTCCCAGGATCTAGACTATCTGTGTATCGAATTTCATTTAAATCGGTTCAGTAGTTTTGGCGTGAAAGCGCGACAGACAAACAGATAGACAAAAAGACAGAATTACTTTCGCATTTATAATATTGGTAAGAATGTTGACACCATGTATTAATGTACTTATTGAAGTTGGTAGATATTAAAGTTACATCATACAAACATGTATATATTATGCTTCTTTTTCTAGAACTTTGCTCAAGTCTATTATTCTTATACGGAAAGGACTAGTTCTTTTATAGAGCGATTGTCATTTGAATAGCATTTAATTAGAGCAAATTACCTACCAAAAGTTAATGATCATCATCAGGTGTTTATTATGATAATAGCAGGAGCTAACAAGTTAGTGTCAGGGAGTTTTAAAAAACAGCACCCAGACCATAACAGATCTCTGTATAATTTATACAAACGCTGCTCCGAGCGGGAATCGAACCCGCGACCACCGAAACCAAACGCATGCTCGCTACGCTAGGATTGAATATTCAGAGTTTGAAATATTACCGTAGTCATCATCAATACGTCAAGTAGAACTCAAGCACAAAATACAGAACAGGGTTTAAGAGGTCTGATGAATTGCCCCATAAATCGTAACTCGCGCAAGTCTCTCCATCTGTGAGGCGCAAGTGACGCACGGTCTTTAGTACCTCTGCTTATTTTTGATAAAATAAAAATAAGATAAAATTTATAATCACAGAATGCATACGGCTTATAAAACCAATAGAGTTACTATTGCTTTAATAATCACTGAGCAAAATAATTAAGTAGTAATACGTCACTTGACTATAGTCAAAATGAACACCTAAGCAACAAAAATGGTGTAGTTCAATAATCCCTACATAAAAGTGTGATTTATCATCAAAACTTTTGTTATTCTCGTTCCTTTTTCCTCGTTCACAAATGATAAAGAAGAGGTAAAGTGAGCAATATTTCCTCTGAGCTGAACAGGAAAATTACACAGAATTATTCGTTGCTACATAATAAAAAACGCTTATATTTTTTTCTATATTCGATTTCGTTTAATTGCTCTTTATGTCATTATTTTGTTATTCTCGTTCCTTTTTCCTCATTCACAAATGACAAAGAAGAGGTAATTACTACAATGAGTCTATTTTTTTTTTAACTTAGAGTGGTATATAGTATTGGATAATTATTATAAATATAAATAGTAAATAAGATTTTCCTTTTTTTTATATGTCCTGTAAAGAAAGGCATATAAAATGATATTTATGTTAAAGAGAGTGTATGTATCGCCAACAAACTCTGCTGCAGTTTGGCGATACTTTTGCAAATGTGAAAATGTATGTACTTGTTTCAAAATTTTGAATGGCGGAAAATTGTTTAGTTCCTGAAGGATTAATAAATAATTAGCAGTCAAGTGCGTTGTGGACCACGCACAGTTGAAACTAAAGGGTTCCGCAGCTTGGTTATGAAGAATCTTAAAGCCTTTAAAAATAATAACGAATTAAAATCGACTGCAAAAATAAGTTGGGAATTTCATAGTAATTATTAAAAGTTATACGAAAAACGAAGTTATGGGAAAAACTTATATAACTCTTAAATTTGTAGATCTATCTTCTTCAAACCAAATGTGGTTGAAATTTTATTTGATGTCCTATTATGCTCCAGAATTTTAAATACCATAGTTCAAAAGTTAGAGGGACACAATTTTTATGACTTTAGGAGCTATTATCTCAACAACTACTGACTTAATGGAAAAAATCAAAATCAAACCTCTTTATCATTCTGAAAGACCTATCCAAAGATATCTGACACGTTGACATACGTTGAAATTTTTTTTCAACACTCAGTTACATGTATGGACTGCTACCCTTAGTTCTTATATATTTTAAAATTGCATTACAGAATCGTTGTGCGGTTCATAGAATACACCTATTTAGTAAATTTTGTATAGATAGAGCCAATGGTCTCCGAGTAAATTGACTGTGACATAGGGACGGATGGACGGACAGACGGACATGACGAAACTATAAGGGTTCCGTTTTTGCCATTTGGCTACGGAACCCTAAAAACGTACTATAGGGTGTATCCACTCGAAAGTATATATGGATGTCTAATTCTCACTCATGCAAAACATTTGAACGGATTTTAATAAAATTTAGTACACATATTTTTTCACCTGTATTAACACATAATATGATACTTTTAACTTGGAAATATTCGTTTCTGTAGCATTGTGATGTGGAAAGATTTATTCTCTTTTTGTTAGCAGTGTATTATTATTGAAGGCCATTGCCATCTTTTTATAAAATTTTAGTAAGAAATCAATATATTTAAGAAAATATATACATACTATAATGTTATATTATTTAGTCAGTCTGTGTTTTCGGTTTAAGACGGTCAGTTGAACATAGTGTCGTGATAAGCCGTCTCAGTCCCCAAGGCTATAAAATTCTATTGGATATTAAGAGAAGGTGTGACTTTTACGACATTTACACTACAAGGGCTTAGGAGAATTTTATTTTAACACCTAGATAACATTCAAGGCGCAATAAATAATAAAACACCAAACCACATAAAAGTATTTTTTTAAGAATAATAGCATCTTTTTCCTTTTTCAAGTCAGTACTAATACTTCTATTTCCAATAACTAACTACCTAATAACTTCTAATGCAACGGGATCAGGATCGAACCCGCAACTTTCGCGTACGTTTGTATTTTCTTGCCTTTATTGTTTTGTCTGTCGTTTTGTATTATTTATGTACTAGTTTATATATATATATATTTTTTTTTTTTAATTTATTTATTTATATATGTATGTATGTTAAATCTATTTATTTTATATTTATTTATTTTATCATATATAATTATTATATATTATATTATAATTAATTTTAAGCCTTCTCACTGTACACCTCCTCCACTGCTTCTCATGTTCATCTCCTCCATCTAAAGTTTGCCTGGAAGAGATCGCTGACTTAGCGACAAGGCCGCCTTTTGTCCATTTTAGAAATTTGTAATTTACTTTTTGTTTATCTTTGTGGTGTGAAAATAAAGTATATTTATTATTATTATTATTATTACTTAATCGTTAAGCTATTGACGCTTCAAACCAACAGTTTTTAATCAGTATCAATGTATTTTATTTATTATTTATTAATGTACAATTGGTACTGTATTTTTCTGTGTTACTGTACTAGTAAAAGTCTGACGATTTTTTAAACAGATCTATTCTTATCTTTATAGTTTTTGGAGCACTAATTAAATCAGTCAGAGGGTATTATAGTTTTTTTTTCTTTTATATAAACCCTTAAAAATTAACGTGTCTTAGTAGATGTCGGCGTAATAATCTGCATCTTATAAAATATAATGGTTAGCAAATACTACCAAAGCTACCTTTTTAGATAACAGAAATCTTCCTTCGGTAAAAAACGCTCGACAGTTGTCTAAAAGTTACAAAGCTATAATTGAGAATCTTTGCCTGAGCCATAATTGTACAGCCAATATGTTGGGTTGTCTGGGAGATAAATAAAAAATTGGCATCAATGAAAATAGCTTTTTTATTTTATGCTAAAATTGGCACATCTGTATAGACGACGATTAAATAACTCGCTACTTTTCAATCCATAACACCAACAAATAATATTTTTTTTAAATAAAATATAAGGCATTGCTATAGGTCCAATAAAATGGTCCAAAATTAATAATGAGTAGTGAGTAGTAGTGGGGTAATTTGAGCACTAAAACTTAAAAAAAAAACTTATTGACTTACTGTAATCTAAGTACCGGCCCTTCCATACCAAAAAGGTACTGACTCGTTGGTGCTCCTTCGTAAATTCACACCAATGCCTTCTTTATTCAATTATATTTTTTGTATGCCTTTCCATATGTAATAAGTCTACGATTTTACCTCAAATATCATAAAAAGAGTAAGAGTGAAATAACATAAATAAATAAATAAACGCTGCATACTCAACGACCCCCATTAGGATAGTAATATCCTGTGGCGGGGTCCGGAAACATTCACAATGACAAGGACAAATACACCCAGACCGGAAAATATGCTTGCATGGTCAATACAAACATATTATTCTCAGAGCGGGAATCGAACCCGCGACCTGTGGCGTTTAAGGCAGGTTCGCTACCGCTGCGACACAACGTCGGCAAAAAATGGAATGTGGTGCTATTTCCTGATTCTGCTAGTATTTTAAATATGAGCCTCCAAAACCTTTAATTTTAGTCTACCTACGTACAAATCAGTTGTATTTAACCAACATACCCATATTTAAGCAAACGAAGAACTTTCCAAATTAACTCTGAGTCCTCGCCAGTTAGTACTGATAATTCGATAATAATCCTCATTAATAGCACTAAAACGTTGGCAGACCCATGAGTCTACAACGGATGACAGCCGTTCGACAAATCAAACAGCTGGCTTTCCCACAAGACATACGTACACTAAACCGTACGATCATTTACAACTCTTGAACCGTCACATGGGACCTTTATAGTCGTAGCGAAATACGCTTATGTCTAACCACTTCCGGCACAATAATAACAATGACAAATAAATTGATTTTAAAAGTTTGATTGTAAAGGTTTAACTATAGCAAAAGCTTAGAACTGGCCCATGGTCAAAGCTACTATACTATACTAAGATATTAGTATCACGGACAATAGATTGTGCTCCTGTTAGGGGGCTACGTGGTGTCTCGTCATGTTGTTGTCATATATCACACATACTGGCCGTTGCATAACATAGACTCCGCTAATTCCGTTAGGTGGCATTGGTGTTCCAGTGGGCTTATTGCGATTGAAATGACGACAGAAAACATGCCAAAACTATTATTTACTGAGCTATTTCGTATCATGACATATATTATTTATACATCATGCTCTGTCAAAATTGTATAGAATTTTTACTAAAAGTTAATGGTAAGACCGTAGTTATGTAAAGTCTGTACAAGTGCTAGCTATAATTCCGCTACATTATTGTTACTTATTATAGTATTTAATTTTGCACACTTTCACCAACCGAAAGATTATCATCCACATGAATCATCAAATAAATGGACGCAAATAAGCAATACAATAAGCAATACAACATACATATACAATCAACCCACACGAATATCATTTCGAGAAAAACGCGTTTGAAAATTTTGAACAACTTGCTTTATATGAACCTTTTTTTATGTATTGGTGAAGTTTTTGGCAATTTCAGATTTCTGTAAGTTATTTTACTTATTTTAACAAAAAATAAGTGCACATTTCGTATACAAACTGCACATTTCGTGTATAATATAACCCAAAACGTTTAACATAATACATAAATTGCATGATTAAGCAATGTCTTTTTTAGAAGTAAACAAGCAGTTCAACCATTTTATTATTATTATTAAATAATTGTAAATACAATAGTATTTATATTGTTATTCATCATAAAATATTTTGTGAGGATCACATTTCAACGCAGAGTGAAAATCCCACAGGCAACCCGGCTATTATGTTGCTAGGGGACCAATTGTACTTTGCTGGTTGTGCACGAACTAAAATGAGCCAACCAACACGGCATACGGACGTATTTGGCTGTAAAATTATCTTACGAGTTAATAGCTTTACCAAATTATTACTCCGACGATATATATAAATAGTTGGTATTTTTCATTTATAGTTTTCGCTGAAAAAACTCATTACAGTTTATTAAAAATTTAAAAGAAATGACCAGCCTAGAGCACTGTGATATACAAGCGTGTCGAACTCGCACATAAAGGGTTTCGTACCACCGGTGAAAAAATATCAAATTTCTTGTATGGCAACTTCTCTATTTTAAAATTTTATTAATTTTTGCACATATTTTAAATACATATTCTGTTAAAATTTCAACGATTACGGTTCGTAAGATGCAGTCCTCAGACTGGCAGACGAACGAGCAGACGGACGGACAGCGGACTGGTAATAAGCTTGGCATTCTTTGGTACGTAACCCTAAAAAAGGTCATATCAGCCTTTTATTGGAGTGAATACTGTGGTTCTACCGGAGTAGGTACAATTTTTAGGTTTTAAATAAGGTTTCAACAAAATTTTTAAGAAGCTCGCTCTTTGAGACGCTCATAGCCGGATGCGTTCACTGATCGGTAAGCGATTAGTGGGGTCAGCAACTTTACGCGTTGTCAGTCAATAGATGGGTGACCGGATAGTGGTATTTCAACTGAGTGTCTCCGCGCTTCGGAGAGCACGTAAAAAGTCGGTTTCGGCTGTTATCAATTTGGCAACAGTCGAAACCAAGTCAAGTCTAAGGGCCTACGGGCGGCCTGAACAACTCTGACACTAGATTGGCCACTAGCCACTCGATACAACTCTTTATTTTGAAAAACAAAAAATAAAATATGTCCATAATTTCTACTTTTAAACTATATGTTTTAAAAGTGGTAACTTTCATTACATGTCAGTGTTGTTAGCGTGTTCTGGTAATCAGTGTACAAAAGACTTTGTGGATAAAACTAAAAAGAGATTCGACTGCACAATGTTTCATTCGAAAAAACTTGCACATAAATCATACCTACAACGTAGTAGAATATTAAATCATTAAGTATTCAATTTATATCTACATTGTCTTTGTCAATTTGTGCCGAGATAGCTCAATGGATCGAAGACTTTAACTGAAAGTCGCGGGTAAAAATCCGGGCAAGCACCATTAATAATAATAATAATAATAATAAAAAGTTATTAAGTTTTCAAGTGCTTAATTTGTGTTTTAAATTTATCATGCTTGATGAAAGAAAACATAGTGAGGAAAGATGTAGTGGAAAAACTTCTAAAACATGTATATATATTATGCTGGTGGTATGGTTTAAAAATCACGCCTGGTTTTTTTCACTAACGTAAGTAACGTTAGTGAAAAACTCGAGAATTAACTGCTCCTAGGCCGCGTTGTGAGGATAGCCAACATATAACCAGTTCTATTCAAACAAAAAATCCGGCAATATACCTGCATGCCTTCTGGTGTTACATATGTTCATGGGCGGCACTAATCGCTTAACATAAAAAAAACTACTATCAGAAGGACGGGATGTACGAAAAAAAAAGAAAAGATGCGGCATTAGGGATTTGAATCTGCAGCTGTCAGTCGAAACAACGGTGCAGAAATTTTCAAATGTTCATATCGAGAGTAAAACCTACAAAGGCGTACCATTCATGCAGTATGTAAAAGTGATTTCTAAGTTTCTATGATTAATAAAGCCGTTGAAATTGAAAGTAGTGATGTACGAAGATTCAGAATAGAAGCTGCATCAGGCATAAACAAGGTTTTTGTTTTATTTGTTTTTGTTGTCGGGGAGGAAATCTGCTCGCAGATACCTGACCTCCTGGGGAGAAGGCTCTTGGAACTCTTGGAGAACTCAATACCGGAGCATCTTGTGCTCAGCTCGGTCCACGGAGGCGGGACGGAATACGTGGGGCGCAGGCGCGCAGGGCAGTCGGCACCACACCGATTACCATCCTCCCCAGGGCCGCTCAAACGCCGCTCATACGCACAGGTTCACCATCTTATGCACCCACGGGCCCAGAGCACGTCCTATTTGTATAGCCGTGGGCAAAAGATCTGTGGCCGGGACGACTAGCGGCATCACGTGGGCTTCCAACGCTGTGACCTACCTACCTAGCCTTCGCCGATACGACTGCTGGCTAACTAAACAAGCTGCTGGCTAACGCAAGAAGCTTGTTTCAAGGAAACAAACTTTTTAGTCGTCGCACAGAACGGGTGGATTCGAAGCATGCGATGCGAAGGTGCGTTAATGGCAGTAAGGGCGAGTTAGCCAAAATAGCTTCGATCAAGACGTGAATCTTTCGGTCGCGTCCGAACCTATCTTATCTTCCGACTTATCTAATATAGATTTTGCGTATTATTATTAAGATAATGGTAGACTATAAATAAATAAATAAATAAATAAATAAATAAACGCTGCACACTCAACGGCCCCCATTAGGATAGTAATATCCTGTGTCGGTGGGTCCGGAAACATTCAAAATGACAAGGACAAATACACCCAGACCGGAAAATATGCCTTCATGGTCAATACAAACATATTATGCTCCGAGCGGGAATCGAACCCGTGACCTGTGGCGTTTAACGCAGGTTAGCTACCGCTGCGCCACAACGTCGTCAACTAACTATAAACTATAAGTTGTTGCAATGTGCGACAGATACCGGAAGTTGAATTTCGGCGAAAAGTATATAGTAGTTCTTAGGCACTACTGTGTTCCGGTTTGAAGGGCATTGTACGCTAGTGAAATTACTGGGCTCACGAGATTTAAGAACTAATATCTCGAGGTTGGCAATGCGTGAGTGACACCTACTAATGGTGCTGCAAGCGCTCATAGGCTACGGCAACCACTTACCAGCAGGTGGGCCGTACGCTTGTTTGCCAACCAAATAGTCATGAATATTTTAACAATAAAAAATAATAGATGTACTGGATAATTTTATTTTGCGCTTTACGCAGGAATAGACATCGAATCATTAGGATTGTTCTGAACGTGGTTACACTCGCCTTAGATAAAGATGATTAATTTATAAAATATTTATTTTAATGCGAGTTTTATTCAAAAGAAAAATTTTAATCCATTGTACCTTATTTAACAAAAATACACAAAAAAGTCGTCTATACTACGGACTATAAGCATCCTTTTTTTAAATATTTATTTTTATAAAGAACTAGCATCTGCCCGCCGCTTCGCTCGCGTAAATTATGTTTTGTAATTAGGCACTTTTATTGTAATACAACTAAATGGTTCCCGATACATAATATAGAGAACATATATACATAAAAATAGCCTTAGTTCTTGTTCAAAATCCCATCTGTTTCTATATCAAATTTCATCAAAATCAGTTCAGTGATTTCGGGATGAAAAGGTATCAAATATGTGCCATGTATTTCATGGAAATTCACCCAGCTATTTTTATGTGATTAAGTAACAAACCTCAAAACACACAAACTGTAACCTTTATTATATTAGTAGGATAGGAAAAATAGTTGTGAACGATACAATTCGATTTGATTAAAAATTCAATCTCAAATTGAATTTCGAGCTTCCGGAGCCCGTGATTGTAGAAACGTATTGCTTTGAAACAGACGTAATTGAATGTCATACGCGGTGACCCGACAAAACTATTCAGAAGCTGCCTGCCCTCTGCTTGCTACTGTACTTGTGGCTTTGATTTGTGTAGCAGTTCTGTGCAACTTTCTATAAAGCTTTTTGCCTATATTAAAATTAATTGCTGATGCAATTATTTATATCAACAAAGTTAATGTTGTATATTTAAACATATAATATGTCTTTACCGTTATCAGTAATTTCGCAAATTGTACTTAGTAATTTAATCTATTTTACAATTATAGTATAGTTTAAATCACATTTCCTTTCCTTCTCAATCTAAGGTTGGCTAATAGATAACGCAGTAGCTTTATGTGATTCTGTGCATTAAACTATTAACAAAAAAATTAAAATAATAAATTTATGGTATAACGTTCTATTGAAATTAATCTTTTAAATTTTTAAAAAACATTCTTATATATTTTTAATTCAGTAAGGAACAGAAAAGGAAGGAACAGTCTTACTAAATGACGAAAGCGTCATGAATTTATTTATTGTTTATTATTATTAAGTGATCTATCATTCATAAAGTCTGCAGAGATCTTAGAACTTACCTGAAAATAGGCAATAGTGTTTCTATTTTATTTGCTTGTTTGTTTCTCTATTTTGACTTTCAGTTTATTTTCTATGTCATAGTCATTTAGTCCTAGTTTTGGTAAAAATGTTTGCTTTTTAGCTAGTAATATATAAAGTTAATCGCACGTTTTTGCAACAACGTTTTTGAATTACAAATACAGATACAGATTTTTGCTCCATACAAAAAGCTACCTATCTAGACGCGCAGAATGTTTGCGAAACATGCCAGGAAAGGAAACCACCTCCTTACAAGTAATGTAAACAATGCAAACAATGCTTTTTTTTCAACCTTCAGTTAAATTCTTAGAGTGCCAGCGTTATTTTTTCCTTATTTTACCACACCATTGTACAGCAGCTTATGGAATACAAAACATAAAATAACTTTCCTTTATTTTTTTTTATAGAATCCGTTCATTTCGTTTATATAAGGTCTTTTGCAATTGCGAAAACGTTGATGTCAAAATGAAATTTTAATTTAAAAATGTTATTACAACATACCATATATATACATATGCTTAGTTTTATAACAACCAAGTAATGTCAAGCAAAACTCAAAATTAAACGATTATAAAAATCTTAAGCTGTATATAAAGTTATAATTAATGTGCCTGTCACTTCCTAAATGCAATAATGATAATAATTTTCAAAGACCGACGACTTACTTGTAATTGCTCGTCGAAAATACAAATTGAAATTGCAAAGAGAAAAATCTTCCGCTACGAGATAAGCCGACGTTCACACCTGCGCGTTAACAAGTCTAAGTCTTCGAGATATATGTTCAATAGCGTTTGATAAATATCACTCACACCCCCGGCATAGATTTTTGTAATTCCTATAAATCTGTTATAAAAATCTCTCAAGCGTTAAATAAAAGTTGTTGCTAGAAAAATTGTGAAGTGATGCCGATGTGGAGTAGCAGTATTCCTTGTGTTGTAAACCTTTTAAACCTATCTCTATCTCTACTGTAGTGTTTTGAGACCAGTATCACAGGATTTCTGTCTTAGAATGGAATACTTATTTACTTACTTAGCAGGAACGTATATCTGGATATTTAAGAGTGGAGTCTGTATATAATTGCTATGAATATAATTTGGTAATTTGCTCGTATTCAACGAGTTCGCTCTTTGGGTTGCGAATTTTATATGGCATTCGCTCTGTGCAAAAACTAGTAACCCGTTAAATCAGGATAAGAGTTTAACCAGACCCTGGGTAATAATACCGAGAAATAGTGTTATGAAGAAAAGAAGAAGAATTTAATGATATAACTACATAATATGGTTACATAATGTTTCTAATCGAGCAGAGTCTTCATTTTTATGTGGACGTAGTGATTACTTTCACCATTCACAAAGAGATTTTTTGTGCGAGTACTTTTCTGACGGGAAAGTCATCATAAGACCGTTTGTTGAGAGGCATGAAATTGAAACTTTGTGTTGAATACAAAAGGCTTACGATAAATATAACAATGGTAAGAACAAGCCTTATGACTATACGACGACTGTCTATTAAAAAAAAAAAGAAATTAATGTTATTACAAAATGTTTACAGAATAGTAATAATATAATAGGTAGTTGTAGTAGATCCATGCTCCTTAATTTCATTCATTACAGAAAATTGCCATAAAGTAAGAGTGACAGTACTGTTGCGTTTTGTGTGAAGAGTGAATCGTTCAGTCTCCCTCCTCCGCTGTTCTCCTCTCATCTCCTTCTCATCCCATCCCTCTTATTCTTTATGATTGCAACACGCATGTGATACTTAAATTATTGCAAGCGTGTATAGGTTGAGCTTGGGGCTCTTGGGATATTGTCATTCCCACTCCTAGCGCAAGTTTCGAACTTATAAAAAAGAAATTAAAATAAGTTCAACAAAAATAAGTTTCAAACTTCTCGTATTTTTGCGCTCTCTATGCTATTTGAAAAATAGTCTTAAAGCTATGCAAAATATTTATCTGATTTTAGCAGTATTAAAGTTTTACGACTTTGAATATCTCCAACACATACTTAAAAAGTTTGAAGGCGGATCGTTTTTAAGGCTTCTCGAAGTGAATATACCACCATCTAAATGTGAAATTTATATGCACAATTAGAATTATAGTTTCTCTAAGACCTCTCTAAAGTGCACTGGTGTTTTTTTAACAATCGGCTACTTATACCGCCATTAAATTATCAGTTTTAATTACATCATTCATCACTGTTACATAGCAGTCATAAAATACAGCTATATCCTAGGCTTAAAATGAACAACAATTCTAAGTCTATGGCTACATCTAAATGTCTTCTGTTTAGTGCCATTATAATAGTTTTTGAAGAAAAACAATCTGAAATATAGATAAAAAACGAGATTTTATAGTTGCTGCCATTTAGCATCAGAACGTAAGTAACGCATCATAATCATAATGTTGATTACCAACTTAGAAAATTGTGTATTATTCATACAATATTTGCATATTTGTATTTGTTTAAATAATGTAAGCGAAATTAAATATTTATCTGAAAATCTCTTTAATATAACAGCTGTGCTAAGTCTCTATAATTAATAAGAGAGGTATAGCAAGGAAATTTTCCATGTTCCAATATAAATATCATTGTCACAAAACTTTCAGGAACTCGTTTATCATCTTCGGTTGAAAGATGTCGTCTAAAACATTCTTTAACTTTACCTAAGAAGTTCCTTTTCTATTTCAGTTACAATATAACAAGATGAATTATGAATTATTCGTATTATTTTGTGGCGCTAAGTGCAATTGAGATGTAAAGAGACTAATTATTTAGAGATATAACGTATTTTAGAGTATTACATACATCACATATATTTACTGTCTGGGAAATTTAGTAAGAAATTATTTGGAAATAAAAGCATTACGAGGAATACATATAAAAGTAAAACGTTATTTTACGTTTTTTTGATCAAGAAACTAATATTTTGTAGCATTCTTTTACTATGTTCAAATCCGGTAAACATGTTTAAAGCTAAAAAAGCCTTATCTAGTATAGTTATGAAACCATAGTTTTTAAGTATTTCCGCGTAAAGGCTTCCAACGATATAAGATTTCTACTTATAACATATTGTCGTTATAAGTAGTTGTATTAAAAGTTTAACCGTAAACTCTGTAATTATGAAGGTGATATTGATTTTTTTTTATTTATATGAATTGACTATTAGTTTAAACTAGTTAAACTATCCATTACGATAAAATTTACTTACTTTTCGAAAAATAACATATCCCTTTTTTATGAAGCTGATGCTTAACCAGCTCTATAAAAAAGATTTTATAGTGTTAAAAATATGAAACAAACATTAGGGTTTCATAACCAATTTTTATTATTGTAAAAGTTTGAAAAACCAAATATAGTAATAATTTTAATATCCAACCCCACGGACGAACTCATTTCATAGTACATACTGGTACATATTTGTGGGAAGTAAACAAGAACGCTTTTAAAGTGTGAGTAATAAATGCGCTGTGGTTTGATATTGCTGGCTTTCGGTGTGTTTAATTTAACATAGTTTTACATTCCGCACGCCTCACGGAAACTGACTGCGAACTTTCTGTGGCAACGATATGTGTGGTAAACAACTATTTAACTATAATCTTCACCTTTTCATAATCAAATTTATGGTTTTCGAAAACTATATTTTTCGCCAATTAGTCGATATTTGTTTGTATCGCTACATTTTGTTGTACGACCCGTACTAATTTAGAAATGCTTTTTAATAAATTAACCGATTATTTAGAGATTAATTTTAATTTATATTAAACTTATATGAAATCGGTTTATGTCTGTCTCTTTGTTCGTTGGTGTTCTTTCGGCAATAAATTTCACATTGCAGAATTAAGAATCAGATATGTATTCGTCACAACATACGTTTGTATATTACGACGGTAAAAGCGATGAGATGAAATTAGAGGGTGCTGGTGGTTTTTGACTAAACAAATCCGTTTTGCCGTTTACATGTCCAGAAAATTTTACAATTTAAATCGCCTGTCTATCTGGGTGTGTCTTTTTTCAGTAATCTCTTTGAGAACGTTTCTTTGAACGAATTGTACAGTGTAGTGCAAATAACTGCACGATGCTTACTACCACTCTACTATCTTTAGGTCATCAAATTACTGTTCACGACTTATTATGTTAAAAATTTAAATTGTTTGGCCAGGCTGATATCTTGGTGGTTCTACAGAAGCCGCGTTAATAAACTACTCCTTAGTGCTTATAAAATTTGCAGGGAAGTTCAATTTACATTATCATAATGGACGTGGCGAAATTTACCAAAATGAAACTAATTGTCCCCACAAGGCAAATATGGTCATCAAATTATTTAAAGAACGGCCAGAGCAATCAAATGTAATAATTTGAATTAATAAATATGTTTATTAATATTAGCAAGTGAAGAGGTCATAAGGGTAATAATTTAATATTTAAATACCGGTAAAATTTAAATATTTAATCGTTTTATTTAAAGACAGACTTTTCTTATAAATAAGATATAAAATGATGGTGGATGGAGTTGTATACATTTATCTACCTTATGAAGCTGTATTTTAAGAAAGGTAATAGATTATAATTAAAAGTAAGAAAATATGAACAAAATACTGTAAGTGCATTAAGAAGAAAAAATATTTTTCTTAATAAAAATATAAACTTGTTGTGACTTAATTAGCTAGCGCCAACATTTCACAGAAGCAGACAATGAGAGACATTTGTCGGTAGATGTAATTAATAACATATTGTCAGTTTGTTTGATAAATCTTGTGCTTGAATCTGACTCGAACTTAAGCGATTGGTTTGCTTAGAAGCCACATTTCATACGATTACATTCATTGTACATCCGTAAAAGGAAATTTTCTAAAAAAAAAATCAAGTTTAATTCTTATTTAGTGTTGACCTAATTTTGTGTTATAAAAATAAATTCATAATTCGGGATAAGACCTCCAATCTGTACATATTTATAATAAGTGCTCGAACGTAACTCCTCACTACATAGTATAATCAAAGTCACTTTCTCTGTCCCTATATCCCTATGTATGCTTAAATCTTTAAAACTACGCAACGGATTTTGATGAGTTTTTTTAATAGATATAGTGATTGAAGAGGAAGGCTTATACGTATAATAACATCCATTAAATAGTGGAGAATTACTGTTATTTTTGAGGTTTCTAATGTGATGTCATAAATAATCGTGCGGGCAATAATGAATAAATCAAAACTACTGAATTGAATAATTTTTTCAGTGAATGATATAGGCTATATATTTTATACCCGTGCGAGGCCGGAGCGGGCCACTAGTAACTGATATTTAAAATAACGCTGCCAGCCTCGTAGCGTGTGCTACGAGCGGATACGAAAAAAGCCCACGGTAGGGCAGAGCTCACGTGTTAACGAGGTTGGCGCTTCTATTGTTGAGCTGTTAAGGTTTCTGATTGTTATTAATTGCGGTTTTAGGAAGTTTATTTTAAAAAAAATGTACATACATTTAAATGTTTGTGAATAAATTTAACTTTTTTTTCTTATACTACTTAAACTTTTTTGAAGCTAAATAGGCAGGTATGTGACTGTTTAAAATTCCTTCAATATGTATGAACGATGAAGTTTTTCGAATTAATAAACATGAAAAAGAACTCATAACAGCTTGACATAAGATGGTTTTGTGATACTTCAATAACCTTTAACCGTATTAAAAGTATTCCTTGAGAGTGTAATCCTATTTTATTCCCTTCTGAATGGATATTGAAAAAAATTTCATAGCCTTCTTTATCGGGAGCTCTTTTCGAAAGTGATTTAGTTTGCCTTTCACAACGATGCCAATTTAAGGTAAATGGACGAGCGAAATCCCTCTACACGGAAGAGGCGGTGCTGAGGAGGTGATGAGTTTATACAGTACCATTTAGTCAAAGGGGCACCTTTGAAATTGGCGTCACGGGTACCTCCCCGTTCTTCCGAACCCTCACATTTATTATTACTATAGGTATGCAATAAACAGTTTTGGTATTCCAATATATTATATCTAAACAAGCTTTGTCAATAACTCTGGGCTAATTTTTATTTTTCGGTAAGCTTTTATTTTCTAATTTGACGCAACACATGACGTGGGCTCGATTCCCGCTCGGAACAACAGGCGTTTGTTTTGACCATATAGCAGGTGTTCCGGTCTGGATGTATTTGTCGTTGAATGTACAGAATTTATTTATTTGAAGCCTCAATAGCTCAACGGTGGAAGGACCGACTCCACTTTGTTAAAGCGAGAGTCGCTGATTCGACTCGGAAGGCATTTTTTCCTTAAAGAACTAAATTTCTCACTACTGGACTTGTCTTACCCAAATGTATTCTAAGCCGCATGTCAATAGTAAAAAAGAGGAGTTTTCGAAATATATTGTTACAAGTTGTGAGTTCAAGTCAATGTTCTACATTTATGTCTATGTACATCCTCTATGCTCTATGAGAGTGTCTTTGGTGTCATGGTATGTGCTTTTGTGAGTTGTAATAAAGTAAGCTACATAAAACAAGTGGTATTTCATTAAAAACAACACAAGTACTTATATAGACGGAGATTCGTGTTTATAATCTTTAAAAACGTATTTATAGATATCATATGGTATATTACTATTTAAATTTAGAGTACCGTTGACTGTACAACGTAATTTTCTGTAACAACCGTGTGAATAAAATATAAATAAGCATGCATTTAAAGTGTGAGAAAAAGCGCTGCGGTACTTGAGTACTTGTTTGTTGAATTTTATTTAACATCGTTTTAAAATACCCAAGTTTCAGCAGCTCGCTATGAGCTTTGTACAGCAAAAGGCAAAGGTGAGTACTGTAAACGACAATAAAACTAAAATATGTCTTTATACTGTGTTTTTACTTTAGTTATAATTTTAATACTGACATTTGGAATTTCGTTTTATTTCAGGCTGTAATATCCTATCCGCTTAAAAACATTATTATATAAACATCACGGTCTTCTTATTATTTTTTGTATGTCATGACGGTTGACAAACAATACCTTCCGCCACTTGCAAGTAGTCACCACAACCTATGAAAACGCGCGATACTTTGAAGTGTCACATGGGACGGGGTTGGGGTACCAGATTGGGCCTCCGGTGCTCACACTCATCGCACGAGACGCAACCATACCCACTGATACCGTTACTTTACGCCGATTTTCTGTGAGAGTGTAGTACTTTCCATTTCCAGCCGGCCCATTTGAGCTGGGAGAAGCATGTCTCTACTTTTTTTTTATGTCACAAGTTGGCAAACAAGCATACGGCCCACCAGATGGAAAGTGGTTGCCGTAGCTTATGAGCGCTTGCAGCACTATTAGTAGGTGCCACTCACGCGTTGCCAACCTCGAGATATTAGTTCTTAAATCTCATCTGCCCAGTAATTTCACTAGCGTACAGTGCCCTTCAAACCGGAACACAGTAATGCCTAAGCACCAGTATTTGGCGGCAGAATATCTGACACTGCGGTGGTACCTACCTAGCCGACCTCTTGCAACAAAAGACCTACCACCAGTGTGACTGATTGCACTGGTGGAATAATCTCTGCTTTGACAGAGATTATCCCAACAGCGGGCGATGGGGTCGTCACATCCCGACGCCGGTACTACGGCGAAATCAATAATAATAATAATGCCTCTTATAAAATGCATGAGGCAGCCGACTCGGAAAAATGTTAGCCAGACTATTGCTCTAATAATCTCTGAATTTAGGCATTAATTATTAATTTGACAAAATATTTTCTTACGAAGAAGGATTATTCTCGACTCATAACTATTTTAAACGGCACAATATAAGGATTACACTTTTCCATGTTAACATAACTATTATTTTTAATTGCTTTGAACAAATCTTGTTAACGACATTATTTCAAAACTAGCTGTGCTTGCTTCTCTTGTGCGTTATACCGAGTTTTTTATTACAAGGAATGATAATTCTTTTTCTAAAATAGTAGCAGCCTAAGATACTTCTTATAGTATCAGCTTTCTGCCAGTGAAAGCCTTGTTAAAATCAGTCCAGCCGATTCAGAGAATAATCTTTTTAACGATCTACTTGTTAATATATTCAATTGAATCGCTATACATTGTCCGTTGAAGCTACAAACATGAAGTTAATTTCGGTTCGCTGGTTCTACAAAAAAAGACCGCTTCTCTAAAGAATAATAAAACTTTTAAAACCAATTTATTTCTTATCTTTCTGTCTGAGAATAATTTTAGCGGCTAGCAAATATGTAACTAGACCAGCAGCGCAAATGCGATGAGTCAAGGAAATAGGGAGATAGTACACTCGTAAAACACAAGTGATATCTGCGAGCTTAATAAAATTATGGGGCAAAAGTGAACCCAGAATATTATATGACGACATTGTGGCGCAGCGGTAGCGAACCTGCCTTAATTAAGCACCACAGGTTTGAATCCTGCTCGAACAGATGTTTGTATTGACCATACAGTCATGTCTTCGGGTCTGGGTTCGCACGGGTATAAAATATATAGCCTATGTCATTCACCGAAAAAATTATTAAAATCGATCCAGTAGTTTTGATTTATTCATTACTGCTCGTGGCCCGCACGCGTTAAATGTAATTATTTACGACATCACATTAGAACCCTATTTTTTTTCACCACTATTTTAATATTTATAAACCTTCCTCTTCAATCACTCTATCTATTAAAAAAAAACCCCATCAAAATCCGTTGCGTAGTTTTAAAGATTTAAGCATACATTGGGACAGAGAAAGCGACTTTGTTTTATATTATGTAGTGATGTACAATTGAACAATATATAAAAAAGGACTACCAATTTTTTTGTTTTACAGTTCAGTTTTTTTAATAAAAGCTTGTTAGCTCCTTTTTTCCAGTCATTGATATTTATGAAAACATTTTCCTATACTTTTGCTAGTGCAGGCACTTCCATACATCCCCTAAGTCGTGTCAGTAGCTGGGAGTCGATTCTGCAGGTGGTTGGGCGTGGGGCGTTTGACGTCAGACTGCGTTCAGGAGTGTAGTGTCCTCACTGAAAAAACCTCACTAAAAATTAGTGATTGAAGAGCCCGTGGCGTCCTACTATGGCGCAGGCGTTTCGTTGGGTTTTAGTGGGCAGTAGTTAGCTCACCTAGCGAGTGGTGAGCCCCACACTACAACTACAAAGTAGTGATGCACTTAAATACGTATCCCAACGATATAAAAGGCCCTTTATACATAAAAGATTAACTCTCTGGTTGATTCGTAACTTCAACATCAACGCAAAAGAATGAAGTCTATTTCTATTCGGTTATATTGTACCAAAAATATACCAAACATAACTTACATTAATTATTGTTACAAGAAAAAATAAGCAGCATCCTGAACACCAAGCGGAAATAACTGAATTAATTACACAAAAGGATATATATAATTGTTGACCAAAAATAATCCTAATTGGATGACCAATACTGACGACGTTGTGGCGCAGCGGTAGCGAACCTGCCTTAAACGCCACAGGTCGCGGGTTCGATTCCCGCTCGGAGCATAATATGTTTGTATTATCCATGCAAGCATATTTTCCGGTCTGGGTGTATTTGTCCTTGTCATTGTGAATGTTTCCGCACCCCCGACACAGGATATTACTATCCTAATGGGGGCCGTTGGGTGTGTAGCGTAAAAAAAAAAAAAATATATATATAATAATACGAAATACCAGAACTAGTCACTTACAAATAAGGCACAATATGGTCACAAATTCCGGTTGGTGATAAGTAACCAGTGTAAATGTGACTTTGTTGCTTCATTCTAGTATTTTATTTGTATAATACTCTGTACATCACAAAAATACACCCAAAAATTTCATACATCATCCTTTTTGAGGCCAGAGAAAATTAATTTATTGACTTCGTTTAAAGGAAATATTGAGTATGTTTCTTCTGATTCGTGGTTACTGTTTTTGATTGTTAATATTTTTTTATGTTAAAGAGAGCAAAATGGCAGGAGGCTCACCTGATGTTAAGTGTCCGACCATGAAGATTAAGGTACAACTGGTTATACGCTGACCTGGAAACGCAATTGGCGAGCAGTCACGCCACTAGGTTTCTGACAACGTACGGTAATGGCTAACCAGGTCAGCCATCAACAAGGGACCAACACTTAGATTTTTTTCGGCGACATGCAGGTTTCTCACGATATTTTCATCTCACTGCTTAGCAAGAACTAAATTTGAAGCCTAAACCTTCAGTTGAAGTCTACGTTTACATTATTGAACTATGTCGGCACGAATACGACATATTGATTGATAATACGCTTTTACAATGTGTATCTTTTAGATCGTTAAACCAGCAACTATTTAAAGATGACGGATTTACCAAGCTATATAAATCAAAAGTCCTGACAATAATTGACACGTGGAAGTCCTATAGTATATAAAGAAGATTTTTACTATAATGTAGTTTTGATATTAAGATGCTTGAACTATGTATATAAAGTATATACACAGTACTATAAGTGTGTATATAAAGAAGATTTTTACTATAATGTAGTTTTTTTGATATTAAGATGCTTGAACTATGTATATAAAGTATATACACAGTGCTATAAGTGTGTATAGAAGAAGACTTTTACTATAATGTAGTTTTGATATTAAGATGCTTGAACTGGAAGTACTGTAAGTTTGATTTTGATAACATATTTACGATGACGTTGTGGCACAGCGGTAGCGAGCCTGCCTTAAACGCCACCGGTCGCGGGTTCGATTTCCGCTCGGAGCATAATATGTTTGTTTTGACCATGCAAGCATATTTTCCGGTCTGAGTGTATTTGTCCTTGTCATTGTGAATGTTTCCGAACCCCCGACACAGGATATCACTACCCTAATGGACGCCGTTGAGTGTGTAGCGTTAAAAAAATAATAATAATATTAAGGGAAAACGTGATTATTTATTTAAGTTTAGTGCAAATATATCGTATCATAATAATCTTTTTTAAAAATAAAATACTTAAATTTTTTTTGCTGGATATTGTACTAATATCCAACAAAAAAAGTCTAGTTTGAGTAAAATGATTTATTGGGTCTAAAAACAAATAATCCAAAAAACTTTATAATTTGTAAAATAAACAAGTTCATCCAATTGTGTTTATTATAAATAAATAATTAACTACCTTAGTTCGTCTGCGAGAACATCAGAATAATTTTCATAAAATTGTGTTCGGACCGAGTTATTTTTGATTAGGAGTTATAAGTGAAAGCTTAAAGTATACACCATAGAAATCTAAATAACAAGGTACTACAAATGTTAAAAGTCGCTTATAACTTATGACAAACGTGTCGCTGCTTTGCCGCTAGATTTCTCCCCTTCATGCTGTCACTATTACACACGGAGAGCAGGACGATATTGTAAGTTTTACATTACATTGCTACGTGCTCTTGTATCGCTCTGGATATTAAATAGCTGCTACAGTAATGGTGACCAAAATGTGTAAAGGACGCTAATGCTCGCTGCATGCTCGCATAGCTCGTGATTCATAAGTCATAATTGCGGTCATGCGGATATGCGATTTCTAGAACTTTATTATTAAGATTTCTATGCTGTAAACAAACTTATTTCTCATTTATAATAATATTAGTTACAAATTCTTTTTATTATTTAATATATAATAGGAATATATAAGTATAGATTTGGGGGTATAGAACTTCTTGAGGCATATCCATAAAAATAGCAAAATATTTATTTCAGATTAACATAATGAAAATGTAGTCAAAATTATATATTTTGCTTTCTTAACTGTCAATATACATTCGCAGAGAGGTAGCAGACAGATTGTTTACATTCTGATTTGTTACTCTTTCAAGACAAATGAGAATTGTTCTTAATTGGAATTGTAAATGAGTCTTAAAGCGCTTCCTTGTCGGTTGAATGCCGCGCTGTTCAACTTGGTTGAATAAACTGTGATGGTTTCTTCTCTATTAATTATATTCAGTATTAAGATCAAGAACTACAACATAAAATAATTACGTTTTATACGAGTGTATAAGCGCTCTTTAATGTAAGCTTGCACTGATGAAACACATACATAAAGACATGTTGAAATATCTGTTTTCAGTTCGCATTTTGACACAACTTGTTGAACCGAAGGTTGTTTGAAATTTCACAAATCTTTATATTTGTCAAACATTTCAACCAGTTTTCTTGAATGCGTACACTTAACAAAAGACGATTTGCGTTTTGTTTCTTATGTATATAAATTAAAAAAAGGTCAAAGAAAGTTTGTGTGGTACAGGCTATTAATAAATTGTGGAATTCCTTGAGGACACCACGCCTTGGGAATGATATAGTCACTCCAGGCTTTTCAGTGATTATAATACGTAAACCAATATCACTTTAAAAAAAATACCTTAAACAAAAAAAGATATAACCCCTGCGTTTATTTCGCCGGCTCTTCTCAGGTAGAGGTTTAATTTTGGAGCCGGTGGTAGAATCTGAGATTCAACAAATAAGTGTAATGCTTTTTGTGTTGAATAAAAATATTTGATTTGATTGATTTGATATGATATGTTTAATGTTTCTTACTTCACAAAATTGCAGTTACACAACATGCGTAACTCGTACGCGCTATGACGCGCTTATAAGCTCATGTATGCGCGTAATATTTATTGAAGCGCGCGTGTATATAAACAATGTGTAAAACAGTTTCTGTGAGTTTAATTACAGTATCAAGATTAGCAACTCAGAGAAGAGAAATCAGTTGACTCTGAAATTTATTCCATAATGTTAACAGTATAGATGTTTATTATTGAAATAAAATGTATACTGTGTATATTAATTAATTAATCTTGGAACTTCTCAGATGGTGATTCGATATTGGATGCGAATTGAAAGTAAAATGTCAAGGACGGGTCACGTTCGGGACTCTTCGTTTCAAGAGAAAGAAGAAAGATAATGCTTATAAAGAAAGTAAAAACATTATATGTTTGTTTTCAGAATTAGATAAAGCCAAACATTTAAATACATTATTAAATTTAGGAAGTTTCATTCTGTAATGTGCAGCCAATAAACTAATTGAGGGAAATTAATGATTTGCATTCTAGTATATTTTATTTTATATTGGCAAGGAAGCCGGCAAGCAAAACGGCCCACCGCACGTAGGTGGAACTAACGCGTTGCCAATCTCGAGATATTGTTTCTTAAATCTCTTTTGTACAGTAATTTCACTCGCCTACAGTGCCCTTCAAACCGAAATACAGTAATGCCAAAGAAACTTCGCGGCAGAATATTTGACACTGCGGTAGGTACCACTACTAAAGACCTATATATATTGAAAAAAAAAAAATTATATAAAATGCTTACGAATTAAAATATTTGTCATTCTGTAAAGAGAGTTTTTTATTTCATATTGAGGGAATGGCATTAATCTTTTTACACTTAGATTGAGGGAAACGTTATAAGGAATATTTATCAAATGTTAACGGATATATTTCGAAGAGTTAGAAGTTGTTAGCGCCCGCAGGTGTGCATGTCGACTTATCTCCCGGGAAATATATTATTATAAATTAAATTTCCATTTTTGACAAGAAATTTATAAATTTATCGCATTTTAAAGGTGATAAGGGCGCGACGTTGTTAATTTACTCCTATTATATTATAACGTTCTAACAGATATTTATTTTTAGTTAATTGTCAATATTTAATAACTAATTGGCGATACTGTTTGATGCTATATGTTAAATATTAATAATGTTAGTGTAGCGTGTTAAGGTCTATTATATTTTTGTTTCTCAATTCTATAATTATTCACTTTAAAATAATTATTTCGCATTTTTATTCATTTCAATATGCACTAATGACAAGTTTTTTGATTTTTAATGAATATGTATATCATTCGTTTCAGACAAGTTCTACGAAAGTATAAGCTCGTTTTTCAAGTATAAGTACGTATATGCAAGCCTTTTACCACACGCGCAACTGCTACAAGCGTTGAAGCATAATAAAAAAGCAGTATAAGCTAGCGTATATAACGTAGCGCGTAATGTAAGTTACACTTCCCATCACCGATTAGAGAGTGCGTGCGTGTACGTGCTTTTGACTCTTTGAAGCAGAAGATGAAAAGCGTGTATAAGAGCGTATCCCCAAAAAACCGTATACGCTCGAAAAAAAACTCTCAGCTGAAACCGCCCTTAGGTCACCCTGTCAAAGCATCGACAAAAATAAATATAAAAATATATGATTGCAATATGACCCGGAATAGCAATTAAATTGATAAAAATAACGGAAGCTTAAAATGTAAAACAATATTGGTTTCCATTTTGATCAAAATATGTTTATTTTTAATATCAACTGTACAAGGTTTTCAATTTTAACTCGACCGATTACTATGAACCAATTTTTAGCTACTTTTAATTTTTAAACTTTATATTAATCTATACATAATATAGAACAAAGTCGCTTTTTCTGTCCCTTAAATCTTTAAAACTACGCAACGGATTTTGATACGGTTTTTTTTAATAGATAGAGTGATGGAAGAGGAAGGTTTATATGTATAATAACATCCATTAAATAGTGGCGAAAAAAATAATAATTTTTGAGATCTAATGTGATTTCGTAAATAATTACATTTAAGTCGTGCGGGCCACGGACAGTAATGAATAAATCAAAACTACTGGATCGATTTTTATCATTTTTTCAGTGAATGACATACGCTATATATTTTATACCCGTGTGAAGCCGGAGCGTGCCGCTAGTATATAATAAAGCGTTCTCCTAAGTATCTAGTGAGACAATACAATTATTGTAGTAGAGTTAGCTTATTTGAGACTTGAAAAAAGTGTAGTAGTTTAGTAAAATACTGTTTTCAAAAAACAACATATTGACTTAATAGATCGATCCTGACCTCCTTGGACTGTTATCGTACACATTCCTACAGCAAGCTTCGAGCTTATTTGGAGAGGCAATAGGAATATTAGTAATGGTTTGAAAATTCATTGCTAAAATTCTTAAAAAAATCTGCCTTACCTTTAAGACGAACAAACGCAAAAATATTAACCACTAGCTTTTACGCGCGCTTTCATAAGAAGGAAAACGACTCGACTTTATAGTCGAACATTTAGTCTCAAACCTTAAATGCAAAGTTATTATTGTTAAATACGATACGTAATTTACTGATATGAAAATGTAACGAATTGTGGACATAGCTCAAACAACCTTAATGGGGTAAAGAAGAACAAAACAGAACTACTTAGGGAGAACGCAACCAAAACTATTTTGTGGCCGAAACTATTTCTTAGAGCTTTTGTCAATGCCAATCCTAGCTTGAGGCTCACACATAGTTTGTTTGGAATAAGAAAATAAGTAGAACATATATATTTATATTACTTGGTAATACATAATTTAGGGAAGTGTATTACTCTATTTTGATGTACAAGGCGAGTATTAATACGAAAAGCCTCTTATACGATTATTGTTGGTAAATGTTATATTGGTACTAACAATTATAATACGTTTTGTTGTATGAAAACTCGAAAAATATTACTATTTCGAGTTTTGCTTGTTTGCTGATTCGTATTTTTATGCGACTAAGTTGGCAGGCTAACATACGGCCTTACGGTAAGCGATTGTTGTAGTCTATGAGTGCTTGCCACACCATTCATTTGTAGGTGTCACTCAGGTGTTCCCAACCTCAATATATTGGTTCTTAAATCACCTTTGCCCAGAAATTTCAGCTATCAGTGTTCACTGTAATGTAATACATGCTATATTTTGCGTTAGAATATCTGACCTGTGTAGCCAGCCTCTTAAAATAAAAGACCAACTTTACTTTAACCTTCAACCACCAGTGATTATATCGCTGATTTTATAATATAATATGTGGACGTAATGACGTGTACCTTCAACGCCAAGGGATCCTCTGACCAGGTCAGTGATATTGCCATGCGAGCTGAAGCCCGGGGCCGAAGCCCAACGACTTACGCTGGGAAGTTGTATATATAGGTGACGAGTGTAGGAAACTCTAATAGCGCGATTAAGGATCTCGACTATCATTGGTCGTCCGTATCGTTGCGTAGTATGCCCTGTAGGTGTCATTGTAGGTTGATGCGAGATTGTGACAGTCTTTGTCTTTTCTATCGAGTTACGTCGTGTTGCATGTAGATGTCGCTACAAATAAATATGGTTTTTGACCTACTTAACAAAATAACTAGTCTATTAGACAATTGTCTGTTTTTCTTGTGTCCCTACGAATATTATAGCTGGCGAATAAAGTTGATGTTTTGTTTTTAATCGACCACGGCTAAGCCTTATTAATGTTTGTTTGTATGTACGTATATTTTATCTTAGCGCTTAAACTAGTCATCCATTTTTGATGAATGCAGTGTCAATGGATAATTTTTTAGTGGCGGGGTGGCATATTATCGTATCTTCGTTGACGACTGCTGTTGCGCAGCGGTAGTGAGCCAGCCTTATGCGCCACACGTCACAGGTTCGATAACCGACCGGGCTAGGTGCTTGTACTGACTAGTCTGTATTTAAGCTTGTCCTTGTGAGTGTTTCTGGACCTCCATAAAATCCTGTAATTATCTAGTTTGGGGCCGTTGAGTGTGTACTGTGTAGCGTTTCTAGTGGAATATTGAAAAACTGAAAAGCTTGAAATAAGTTTTTCTAAGGCTTTCATTTAAATTACCAACTTCTTCACACACTTGTATTTTAGATATTTAAATATATAATGAACAATTATAAATACAATCAAGAGCCGTGATTGTGACGTATATGGTTAGCTCTAGTGTTTCTCTGCAACTGTAAAGGAATAAATCCCAAGTGCAGGCGAGCTGGAATTAAATGATAGGTCGGTTAAATCTCCACATCTCCCGGGAAAACCCGATGTTTGATTTCGGAAACTGTCGTCACCCCTTTTAGTTTTAGTTTACACTGCCCGTGGGATCTGTACCGTTTTAGTGTTAGCATCGAGGATTATTACGTATTCTATTAGATCATCAAGTGCACTAAAGTTGTTGGTCAAATAAAAATTGCGGTTTTTAGATTAAATCTAAAATGGTATCGAATAAGAACGTTATATTTTGTATAGATCTTTCATCCGAAAATATTTCTATTCGATACAATTGCGTGGTCACTATGATGACTCCGCCCGGTGACGCTGTCAAGACTAGAAGGGCCAAAAGCAATACACATTCCGAAAAAAAAAAACTATGATGAAGTAGCATCGTAGTCTCTCTTATCTTATTGAGTGGTTAGCGGTCAACGTAGTGTCAGAGTTGTTCTCCCCAACCGCAGAGGTCAAACTCTGCGGTACCCTGGGCTTGTCGTGCCGGGGGCTCAGTAGCCGGAAGTCGATTGCACACGATTATAGCAGGTGGCACCTTCGACTGCCCGGTGAAGCTAACAGGGTCGGACGGTTCGGGCGTGGGGCGTTTTGCGCTAGACCGCGCCTAGGAGGGTGTTTTCGTATGGGTCGCTCCGGTACTTTTCTGCTTATCAGAATGGACTGCGAGCGGCTCCTGCGACACCGGTGGTGTTTTTGACCGGGGACTTCAGCCTCGGTCAGGCGGTAGAGGAAGAAAACCTCTTTAAAAAATAACGGCGGTCGGTCGTAGAGGAAACAACCTCATAAAAAGTTAGTCTCGGCGGGGAGCCCTAGGACCCAGGGCTCCTTGGTTGGGTTTGCCGGGGCCTTCTGGTCCCGGTCGGTGGGACGGGAAAGCGCCGTGGTGTATTGTATTTATGTATTATATGTATTAGTATGTATTTATGGCGGCAGTAGGTTGCCGCCCCAGACGGAGGCTGACGGCCTGGGTGCGTTCGCGCACCAAGGTGTATATATATATTTTATTTATGTATAGTATGTATTATTATGTATGTATGGCGGAAGTAGGTTGCCGCCACCGGTGGGCCCCTCGGGGCAAGCGCCGGGGCGTCGCGGTGGTATGCTTCGGCGATCCCGCGACGTCGCACTATGGCGCTAGATGGGACCTTGGAGTTTTAGTGGGTAGGGGGCTCGGCTCCGAGTCCACACACCTCCGGCGCCATTGCACCCGTCCCGGCGCTCGACTGCATTTCTCCAAGTAAAAAAAAAAAAAAAAAGTGTCAGAGTTGTTCAGGTCGCCCGTAGGCCTCTGACTTGACTTATCGACTGTTGTCGAATTGTCAACAGCCGGGACCGACTTTTACGTGCCCTCCGAACCACGGAGACGCTCGGTTGAAATACCACTATGTGATCACCCATCTAGTGGCTGACCGCACCTAAATTTGCTTAACCTACCGATCGTTTACCGATCAGTGGATGCACTCGGCTATGAGCATCTTAGTGAAAAAAGTAAAGGACTGATTTGAATTAAATTTATTAAAAAAAATATACATATAATTATAACAGAGATCCAAATGCTTTTAATGTATTTAAAGAGCAACGTTATGAATTATTTTCATATTGTCATTTGCGTAGTTAATTAAAGCGAAAAAGGCTTAGCGATAATAATGGTATTGACATAAAACTTATCTATTCAAATAATATTAATATGTATTATCATTTATCACGCTTGAACCACTACACAATTATATGATTTTTTTTTCGTTTAACTTATTGAGACTGTTTTTTTATCCACAAGATAATATTATTTCGATGGGAATGGATAGGAAGAAAACATGAACGGTGGCTGACTGTTTCTGTGCTTTCCTATATCTCGTATGGCCACATCTCTCTCAATTCACATACTTTTATCTACATATATACGAGTATATAAACGAAGATCTGACTGACATAACATAGCTAAGGGATTGAAAAGGAGTTGAAAGTTGGGGTTGGAGTCCTTAACTAACCTTAAAGCATGAAAGGTTTAGGGGAATAATTAAAGATAAAGAAAGAAAGAAAAAAAAATTGTTTGGCACACACTGTACAGGCAATTAAATAAAAAAAAGATTCTTCTTCGTCCTAGCATTTTTCCCCGTAATTTATTTACAAAGGGTCTGCTTATTACTCTTATCCGGATTTGACAGGTTACCAGTTTTTTTAAATAAAAAAGATTATAACCTATAAAACAATAAAGAAACATGGGTTTTTTACATTTTCTAAAATTTCACCCAATGAGGTTCGAAGTTTGTATTAAAATCTTTATTTATGAAGCCGCTGGAAAACCTAATTATAAGTCTTACCATTTTCGTAGTTTTTCTTCAACTTCTCAAAACTGACAACGCAAAGTAAATAACGCTGTAAATCGGGTGGTATGGCAAGCTTCGTTACACCTACATTTTAATAAAAAGCATAGAAATCGAAATATATGCCCTTTCCTCGAATTTCAATAACGTTCAGTCGGATCAAAGCGTTTTTCTTGCCAGTGTAATCCTTTCTTATTCGTTACTAAATGGATATTGAGCAAAAATCATAACCTTCCTTTATCGGAAGCTCTTTTCCGAAGTGTTCTATTTTTCCTTTCACAATGATGTCAATTTAAGGTGAATGAACGAGCGAAATCCCTCTACATGAAAAAGGCGGTGCTGAAGAGGTGATGAGTTTATACAGTACCATTTAGTCAACGGCGCACCTTTGAACTGAGCCATTGGCGTTACGAGTGGCTCATTGCTCTTTTGGAAACGAATTGCCATATTTATTACTCCCACAGTTCTGTTTGAGCACTTATTTTATATCCCTACATAGTCAAAAAATCTCATAATATATCTGTAGAATACCCTGCTATTTTTAAAATGATAACGCTACCAAATACCCAATCTTTTGTGTGTATTGAGTGTACTTATGTATACAGCGTGAACAATATTGTTACGGTGAACCTTTTCACCGGAGCATAAGGTTCAAAATCGTTTGCTACCGTTTATTTGCTTTGTTCGAGTAGGATCTAGAAAGTATAACATTCTTTGGGTGGAACTTTCTCAAACCCGTGTTCCGCATTATATAAGCGGCTCCGCGCGTCAACTGAGTCATTCAGTTCTGAGCAACAACCGAAGAAACTACAACAAGTGCGATAATCAGTGACCTCGGCTATTCTTTTGGACTACGTTTGACCTGTGATTTGAGAAGTTCTGTTGTGTGTTCTAGAAGATCGCAATAGTCTTATTTAGAGCCATGAGGTGTTTATTTCCAAATCCGCGAACCCCAGCCCGTAACAATATGAACGCTGCAGTTTTATACAATCACTACTCTTATTGAGCTTAGTTTAGTAATACTTATTTTTCATGGCAGCTGAGAATTTTTGATCGCTGACTCATACTAATCTGAATCTTAAAAAAACTGAACCTTCTTTTTACTTATAGTCAAAATTACCTAGTTTTTTTTTTCTCTTTATTTATTTTGGGATTTTTATTCGAGACGAACATGTATTGACGATTCTTTCCCAGCCAACATCAAAAAAGCCGTTTTGTTGTGTAGTCTTATATCTATGTAGACTAAAAATGGGATTGCCCATTGTACCCTATCTACCATAATGGACAAACACACAAAAAAAAGTAATTATAATCAAACATCAAAAGCCGTTTTTATGTAGTCTACATAGATATAAGACTACGCAACAAAACGGCTTTTTGATGTTGGCTGGGAAAGAATCGTCTGCACCAGGCGGAGGTTCTGACTGCATTGCTCAATACCAAATTCCTTTTTTTTTGGATCGCTCATTAAAGTACTCATTCCAATGTCGTTGATTTAATTTTCTGAATTGATGTAAAACTTCCGAATAATCGGGTATATAATTTAGTTGAATACCCATTGAAATGCTTATCTTTGCCATAATTAATGATGATCTAGTAAAATCAGTCACAGGCAGCAAATAAAAGATTTCATGTTAAATTATTAAAAATATCGTGAGACATAATTAACTTAATGTAAAATTTAAACGGCTAACACTCACGTTCAACCGGTTTAAGTACCGACTAGTTTCGGACTCATCGGAGGTCCTTCATCAGGGTGAGTGGGTTACGTTGGCGGTCGCGACTCGTCTCGCACTGCGCGCTTGTGCTCACATCGCGCGGCTGGACAGGGCGGCGGGCGGGGGATGCGCCGGCGATGATGGTGAAGCCGGCGAAGCCGATGCACTGGTGTCACAATTGGTGGACCACCAGTCCAAAACTAGTCGGTACTTAAACCGGTTGAACGTGAGTGTTAGCCGTTTAAATTTTACATTAAAAGATTTCATGCCTTAAATAATTATTGTCAGTTATTTTTTTTATTATGATAGGCTTGCGCTTGACCCCAATCATTCCTCTTGGAGAGCAGTGATGCGGTCTAAGTTGGAGCGCGCTTACCAAGAAGATGCCTATTCACTCTAAACTTGAAGGTAGAAGGTTGTTGTCAATTATAGTGGTATCATTACCATTTGAACTGATGTAGAAGTTAAACAAAGGATCTCTTCTTCTTCCTAAAATCATTCCCGTTATTTACCCAGGGTCTGCTTATACTCTTATTCTAATTTAACGAGTTACTAGTTTTAACACAGAGTGATTGCCATCTGACCTCCGCAACCCAAAGAGCGAACCAGTAACTTATTGGAAAGGAAGAGCATGTTAAGTTCAAGAGTATAACAATCGGGACCGACATCTCTCTAACGTGCTCTCCGGGGCACGATGGGGTGACTCACAAGGACAAATGCTCAGACCGAAACTAACACAGATATTTGTAACAAATATCTGCTTCGAGCGGAAATCGAACCTGTGACCGTTGAGGCTCAAAGCAAGGTCGTAACCACCACGCCATAACGGTCGTCAAGTTAAACAAAACGTCCGTTACAATAAAATTAGTCAGATTTTGCTTAACTTTATACGATTGTAGTATTTCTACAGTAAATGATGTTGTTAAATAGACGCAATTAAGCAATACCATATCAACCCACAAAATTGAAAAAACTGAGTTATATATGTAGAAGTGTAGTTATATATGCAAATGGCTGAAGAACATTTTTCTTTAATATTTGTAGGGTTTTAAGCTTTAAAACTTCTAAAAAGCCATTTTTAACTATGCAATTTGTGTATTATGGTAAACGTTTTGGGTTATATTATATACGAAATATGCAGTTTGTATACTTATTTTTTTGCGAAAATAAATAAAATAAAAATATACATAAAAAATTCATATAAAGCAAGTTGTTCAAAATTTTCGATCGCGTTTTTCTCGAAATGACAGTCGTGATGATTGACATGGTATTGCTTATTTGCGTCCAAATATAAATTTAATATGCTCAAGATAAAACGTGCTACTTTTGCTATATAGAAAGGCTGGGGACGTAACGTTTACGATTACGAACAACTCCTTAGCGGTTTCTACGTTGAATAAATTATTAAATGTGTACGCCTTCACTTTACCCATATGCGTATAATGGGAGTGGTAAAGTGTACGAAAATTGACAATTAATTGTTCCCACAAGGCTGGATATGGCTACCAACTTTATTCAAAATGTGCCCGTCACGTAAAATAAAAAAAAAAACAAATACCATTACATATATATCTTAGTATATATTTGACGACCTTGTGGCGCAGCGGTAGCGAACCTGCCTTAAACGCCACAGGTCGCGGGTTCGATTCCCGCTCGGAGCATATGTTTGTATCGACCATGCAAGCATATTTTCCGGTCTGGGTGTATTTGTCCTTGTCATTGTGAATGTTTCCGGACCCCCGACACAAGATATTACTATCCTAATGGGGGCCGTTGAGTGTGCAACGTTTGTATTTATTTATTATATCATTCTTCTGTCTGTGTGTGTGTGACTGAACTCCTCCTAAACGGCTGGACCGATTTTGATGTCTTTTTTCTGTGTTTTCTAGTGGAATCAATAAGTGGCAATTTGGCAACAGTTTAACTTTAAATAAAAATATAACATTATTGTTTTTCTTTAGACATATATATAATTGTTTTTTTTAGAGATATACATAAAAATTTTATCCGACTTTAAAGGACGAGGTCTCAATTTGGTTATTTGTTACCTCAGAACTCATATATGTATGAACCGATTTGAAGTATTCTTATTTGGCTTTGAAAGAGTATTTTGCCTGTTTGGTGCCATTTTAATAAAAAAAAAATAGAAAACCTCCACTGAGGGTGAAACATTTAGGAAATAATTTTTATAGGCTCGATTTTTTTTGTGTAAGAATACTTCTTAATTTTTGTTTTTTGTCAAAATCGGTTCAGTAATTTGGTAAAAAAAGTTAGAGAAATAAAAATTATTGGTAAACTTTAAATTTTGTTAAATTTGTAATATTAAACCATTGGCTTACAGGCCTCTGACTAGAATTTCATTTAGCAATCCCAGTTTGCCTATAATCTGGCCGTAGAATTTAATCGCGCGGAGAGCTTTCTTGATTAAAATTGCTTTCTATTTGGGTAGTTTCGCTTCACTGTGTGCAACCTAACTTTTAATGAGTTTATGAGTATCTCGAACACCGCTACCTAAGCTTCTTACGGTTAAAGTTTCTCTAAAACGTCTTATTACAACTCTTTACTTACGTTTCCGTGCTAACCATGCGTATATTAAATAAAATGTTTGCTTTATTTCTAATACATAATAGTTTAATCAATCTTAATTGTAACAGTAGTAATTTTATGTAGAATGCTATAAAGCAGCTAGCAGTCTGTTCCCTCTTTAACAATTTTCTCGTTTTGCGTAGTGATGAAAGCACGACAAATATATTTTTTCTTTGAATAAGTTAGATAATTATCTTAATATTTAACAAAAAGCGAGTAGAACCCAAAATGAGAATTGACAGTTTCCAACGTAGTTTGATTCGAATTGTCAACGATCGAGCCCTTTCCGCTCGGTTTGATCCTTTGGAACTGCTTAGAGATGTTGGATCGCTCTGCATCTTCCATTACATCTATCATGGGGATTGTTCTGAGGAATTGTTTGGACTAATCTAGCCTGAAGAATTTCATCATCGAACATCGCGTCACAATGACAAATTCCACCCTCACCATCTCCATGTCGTGAAATCCACTACACTACAATACAATCGGTGGAGCCAAAGTCCACCTGCGATCTTTCCGAGCCTTTAAGAGAAGAGCCCGTACCTTTCTCAAAAGTCGACAACGCACCTGCATGCCCTATGGTGTTGCAGATGTTCATGGGAGGCAGAGATAATTTCTATCAGGGGAGCCTTCTTTGCGTTTGGCCCCTTCTGATATAAAAAAACAACTAAGGTATGAATCGTATTTTCTTCTATTTATCATTCAGGCTACTATTAGGCTAGATTACTCTTACCATGAGTATTCGAAGATAAACGTACATGGCCACGTTTATCTCTTAAATAAATCAGAGTCGCTTTTAATACCAAAACAAACGAGTTTTGTTATTACATCTATAAACTATATAACCATCCTAATGGGGGCCGGTA
Source organism: Hestina assimilis (assembly GCA_023373885.1). Lineage (NCBI taxonomy): Eukaryota > Metazoa > Arthropoda > Insecta > Lepidoptera > Nymphalidae > Hestina > Hestina assimilis. The sequence goes on along the minus strand of CM041747.1, from coordinate 14,823,584 downwards.
AATGTGGAACCTTTGTTTATTTATTTATCCCTTAAATTGCATTTCTCATTTTACCAAACTGTAAGTTAATAATAATAATAATAAATAAACGCTACACTTTCAACGGCCCCCATTAGGATAATTATATCCTGTGTCGGGGGTCCGGAAACATTCACAATGACAAGGACAAACACAACCAGAGCGGAAAACATGCCTGTACGATTAATACAAACATCTGCTCCGAGCGGGAATCGAACCCGCAACCGTCGAGGCTTAAGGCAGACTCACTACCCACAACGCCACAACGGTGTCGGTAGTTAAGAAGCCAGAGGCGATAAATTTGAGCCAAGTTACTATCTTTAAGTTAACATTATTACGAATGAAGCAGTGCCTCAAAATGGCATTCTATTCCGGTAGACAAGATATTGAGTGCGAACTCGTGAAGATTGACTGGCGTTATTGCATCGACCGGTGACTCTATTTGAAGAACAGTGGAATGACTCGAACTCAATATTCAATCACTTATAAAAGAGCTCACAGTGTTACCACTATCGACACCTACTTTCGATAATTGTAGACTGTAGGGCTCTACAATTAAGTTTGCCAAATTGGCTAAACAAGTTAGCTAAGTTAACTAGCTATCTGATCAGCTTAGCAAATTTAATCGGCTAGCTTGATTAGCTTGGCTAAATTAGCAAGCTACCCTAGCTAGTTTAAGTAACTTTTTAACCAGCTTGGCCGGCTTAATTGTACAGCCTATGAAGACAGTCTTAATAAGGGCGAAATAAGTCTGGTTCTAAAATAATATGTGTGATTAATTCATACACAAGAAATAATATGATAATATTAGTATTATTATCTAATGATAGCGAGCTATTCGGATAACATCTTGTTGTAAGTCCTGGAAATGTGTAACGGATATGTCTTCATACACGTACGAACAAAGTGATGATAAGCCTTGCCTTGACACCCACTTATTCCTGCACTACGCTTATGTAATACAAATGCAAATTTCCGTCTGTTCGTGAATGACTTGAGTTCTGCTAGTCGAATTTAAATAGGAATTTATCTATTTGATGTTATGCTTGTTCCTAGATTTCGTGTATTGTAAAGCTTTTTATTCCCGCGTGAAAAAATAAGTAAAGAACCCGCTCTTACAGTAAATTTCTAGCAAAATACTTTTTTATTAATTAAAATGCGCTATTAGTGCGAGCAAGAGAACGGGTACAGAGTAAGCGCATGTGATAAAATTAAGTAGACTAAGTGCTTCAAGTTCAGTAAGCGCCACGTCTATAGGAGAGAAAAAATTAAATTGCGAAAGTATTTTCTTTACCTAAGCAAGTTGATATTTTTTACAGGTCGGACTCAGTATTTGCGGGTTTAAGGCAAGAGTTTGGAAACCTGATGGTGATAGTGTATAACTAATATTATTCGTTTCCATATTAATTGCCGTTTTATATTACCAAAAAAAAGACTAAAATACATATTTATGACATAATTATGAAGAGTCCATTGAATTACATTTGCGGATGCATTGGTCAGGACAAGCAATTTTATTTTGAATATAAAGGTGGGAGGATAATGTGGGTCTAAATCCAAATTTGTGGGGTCACAACCTTTGTGGGTCAATCTTTTCACGCTCTATCGAACAAGCTAGACTATATTATTACATTATAATATTATAGTATTAGTAGCATAGGACTATACAATCCTGTTAAACTTTGGTGCTATAATTTTTTACTGGTGGAAGGCCTGTTGCTGCAAGAGGCCGTCTAGGTAGGTACCACCGCACTATCAAACATCATACCGGGAAACAGTTTAGCAGAAGTATACTGTGTTTTGGTTAGAAAGACACTGTAGATAGTGAAATTATTACAAAGGAGATTTAAGAACCAATATCTCGAGGTTTTCAACCCATGAGTGAGATCTATAAACTGAGTATTGCAAGCACTCATAGGCTACGACAACAGTTGACCCTGATGGTCATATTTTTTGCTTGCCTACTTATTCATATAAAAGTTCTTAATGTCAAAGAAGTAAAAATAACAAAGAAAGTAATGAAGAAGATAAAACAAATGTGGAAATAATTATTTTTTCAATTTTTTTTAGTATAGCTTATTTCTTATAATTGTACAACAAATTGATTGAGCTTTTTAAAAAATGTAGCATTTCGATGGACTAAAACAAATAGACGTAGTTGAATGTTGGAGTCACTTGATCAACATAGATTACTAAATCCCATACACATACACGACTTCGAATTCTTGAGCTATGAAATTTTTGAGTAAGTCAATTGCATGCTTTCGACCATTGCCTATGAAGGCCTACGACGTTCGTGTTCATTATTTATCTCTAAAAATTTTAAGACCTATCTATCTTCTTCAAAATAAAAATGTGGTTGAAAGTTCATTTGACGTTCTATAAGCTTTTTCCAGAATTTTACATTTAAATAAAAGTTAGAGGACTGTCCCTGTGACTAACCCCACCTTGCATTATATATATAATATAGAAATAAGACATAATTAAATAAATACTAATTAAAATGCACGAAAATAAATAGCATAAAACTACGAAGTTGGCACGTGTATCGTCTAGCGGTCAGGACCCTTATTACGTTGTGTTCGTAATAACCCGAGTTCTTTTAGAGCATCAGAGGCAACAGGTTCAATTCGACAATGGAAAAACAATAATATCTTATTTATTATATAGTTTAATTATATGATTATCATAATAAAAATATTTATATAAGCCCGTAAAGGCAAAATGGTGAGATAATAAATATATCCCTATACTTTCAACACCTCTTACGAGTAGCTGAAAGTAGTCCGCTCCTCCGATTCTTATATACTTAAACTCTATAGTAAAAATATAAAGAAGAGGGGAGATCGTTGGCCCCGCACACGCCACCGACTGTGGGCTCCAACCATAGATGTGAGCCCTCCCGGGTAAGGGATAGGCTATTTATAGTGTGCCTGCGACACACAATTTGATTGTTATAACGTAAAAGGACATAGTCCTGGTAATTTATATTTATAATGATTTCGTTATCGGGACGCAAGATTTATTCTTTATATTGTTATTATTTTCATAGCAAAGAAAGGGATCAAGCCCTGATATTTTATAATAGTATCAATTAAGACCGAAGTCACATAATATTTCATATTCATTTTTGTATGAGAAGGCTAAACGCCATAATAATTGAGGGACAAGCCCTGGTCATTATATATAAAGGAATAAATCCCTGGTTCAGATATGTATTCGAACATTAAACTGCCAGGCGGCATTCCGTAAGCACAATGCTATAATCGTCAACCTCACCTTAGTGAAGTAAAAATTCATCATTAATAATAAATAATATCATTTATAACGTATATTTCTCATACCACTATATATGGTTAATATAGAGTTTATATTTATCATAAACTTCAACTTTGTTAAGGTATTTTCATCAATAATGCTTTTTATAACGTATATTTATTTTATCACTATATATGTGTAATATAGTATTTTTAATAACCTCACCGTAATGTAGGCAAATTCATTAATAATTATATTTATAAGTATATTTCTTTTATCACTATATATGGGTCATATAGTATTGATAATATTCAATTCTTTATAATATCACAACCGCAATTCCTTAGAACTAAGTCCTACCTAACCCTACCTAATTGGTATTTAAATAATCGCATTGTCTTATAATTAATATTCGTGGGCTTATATCGTATTCGTAATCGCATTGTCTTACAACTAATATTCTTTGATTTATGTCGTTTTCTTATTATAGTTTTGCATCATTAAAACCATAGCACTTGCTCACGCAAGGTACCCTTTGGCTCAGTACTCAAACATACATCCGAATCCAGTTCATTATTTAGGACGTGATAAACACGCATGATAAGAGTTAAGCAGGCCACACTGTCTAATACTAGTTAGCTATCTCGAAGTGAGAAGCAAACAGTTGCCCTAATAGTATGACATGCTACAATGTCAATTATAAAAATCCCTATTGCTAAGCTATGGGGCCGTCTCTAATAAGAAGACGAGTCATTTTGCTACAAACGATGTATAATATTCCAGCGCCTCAGCAACAAACCGAACTACATCACGGCATCGACCCTAAGTCGCACCACCGCAGCAATTCTAATCTGTATCACTGGGGCTGCTTCAGCAATGGACCTGAGGAAACTACTGCATCGATATAAATCGCACCGCAGAGTCAACCTCATGTCAGCATCACAACAGCAAAGTCAAAGGACCTCACTCGAGGACACTATAGACATGACCAAAATCATATCGGAGCCTCATACTTAAGCATCGGGTCAACTAAGATTAAAAATCCTCGGGCCTCGCTTATGACACTATGGACATGACTCAGGTCACATCAGAGCCTCAAACTCAAGTATCGGGTCAACTAAAACTCGCCAAAACATTATACACGTATACAGCTGAAATATAATTATTTATTAGTTATGACGCATAAATTCTTCCCAACGCATACTTTTAAATCTTCATTGAATTCCCTTCTTCTTAGGTTTCAAATAATCCATTAGATTCTGAAACATAAACAATATCTGCGCCGAAGCATTACTTTCACTATTACAGTATTACATAATATTAAAGAAACGGAGTACACTTCGTTTCTTAATATGTATCAAACATATATACATTCATAATTGACGGACCCACAAACCGTCATTAAATATTTAATTTATAATAATAAATTATATTCAATATATTTCAACGATATAAATTTGCCTTTAACATGTATAGATCATATTATTCATATTACATCTCTTTGCCAGTAATCATAGACGGACCACCATACCGTCATTATTTAATAATTATTGTATATATATTTAATATATACTTTATATATATTCTTTGCCATGCATCACCAATCACCATTAATAATATGTATAAAAACCATATACGAAGATCGGAAACCTTAACTAGCATTCTAGCAGCATGGCCGCCCGAACGCACCGCCTTGGTAAACCGTCCACATATACGCGGGGTAGAGACGTCAGACGGGCACTCACTTCAGGCATACGCTCGGAGACACCTTCGCCGACACCACACCCTTATATATGTGAAACAGCTGCAATGACATTCGGCACCCTGACTCCGTGAATTTCCATACATTTTCCTTTTCTATGGAAATTTTCATACAAAATTTTATAAATTTTTGATTTTGTAAAAATATTATTTTCGGGGTATGTCCATATTTAGTATTACGTTGCACATAGTCACGTGGTCGGCAAACGACTTTTAGGTTAAGCAACTTTGGGTGCGGTCAGTAAATGGATGGGTGACCGTCCATAAATAGGTTCATATTATAGAAAATACATTGTTTTAGTGATTTAAATAAAGTGTAATGTTGAGATCGTCACATCCCCCATAATTTTAATGAATTTTGGATCTCAATAACTACTGACTTAGTGAAAAAAAAACAGAAGAGTTCCGATTTTGCCATTTGGCTACGGGACCCTAACAACGTATCTGTTCCGATTTGAATCTGCATTCTAGTCTACGTTGTCCAATTATTTCAACTTCAACGCAGTGCCAACTTGGCGCCAACGCCCACTTGGTGACAACGCCAACTCTGATTCATATCCAAGTATTCATATATGTAAATAAATTTAATCGCTTATTGTTTCCTAATATATTTAATCATATAAAAATTTCAGTGATGAACTTATAGGCCCGATATCACACGTTTGTCTTTATAAATGGACCGGCTCGACCGGGAAAGTACTATCTTATTACAGAAAACAGGCTAAGTAGTAGTAACAGAACCATTTGCTGGAGTGCTGGCCCAATCTCCCACCCTCTCGTTTGCTCCCTTTCGTTTTTCCCTTCTTATCTCTTCCCTCCGATCCTTTAGCTACGCATTCAAATCACTTCAATTATCGCAAGCGTATAATATGTTGCGTTGAATACTTACTGTATGTTCTTTTACGGTTTAAGATCGTTTATTTTCCCATAAGAATTAAACAATTCACTTACATGAGAAACAATAATATAACTTAATATAACGTGTAATAATTGGGTACATTGAACACTTGCAAACAAACTTTTGTACTAATTTAAAACTAACTATACAAAATCTAAAAAAATGTGGGTAAGTTCGAAATATAACAACAGAATTTATACAGAATAAGTACTACTGGAAGTGTCTATATGTGTATATAGTTTGAAAACTTGGTAATATATAGCTTGGTAGTATATTCATGCTATGTAGTATATTCATCTTTTGCCAATTTTAAACATCATGAAATAAAAATAACAAATACCCAAGTAAGCTGTAAGTTTTTTTTTTATTGTATATTGATCGAGCCGTTTAGGTGTTATCGAAGTCAGTGACATACACATAGACAGAAGAATTACGTTACATATGTGTGTGCGTTGCAAGCTTTGTTTATATGATGCATGCAGTGTGAGACTATGTCACACAAGAGATATCCACCATGTAAGCTTGTAATACCCGGAGACATAATGTTACAAATGGTTGTGGATAACCGTAAGGACGATCATAACTTTGGAGAACAAAGCCTTGCCGTGAACGACGTTTGCCTAGCGTCGTAGAACAATGAGATAATGACTCGTGATCTCGTAAAGTCTGCTTTTGGTACCATCGCAATAAGATGAGATTTTTGTATGTAAATAGTTTAAAAATTAAACTGTTTTTTGTGACTTATTTGGCAAGAAAGCATAAAACCCACCTGCTGGTGAGTGGTTGTCGTCCCTTACGACCGTTTGAACACCATACATTTGTAAGTGTCACTCAACCTCGAGATATTGGTTCCGAAATCTCCTTTGCCCAGTAATTCCACTAGCTACAGTGCTATTCAAACTGAAATAGAGCAGTATACTATATACTGCTTTGCGGTAGAATAATTGACACTCCGGTGGTACACAGCCAGCCTCTTGCAATAAGGCCTACCACGAATAATTATTGTTGTGTTTGATCAACGACTAGTGATTGTTAAAATAATTATTTCCATAGACCACAGATACATAAATTATTTGTGAACTTACCAATTTCTTAATATATTCCTTCATGCAAATCCATTCAGCAGTTTTTGCGTGACTGATTAACAAGCCTGCAAAAACCCTAACATACAAACTTTCACATTTATAACATAATAGTATAATTAAATGTTTTATTCGATAGAAATAGTGACTCTATTTGTCTCTATTCATATTCAAAACTATTAGTTGTTACTTTATATACAACACAACAATATCAATAACACTAAACAAGTTTAACTTTCGTTGTTACAATATACATGTAATTGACTAGTTAATCAAAGTCATCTTAACAATAGACATCGGAAGATTTATTACTATCTGCCAAACTTATAACAAACTTATGTCAATAATAAGAAATACCATAAGATAGATTTTAAAAAGTTTTTTGTTGTATTTGATGTTGATTGTTGAAGAACCTGTAGCCAATCAATAAAATCCACTACGTATTTAGGTTATTAAGGCCATATTGTTTTTGGTCTATAATACCGATACGACGTAGGTACCATCAAGAGAAGACCCTATTCATTTCTAAGGTCAGCAACACATTTAAATTAAATTTCATGCTAGTATTAAAAATGTCAATGGGCGGCTATGATGGATAACCATCAGGCAGGCCTCCTGCTCATTTGCATCCTGAAAAATAAAAAGAAATGGTATATAGTTTACCTATTAATTATTATTATACTAAAAAAGTTAAAATTAAAAACTTCAGAGACACTAAGAGAAACAAAACTTTTGTATAGGTAATTGTTTTCATAGTCTCATAACAAAAAGAACCATGAACGCATCGTAGCACATGTCACATCACGTCCAAGACCATATTTTAATGTAATTTATCGAAATAATTTTAGCTGGCCTTATTTGTATTAGAATTCCGATTGAATGGAAAAACTTTATGACCAAAGAGTGTTCAGATAAAGCTTAAGATATTAATAGTGTATTAAAAAGAATGTTGTTATCTTTAATGGAACGAGACCTCTTGTAATTATTTAACAAGTGAGAGATATTCAAAGATATTAAGACTAGACTAAAGCTGTGATTTCACAAATTTCAATTTACAAAATAGAACCTTGGGTCATTATTTTTCAGTGCTAGCGAGTTTATTACTATTTTATTATATTTAATTACAATAATATTAAGAAAAAAATTCACCTGTTACAAAAAAACAAAGTTAGTAATTAATTGCAGTAACTTCAGATGGAGTTCCCTTCTTTATCCGGGATCCTTTTATATACCATTAAAAATTCAATAATCACTGCTCTATAAAGTAAAAAGTGACGAAGTCGTGCCAAAAATTCTTTCTTTTAAAGTCAATTTAATATTTATGATTGAAAATCCTGTTCTTTAAATCCTATCAAATTAACGAGTATAGAGTTTAAATCTGAAACATAAGATTCACCTTTTTTACATTATGTCGTTTTAAAAATGTGTATTCCCTTTCAACCTCCTTATATCGACAGCTGCTAACATGAAGGATATTAATAAGTCCCAGCTATCGTCACCAGCTGACGCCGACGAGCGTGACTCAAAAGAAAACACGCTATATTGTGATATTCTTTAATGTCAAACCAGAAAAGGATTATTTACTATAAATAACTACCGTATATGATTTTTGTTTAGATTGAATTTAAACATCGATATAGAATAAAAAGTTAAATATTATTTCATACAACATAATATGTAAAAATCAAGTTCCCAAAATAAATATTATAAATCCATCACTATTGACGAGTTACAAAAATAAAAAGAATAAATAAAGTAAAACTGGATAACTGTTATCATTCATTAAATAATAAAACATTTAGGTGGCAAACAAGGCTACCATCCGCCTGGTGATAAGCGGTTACCACAGCCTATGAACGCCTGCAACCCCCGAGTATCGCATACGTGTTGAAGACCCCTTAAAAACTTTTTCAAGCTTTTCTTTAAGAACCCCATACTGGAGTAGAGTTAGGAAAACCTCGGCAGGGAGGTTTTATTAAACAAATTTTATTTTAATGTTTAAAAGATAATAATTCAATATAGTGCTAATTAGTAAGTAAAATTGGAGCTTATAATAAGCGGCGTTGTCACACCTGATGTATTGGATAGCAATAAAATTAATATACATTAATAAGAATTTTCTCTCATTACGCAATTCAGTATGAAGCTGGCATAATTAATGATTTTCGAGATAATTTCGACCGTAAATTTATACACTGGTAAAATTATAATTTATATACTTGGCCGTAAAACTTGTAATATCAATATTTAAATATGTTTTGTAATATCATTAGGTATTAAAATTTTAAAAATGATTTTATAACACAGACAAATTCTATAGATAGATATAGATCTTTCTAATATATAAAATTCTCGTGTCACAATGTTCGTTCCCATACTCCTCCGAAACGGCTTGACCGATTCTTATGAATTTTTTATGCATATTCAATAAGTCTGAGAATCGGCTACTATCTATTTTTCAATCCCCTCAGTGATAAGGGGTGTCCACCTCAAAATTTTTATTTTTATTTTTTGGATAAAATTTTAATTTTTAATTTTTTTATTATGTGGCATTGAAAAATACATACGACCCTAAATTTTCACTTTTTTATCACCAACCCCTGCTTTTTAATAGCCATATTAGTCAATCAAAAACTTTCACCGGGTAGAGGGCGCTGCTATCGGGTCTCAGATTTTTTTCGGGGCAGGACAACGTCTGCCGGGCCCGCTAGTATACATATATAACTGCAATTACATGGATAGGTAGTACCTAATAGTTGGCGGTTATTGAAGTATTTAGAGGTTTCAATGCCGACTGAAGCCAAATATCAGTAATGTTACGTTTCTATTTTCCAAGAGATATGAGTGAAGGGTGTATAATAGAAAACGAAAAGGGAAAAAAGGAGTGAGAATTTAGGCCTACTGTCTCTTTGTAAGCGACAGATTTTAAAAATTGTAATAACATTCAGAAGCAGTCCCAAATAGCATTTCATCGGAATAGGTGTTACTAATAGCCCTTGAGAATAGGGCAGAAATGGCATGGAGGTAGCAGAGAAGCAATCTCATATATATGTATGAAGGTTAAATTCCAATTCCAAGATCTTTCTAAGCGCTTTTAAGGACTCCTTACTTGAGAAACTGTGTTCTTATCTGCAGGAGCTGGCGTAGCAGACCTTGGAAATCATTTATAGTCCAAATGTTTATAAGAAACATGCAGTCATAGCATAAAATAGCGTCAAATTATTTTAGAATTTACTTTAAAAACTAAAAACACGCTTTTATAGAAAATCCAACAAAAAATGAGAAATAAATATTTAAAAAAAATGTATTGAATAGTTCAAAAAGCTTGGAGTGCATAGTGTAAATAGTTATAAATATTATATTGCTAGTTAGATATATATGTATATAAGGAGAAGGATTATCATTTTAATAATGTCTTAAAAAGCACCCCATACTTTTTTAAAATAAAAGAAATACATGTTTTTCTTACATATTTTTAAATTTTTGTTGTATTTTCTATAAAAGTGTGTTTTTAGGTTTTTTTAAACTATTATTTAGTCTCCATCTTTTAGTCGGATTTTTAAATTGTCATCGGTCCTTGATAAATATAAACTTTCGATGTATATATACAAACATAATATGATACATACATAATATGATACATACATAATTATGATATGATACATACATAATTATGAAGCTTAATAAGCGTGTAAAAAATAAAACCGAATTAAGAAGCACCTCTTCCTTCGAAGCCGATTAATAATTCGATATCAACATATTAATCCGTTCTATTATAATGGCGAAAAACTTTTGCATCGCCTTTTATAAAAGTATCCAAGTTCTCTTTCCATTCCTTCATACTGAACGTGTGCGTGGGTTTTAAGTTTAGTTGCGGTTTAAAAGTACTTTTGTATTACAATGTCTGTTCGTGATGACACAATGCAGAGAATACTAAAGGGGAGCTCTGTAACGATACAGCGAGTCGTTTTTATCTCTTTGCATTTTGTATATTGAAACCTATATCCGTATACAAATTGTTGGAATTGATATTGTAGGTTTACAAGCTGTGTATTTCACTGTAGTGTCCTAAATTGTCAATACTTTGAGTAAGGGGTTGATTTAATAGTCAATTGATTATAAGGACATCTTTTATACAATTGTGTTTGTTTATGAGACATGTAACAACTGTCTCACATAAAATCACAGCTTATTTGAGATTAAAAAAATTATAATTTTCATTAAATTTTAATAATAATAATAATAAACGCTGCACACTCAACGGCCCCCATTAGGATAGTTATATCCTGTGTCGGGGGTCCGGAAACATTCAAAATGACAAGGACAAATACACCCAGACCGGAAAATATGCTTGCATGGACAATACAAACATATTATGCTCCGAGCAGGAATCGAACCCGCGACCTGTGGCGTTTAAGGCAGGTTCGCTACCGCTGCGCCACTACGTCGTCAACAAAATTTTAAGTCTTTATAAAAACGCTACACACTCAACAGCTATCATAAGGACATTGACATCCTTTTTTTTTTTTTTTTTTTCTTGACATCCTGTTTCAAGGGTCCAGAGACATACACAAGGTCAAGGACAAACAAACCCAGGCCAGAACAGAACCGGAACCCATGCCTGTATGATCAATACAAACATTGGCAAGAAGCGGAAATCGAACCCGTGATCTGTTGCGCTTAAGCCGGTTGCGATACCGCTGCGCGACAAGATCGTCGAATATATAATAATATTTAATATAGTCTTCGTTATGAATATGAAATTATTTGTAGATTTCATATCCATGGAGACTCTTAAAAATAATTGAGGTCACAGACGGGCACAACTTCAAAGCTAAGAAATCGAATGATATTATTAAGCTATGAAATCAATTTTATCGGGATATTTGTTTACATTGATTCCCATAAACAACACTCAAACATTTTGACAAGACCATAAAATATAGCTATCGTCATAAAACATAACACTAAAATCACTCTCAGTTACTGGGGTCAGGTATTGTGTAAAAAACAGCGTCGATATCGCAACAAACTCGGGGGTTCTCGGCATCGTTCCCGTTGTTACCCGTACGTGATCGGAATGCTCACGATCCAAATGTTCAGGGATACTTCAGAAACGTTACCATTACGAGAGCCGATATTTTCCTATCCGAATGCTCTACACACGTAAATAGCTATACGATCACCTTTATTATATCTTTTCGATGTGCTTTCGGATTCAGACGAAGGTGCCTTTTATCCTTTTGATTTTCATCTACTTCATGACCTTTACCGTCGTCTTGGAGACCTTTGCACGAATATAAAATTTATATAGCATTTTAAATTACTATTTATACAGATAGAGATGACATAACGGCTACAGTCAGGCGTCTTTATACAATGGGGAACACAGACACGCACACAACACCGTCTCAGACGAAGTACATTGTTTCGCACAACGAAGCAGTGAGAGCGTGTTGTGACATGCGAAACAAGGGAGTTTCGTCTCACCGTCTCCACAGCGGGTGATTTCGTCGATAAGAACGCGCTCGGAGCGTTGCTCCCATTCCCGATGGTTTCTTAAGTCGTGGTTGGTCCTCGCACCCTATGAACAAAATCAATTTCGAGCCCCCGAAAGGACTGTCAAGCTAAGTAGAGCCAACAACAATACACAATCAGAAAAAAAAACGATTAATTTTAAAACGAAATTAAATTAAACATTTAATGTAATGAGATGCCATTTATGTTTTTATTATCTTGAATTTTAAATCTCAAATTGCCTACCAAACAATTATTGTAAAGTGAATTCACGATGACATTAAAAATGTCCGCAAAGTATACTCGCTGTCCAGTTTAATTATGACGTGTTAATTCATATGTTTTCAGTAATTGAATCGAATTAAAATCCTTGCCTCCACACGTGACAGGGGTTTCATTTTTCTCCCAAACAATCGGGATTGTAATTCACAGGGGAAATGCGGCTAACATTAGCATTCCACAGGCATGATTTTTATTATATATAATTACTAGTTTCCGCCGGCGGCTTCACCTGCGTAAATAACGTTTTGCTTCATCTCCTATTTGCTATTGTTATTTCGCCCCTTGAGGGCAAAACTTCTACAACTTTGAATCGCATTTTTTGAAGATACTTCCATACAACTTTTCACCTCAACGAAGCACAACCCCCACCACCCCCATACAACTTTTTTGCATCAACATGTAGCCTATGTCTTTACTCAGGCTCTAGACTATTTGTGTACTAATTTCGTTTAAATCTGTTTAGTAGTTTGGGTGTGACGGCGACAGACAGACTTACTTTTGCATATTAGTAAGGATAATAATGATAATAGTAAATGTGTAATTTTGATTTTTTTATTTATGTTAGAAGTTGGCAAACAAGCATACGGCCCACCTGATGGTAAGTGGTTGCCGTAGCCTATGAGCGCTTGCAGCACAATTAGTAGGTGCCACTCACGCGTTGCCAACCTCGAGATATTAGTTCTATAATCTCGTTCGCCCAGTAATTTCACTAGCGTACAATGCCCTTCAAACCGGAACACAGTTGTGCCTAAGCACTACTATTTGGCGGCAGAATATTGGACACTGCGGTGGTACCTACCTAGCCGGCCTCTTGCAACAAAGACCTACCACCAGTGTGACTGATTGCACTGGTGGAATAATCTCTGTTGTGACAGAGGTCGTCACATCCCGACGCATATATGATTTGTAAATGTGTTGTTCATAGAGTTATATTAAGTTTATAAATTCAGGTCGGGTGATTAAAAAAGATAATAAGTTTATAAGACATGTCTTCACAAAGCTAGTAAACATCTAGGTAGTTTCTGAAGTTGTTCGTTGTATCTAAGGATAAGAAAGTGAAAAGTATATAAATTGTGTTTTCTAGTTTTCATTAAATAATGTCGAGATGTTTCTTATTGTTTTATTGTTCAGAAACATTTTATAAGACACTTCTTGTGCTGCAAAATGGGAACACTTTTATTTGGCCCAATTGCTTCATAATTGCTTAGCATTTTTTGTTAAATGTAATTTCACGTCCCTATCTTTAACATATGTAAATCGGATATAATTATATATGACGATAGTTAAAGCATGTTGGTAGTGAGCCTGCTTTGAGCCTTGATAGTCACGGAATCGATTCCTGCTTGGAGCAGATATTTGTTATAAATATCTGTTTCGATCTGGGCGCTTGTCCTTGTGGGTCTCCGCAACGAGCCTCGGAGAGCACCTTAAGCTGTCAGTCCCGGTTGTTATCATAACATCTGATCGTCGTCACCTCTTAAGAACAAATTACCTATCAAGAGGTGACGATTGATAGGTAATTTGTTCTTAAGAGCTTAATTCGTTCTTAGTAGCTCATTGGTGTTACTAGTTCACCAATTCAATAGATCGCTCTGTGTAAAAACTAATAACCTGTCAAATCCTTGTAAGAATACTAAGCAGTCACCTAGTCAAAAACTTATAACACAATGAATGAACTTAGCTTTTTTATGTCATGACGGTTAGCAAACAAGCATACGGTCCGCCTGATGGCAACCAGTCACCGCAACCTATGAACGCTTGCGATACTTGAAATATCACAAGCGCGTTGCCAACCCAATGAACAGAAGGAACGGGATGAGAAGGGAAAAAAGGAAGGAAACAGGGGTGGGAGATTGGCCCTCCGGCACTCGAAACGCAATAGTACCTAATGATACTGTTACTGGACGTCGAGCCGGCCTTTTTTGTACTGAGAGAAGCATGGCTCTACTACCGTTAGCATATGAATAACTTCGTTCTATTGCGTTGGTGTTGAATTAACAGAAAATCAGCAACAAGTCTATGACGTTTTATCTGTATGGACATGGCATGTCTTGTATATAGTAAATCTAAGCTCATAACAAACAGGTTTTATTTTTTTCATTTTCATTTCAGATTTCCATGGAACTTTACACGAAGTTAATAAACTGAATAGAAAAGGAAGCCTGTTTAAAGTTTGTTACGAATATAGGACGAAATGGCAAACAAGAGGGCATAAAACTTTTATAATTGTGTTTATATGGCTTAGGCGAAATTTCTGAGTTTATTCAAATATTTTTTACTTTCGAATTTCTATTGAAAAATTAATTATATTTTTTAGGGTTCTGTACCCAGAGGGTGCCAACGGTACTCTTACTAAGAATCCACTGCCGATCCGTCTGTCCGTCTGTCAGCGGACTGTATCTCACGAACCGTATTAGGAAGAGAGTTAAAATTTTCACGGAATGTGTATTTCAGTTGCAGTAGTGTAGTTATAACAAATAAAGAAGTATCCATACAAGAAATTTAATATTTGAATTCTACTGTTGTACAGTGTTTTTGACCTTTTTTTTCTATATTTTCAAAAGATATAAGAATAATTATAAACTTTAACAGGTGAATACTTTCTTACAACAAAGTGCTTAAAAAAGGTTCCATAGAATATGTAAGTTTCTGAAATGCATTTGGCCAGTTTTTGGTTTTGCTTAAAATAACGTAGCCAACAAAGCAAAATATCGTCACGAAACATTTTCTTATCTTAATTTTTAAATGATCAAAAAGTCATAATGAATAGCAAAGGCAATAACTGATACCTCTATTTCCTATAATTTCATTCTGTTGAGATTATTTTTCAACACAACAAATATTGCTCTGGTGCAGCAAAGAGAGATATTGCATGTATCTGTCACTGACAGCGGTTTTAGCTTGCTTATTTCGTTCCATATTATACGTGGTCGACCGAGTACTACAATGTACGCTACTAGTAGAAAGTTCCTTTATGCTACAATATACTTATCTTATTTTCTTTTTACCATTATTTCGTAAGGATAGTTACTAGTTAGCGTTTTCCGAGCGTATACGCGTACGCTTCATTCCGCGCTCTAAAAATCCGAATGCGCATATTCTTGCTTATTCCAGCGTGTACATACACTCGTACCGGTGGTGGCGAGTGTCAGTAGCATATTTAACTCGTACGCTTTCAATACATTTATTATTCACTATATTATAAGTCTAAAATTCAATATAATTTACCCATTTATTCGTGTAGTGAAATTACCGTTTCCCAACAGTACTTCGAAAAATGAGCTTATACGCTCATTTAAAACACTGGTCTGAAGCTACCCTAAAATGTTAATATAGAAGTTTTAGTTATAATATAAAAGCAAATTTTACTAAATTACATACGCAAATGATGTCGTTCAGCGGTTGAATGAGATAGGTATTCAGGTGCAGGAACGTAAAAGAGTTATTCCACGAATTCCCCAAACTAGTGATAGCCCGCCGTGCGACGTGTCCGGTGAATCAACGAGCACCGCTCCGCTCGGTCGGACAAAAACGGAAAACCATTTTACGGTCCATTGTGGAAGAGGATTGGCAATTTCGTTCCGGGCTTACTCGACCATCGGCTGAGCAAGTTTTACAGCATCTCTGATGTATTGTGAACCCCGCTAACTTGCTTTGATTTGATACTAAAAATATATATTACACTTTGATCCTATTTTGCTATACTATTTATTTAGAAGTTTGGACAATTTTTTATCGCAAATTGTAGCAAATGAGTGAAATATATTATGGATCATAACACTCTATCTGGAACTACTTTTATGACGAACGTAATTTTTTATCTAACTATAAAAATGGAAATTACAGTTTGAAATTTTTCCTGATCCTATGTACGCAGTTTAGCGTAGCATGGTGAGTAACATTTTGGCATTTTATTTATTATACGCCCATAAAATCTTATAAGCCTCAATAGGCTTACGCATTTATGGGTTGACTCTGTTAACGTTAGAGTTACAGCTTCGACCCTATCTCTTTCAAACCACTGACTAAGTATTAGATTCTACGGAAATATTATTATCAGTAAAGATATGAAAAAGTACAACTTTTTCATATCTTTACTGATATCCAGGAGTACTTAGATATTCGATGTCAACTACACCAAAAATGGTGGTAGTTAGATATCCCATGTTTGTTTATTGTCAGTACGTTTCTATAAATAGCTGTGCAGTTTAGTATCTGCACGCATTTATAACGATTTTATCTTAGTGTAAAGACCGTCGGCGTCGTCTTTCTAAACGGTCGTTCGAACCTATACTGAATGCCATTGTAACCTATACTGATTAAATTTTTAATATTATTGTTGTATCCTGGCTAGCCTATTTACGTCATTAATATAATGATTAGAAAATTATATCTATCTACCTTAAATATTGTTAATAATGATTTTATATTAGAAAAAGAGTATGGATTTACTATTAACTTTAACTAACGATTATTTTATTCAATTTTGACAATAAATCGATTCAACTTTTAATATAAGCATGATGTATATATTATGTATTGTATATTATGGCATGATACGAAGTAACGATGTAACTCAGTTTTCGGTATGGTTTTGGTCGTCATTTGAATTGCAATAAGAGTTCATGGCTAGACCTTTGAGTTCACTTCTGATATTCAAAAATGACATTCCGTTAGATAACAACTTTAGCCCCTTGTTTATTTTTAGTCTTTCTAATATTATATATATAAAAAAAAATTTTAAAGTCGGATTTCGTCGAGAAGTAGTCTACTAAATAATATACGAAAGAACTAACTCAAACATATAAAATATATAATATTATTGGACTGAGTATATCCATAGCCATAACGTACTTTATTTTGTCATAGACGTTTCTGCGAGTATTTTGTTACGTTTCTCTTTGGAAGTTTATATAAAAAAGGTATTTTCACAACAATGTCGTAGTATACGGTTTTTATAGCACGTACAAGTCCTCGAGCACAAGTTTAAATAGCGTTTATTTCTAACCCAAGACGTTCAAGAGTAAATAAAGAAAAAAGGTTTTGCTGAACGGATTAATTAAAAATGTATAGCAGGTTTCCGAGTCTACGGAATCTGTTGTAGCATAATCAAATTATATTAAAGGAATAAACATTTTAACAGCTTATTTAGTCTTATATTTAGCTAAAGTACTTATCGCGCAATTTGTAATAAAATACTCGTAGAATAATATAAATGTGAAAGCAGAATAATCCTCTTGGACTTGGATTTTGATGATCATTCTATTTCTGTTTTGTGAAAAGATTCAGTAATTATTTTTTACTTATTGAAAAGAAAAAGATTATTTTAAAGGATTTGTTTCAGGGTAGTTGGAAATTTTGTAATTAAACATGATGAGTTCTTGAGATTCATCCCGCTGACAGATGGACGGATGGACAGTGGAGGGAATAGGGTTCCGTTGGCACTTTTCGTGCAGTACTTATGTGTTGCTGTTTTCAGTATGTATAGGATGGTTTGATTTGGAAAGTGGTGTCACACATAATATCGACGTGAAGTGGCAGCTTTTAGTGATGAAAAAATAACTATGCATAGCCGAAGAAACATGTTTATTAGAAGATTAAAAATGTTTGAGGCCTTAAAAAAGAATACTAGTAATGTTTTTTTTGCCAATACTCCTATTGCACCTCAAAAATAAGCTCGTAGCTTGGGCTATGAATGAACACGACAATACAGTCGGGATCTAACCCGCAACTCTCGCATTAACGGAGCTAAGTTAGCCCTTAATCTGTTGAGCTATTTACAAGACTTCAAATTAAAATTAGCATAAAATATATTAAAAAACAGTAAAAAAATATCTACTAAAATATTTATTTAATGGTCGACAACGATGCCGTAAAATAGCCAACTGTTTTCGTCTCGATAAACGGAGGTCTATTTGAAATTCCAATTAGAAAGTTTTCTCATTTAGTTGATTCAGGGCGAGGATTGGTTGGAAGGGCAACAATCCGGCCCGATTAGTCCTGGTCTCTGCTCTGTAGCAGATTTGAAAAGGTTTGAAGGGTGAACGGATCACCGCGTAAACTAATCCCTCATCGTGAACCGAGTTTTAATTATTTCTGGGCACTCAACTTTAATAAGTAACTTTGCTTATATAATTAATTCTTTCAATGCTTAAACAACTACTTCTTCTTATCGAGTGGTTACTGGCCAACCTAGTGTTAGAGTTGTTCAGGTCACCCGTATCGGCCTCTAACTTGACTTTTTGACTGTTTTCAAAGTGTTAACAACCAATGTTGAAATACCACTATGCGATCACCCACCTAACGACTGACCGCGACTAAGATTACTTAACCTACCGATCCTTTACCGATCAGTGGGTGCACGCGGCTATGAGCGTCTCAGAGAACTACTGACAATTATACACTAACATAGGCTTAAGTAGACTCAGAAATACTGTCATATTGCTGCATTTAGTTTCATGGTAATAATCGCTGGAAAGTCTACTTCCTCTGTTGCTGTTTACTCCTCTTTCTCTTCTTCTAAATGGCAAAACATGAAAGGGAAGAAAAATCATTCCATAACTTATCTCAGGTGGCAACAATAATATCTTAGGAGGAACCGAAGAGCATGTTGATTATGATGATGAATAATATTTTATAATAAAATTACTTAATAATATATTAATCCATAAAGGCAATTTATTTAGCAAATAAAATATATATTATATATCTAATATCATTTTTTTTAAATCATGCTGTAAGTTGGCAAGCAATATATACGACCCATCTCGTAGTCGTAGCCTATGAACGATTGCAACACCATACATTTGTAGATGTGACTCAGGCATTGCAAACCTTGAGATATTGGTTCTTAAATCTCTTTCAACCAATAATTTCACTCGCTACAGTGTCCTTCAAACCGAAATACAGTAAACTGCTTTGTGATAGAATAAGTGCCACTGCGGTGGTAACTATGGTGGTGGTTACCTAGCTGGCTTCTTGTAAGCACTAATTAACTATAGCTGGCCTCCTACAATGAAAGGCCTGCCAACAGTAAATAAAAAGTGAATGTAGAGTATGAATAAAAATTTGATTATCGTTTGTTGTAGCGTGTGTTTTGGTGAAATAACTTTTTCGGCATCGATCGGAAACTCGCGAATTTATTCAAAAAGTATCAAGCTTGAACCACCCGGACGCGGAAGTTACCGGATTGGAAATTGAATTTATCAAACTTTTCGCGGGACAAACAGATGCTTTATAGACTGTGAAAACCAATTTACTTTCAATTGCAATCATTCAAATGAGTTGAAGCATATTATAGGCGAGAATATTTCAAATTTATAGATCTCACTTTAATAATGAATAGTATTTTTTCTTCTAATTTTCACCAGCAATATTTTTAATAAATTCTTAGAATCAATTTTTCTTATTTTATGCTTAAAAGTTCTAGATTCAGCGAATCTGTTTTATTTTATTTTATGAAACCGCGATTTTGTGTTTTATAAAAAACTGCAGCAAATATTTAATTCTCAGGCTTCATGGTTTTCAGCCAGAACCCAGAGACCAGCCTTAAGCGTGACAGGTCACGGGTTCGATTCCCGCTCGGAACATATATACCTATTGACTAAACAGGCATATTTTCCGGTCTGGATATGTTTGTCCTTGTCATTGTGAATGTTTCCGGACCCCGACACAGGATATAAAAACCCTAATGGGGCCGTTGAGTGTGTAGCGTTTATTATTAGTATTTTTCTATGTATATTTGTCACTTGATTCTTTTACATCGTTCTAAGTGATTTCATATGTTAAAAAAAAACCTACATATTATTATAATAAAATTCAATAAAAAGAAAGTTCTTTGTATCGGTGTGTGAATACAAATTAATGGCATGTCTTTTTGCGTTACATAGTTTAAAGAAGCCTGTTAGCATCACGCTACGACCTCTAAGAGCGGACCAGCAACCATAAACGTCAATCAATGACAATTTGCGGTCAATGAGTTGGAGTGGTTCGCGGTAACAAACAGTAACTACGGTAAATTACACGGCAAAAATAAAAGATAAATTTTTATTACAATAGTATTTAATATTTCTTAAATTTTACACGCTAGCTTTTATAATTTCAAATCATCCTGGAAAAAACATTTAATGAACAGCTATGAACAACAATTTTAATCAGACTTTTAACCGTTTTAGTAAGAGCGTTTATTGATAGATAAACGATCGGATGGGTAAGCAACTTTAGGTCCGGTCATTAAATAGATGGCTGACCGCAGTTATGAATTCGATAATACGCGTTATCGCAATAAGTCATGCCAGAGGGTAAAATAGGCTACCTGAACAACAATGACACTTGGTAGGCCACTAACCAGTAACCAGTACCAGTTGTAGTAGCTTTTACCATAGCCATGCTTTTCCAAGCACAAATGGGGCAGCTCACAGAAAATCAGACCGTAACAGAGCACTGTTGCGTTTCATTCGATGAGTGAGAGCGGCAGAGGCCCAATCTCCCACTCCTTCTGTACCCTTCATTTTTTCCTTCTTGACGTGTACTACACGGGCGTGTTATGTCATAGGTTGCGTTGACTGCTTACATAAACTATCAACGGTAATGACATAAAAAAACCACACGATAAGTGGACGCAAATAAGCAATACCATGTCAACCCACACGAATGTCATTTCGAGAAAAATGCGTTTTAAAATTTTGAACAACTTGCTTTTATATGATTTTTTTTATGTATTGGTCAAGTTTTTGGCAATTTCAGATTTATGTAACTTATTTTACTTATTTTACAAAAGATAAGTATACAAACTGCATATTTCGTATATAATATAACACAAAATATAATACATAAATTGCATGATTCAAAAATGGCTTTTTTAGGAATTTAAAGCTTAAAACCCTACAAATATTAAAGAAAAATGTTCTTCAGCCATTTACCAACACTTCTGCGTATATAACTCAGTATTTTCAATTGTGTGGGTTGACATGGTATTGCTTATTTGCGTCCAAGTAGAAGAAGAATAATACCATTTTATTATATTCATAGAATAATATGTCTACATAAAGTGTTTTTATAAAAGAACCCAGGGGAAATATCGGCATCTATTGATCTAACGCTGACTTCACACTTGCGCAATGTATCGGCACATTTTCTATCATTATATCACATTAGTAAACATATAAGGAAACTGACCTAATTATATCAGCTTATCCCAAATGATTTATCTGAATTACATTAATCCAAATTGAAATTAAATTTGTTTATTGTATATCATAAAGTTTTATTTACTCACTGATATTATGTTATGGAAATTGGGATGTTCAAAACAAGTAAATAATTTCATTAGAGAAATAATGAACAAAATATTTTTTTAAACTCTTTATATGAGTAGAAAATGGAATCTATATTCCATATCATAAGAAAAGTAGTATTTTTCATTGCGACACTTACTAGTAGTGTCACATGCACGTTGCAGTCAAATGATAGATGAAGAGGAAAAAAGGAAAATAGAGGACAAAACAAAGGTTATCAAGCAAATATATAATGAAAGTAAGACAAACTAGTTGTAATCGATATTTTGTAAAAGGGTAGTGTTACACTATAATAGTATTCTTTGTAATAATAGTATTATGAACGTTAAATTTATATTAAGCAAAGAAGAAGATTAAACATCTTCTTCTTATTCGTATAAGAAAAATAAAACTAGCCCTTAAATACCCTGGACCTGTTTATACTTTTATCCGGATTTGATGGGTTACTAGTATTTACAAAGAGCGATTGCCATCTTGCCTCCGCAACCCTAAGGGCGAGCCAGTAACTAATTGGATATGAGCAAATTACCTATCAAGAGATGTTATGGTTACAACAGGGACATATAGCTTGACGTGCTCTCCGAGGCAATGTAGGGAGACCCACATTTACGAAAACAAATGCCCAAACCAAAAAAGACATTTATCGCAAACATCTACTCCGGGTGCATATAAATATCGTGTCCAATTAAAACAGACATATCATATTCCAGGATCAATTACGTCAAGAGTGGACAAAAGTGGTAATTGATAAGGTATAAATGGCTCGTAGCCCCATGTATATTGAATGAGGCCACTAGATGTCACTCTACATCTGCTGGCTGCGATCTCGATAATTACCACGCCGCGTGTGACACATAGGATGTCGAATCCACCCGCGTTGAGTTGCGTCCATTTCAATTAAATCATGACATAAGCTTCCGTTCATTTATACAAGTGATTTCATACGTCGGATATGCTCGTATTTAGGGAGAACCGATCGGGGAGAAATTCAATGAAATGAAATGAAAAAAAAAATGAAATTCAACTTTGTTTTTTTTTTTTTATAAAAGCCAAAGCGATTTTAAGAGTTTATTTAATATATAAACAAAGAATTAATTTATTGGGACACAACAGAAAGAAACTAAACTTAAACATTATTATTAGGAATTATTTATTTCTATATTGCAATACACCTTTATTATTATTTCCTCAAAAAATAATTTATGATTAGGTCTTTAAAATATGTTAAACATGCTTGCAAAGCCTCAGGAAGAAGCTAGAAGATAATAAATATTTCAAAGTAATTTACAACATATGATCTGTTGCTATTGGCGTGATCTGGGCAGATGTTTGCATTGATCTTACAAATATCTATTTTGGTCTGGGCGTTTATCCTTGTGGGTCTCTCCACTGTAACTGGAAGAGCACGTTAAGCTGTCGGTTGTTATCACATAACATCAGATAATAATCGTTGACTCTTGATAAGTAAATTGCTCTTATTCAATGAGTTACTGGTTCGTCCTTGGGGTTGCGGAGGTCAGATCAATCGCTCTGTGTAAAAACTAGTAACCTGTCAAATCTGGATAAGAGTAACAAATAGACCCAGGGTAAATACTCGTATAATAGACGACGATGTGGCGCAGCGGTAGCGAACCTGCCTTAAACGCCACAGGTCGCGGGTTCGATTCCCGCTCGGAGCATAATATGTTTGTATTGACCATGCAAGCATATTTTCCGGTCTGGGTGTATTTGTCCTTGTCATTGTGAATGTTTCCGGACCCCCGACACAGGATATTACTATCCTAATGGGGGCCGTTGAGTGTGATGCGTTTATTTATTTATTTATTTATTTATAATACTCGAAATAATGCTAGGAAGAAGAAGATTGGCGTTTATAATTCTAAATGGATGACGAATTGATAGCTTAAAACGTCAAAACCAAAGCCGATGAAAACTGTCTAAGGTGTATAAACAATATTTCTAGTACTCGTATAGCGATCGCTGGTTATCAATTACGCTTATTACGGAAGGCAACTCGCCCTGCCTACCTGCAAGGTTATTCACGCCTCGTTTGAAGAAGCCCAGATTATTGTAAGGACAGGGCACACGTGACCTGGCAATGAGTTCCACTTTTTAGAAGTAAGACAAAGAAATGAATTGGCAAACTTTTTCAGTTCGCAAAGAAATTGATGCGACAATTAGTTAGTGTTTACATAATTTTAACAATACGTTTAACAGAATTGAGCTTCTCTTTTTTTAAAAGTCTGTTAATAAATAAAGCAGCGGTAAACATTAATCAAAGAGAGAACTACTTTGCGCAGACGAAGATTAGAGAGTGTGTTATTTTACAATTACCGCGTTCGACTGTCGTCGAGGATTCCATTTGTCTTCTCGGCTCTCAGGCAAGTGTTTCCCAGCGGGGTTTTCAAAGTGAGCCAACTGCGTCGCGATAAGATAGAGTAAGCCTTTTGCGCTCGTATTTCAACTGTTCCTCCAAACCAAGGCCGAGATCTATTAAAAGTCAATAAAACATTTTTATTCTGCGGTTAATTTGATCTTAGATTTATGTTTGAAGATAAATGAATAACGTCGATATTTAGGGTTTTTCGAACTTCCTTCGTGTATTATAAATGAATATTTCCTGTTTCTTTAAAATGTTTGCATACTGTATTACTATTTTTTATTAATCGTCCTTTTCATTGTGAATGCTTCCGAGCACAGGATATGACTATTCGAATGGGGGCCGTTGAGTGTGCAGCGTTTATTTCTTTTTAATTAATTTTGTGTTTATTATGATTACATTTATATGCTTTACAAAATTTGCTTGCATATTTTTATATACATCACAAACAGCATATGGTGTAATGGTTTTCAAAATAAATTTTTATTTCCCATTTCAACCTCTTCACGTTCTTTTTCACGACAAAAATTCATCAAAATCAATTTAGCGTGTTAGGTATGAAAACAGACGCATAAAG
This sequence comes from Hestina assimilis, assembly GCA_023373885.1. Lineage (NCBI taxonomy): Eukaryota > Metazoa > Arthropoda > Insecta > Lepidoptera > Nymphalidae > Hestina > Hestina assimilis. The sequence goes on along the minus strand of CM041747.1, from coordinate 14,798,515 downwards.
TTACTTTCATAATATAAGTCTGAATAATATGAAATAATCCGCAGTCTACACCAAAATTCGAATCTTGTAGTTCGTTTTTGTTAATCCCTGAACCTAAAATTTTTCTGGGATAAAAAGTGCTATTACTGTATTTGAAGCGTTTGTACTATACACAATTGTATACAAAGTACATTCCTTTTTTATTCAAGTTTTAAAATCGTCAGTATAGTAAGTGTTTGTAGCAGAAAAGCCATGGTCTTCCCACCACAAATGGGCCGGCTTGACGCGGAAAGAACTACCCTCTCACAGAAAATCGGCGTAAAGAAACAGTATCATCCCTTCCCTCCTTTTTTTTTTTTTTTTGGAGTGTCCATTGCTGTTGGCCCTAGTGGCCTTGACAGCGTCACCGGTGGGGGCCGGGTCTGGAGACCTCGGCCGGTAAAAGATGGACTGCCACGCGGGGCACAAGTTGAATCCGTCCCAAGGGCCCCTCCTGCGAGGTCGAGCCTAGGCTTGGGACGTCATCGGGAGGGCCTTCCCTCCTATCCTTTTGGTCAACAAGACGTGATACTTCGAGTATTCTAAGCGTTCTTAGGTTGCGGTGAATGCCTACCATCAGGAGGATCATATGTCATGACATAAAAAAATCAATTGCCTATGCCCTACATGTCAGAACCCGTATATTACAGCTCCATTTTAATCCTTGCGCTGGAGTTGATTTCCGTAAATAGGACAAACTCTCGTAAGTCTTATATAAAAAAATTTCCTATAGTATGCAATAAATTTAAATCATTGTCCTATTTATGTGACTGCCAATGAAGAAATGTAATGGTTTGAAGTGTTTTTTGTAAAATTCTTTGTCAGGTACAAGTTGTCTACATTCCGTTAGGACAGCTTCGAAGAATAAACTACAAACTCGTAACGTTTTAACAAATTTGCTTATTTGCTTTAGAGAAGAATGCATTAATCAATACATTTGTATGTGTGTTTTCTTGATTTTGCTTATAGCATGTTTTGAGATTTCTATACCTTTCAAAAGTGCAGTGGTCATGATTTATGTCCCAATCCTTTTGTTTAAAGGAGACTCATAGCCGAGGACGTGGGTAAAGCAACTCTAGGTGCGGTCAGTCTATGGATGGGTAATCGCACAGTGCTATTTCAACGAAGCGTCTACGTGCTTCAGAGGGCACAGTCGATAAGTCAAATCAGATGCGTATATGGACGACCTTAGGGCCTACCATGAACTCTTATTGCAATTCATAATATCATGCTTATAAAGAATAACTAACTTCGTTTAACTACCTTTACTAAATTGGATTATATTGCAATAGAAGTGCTACTGAGAGTTCATGGTAGACCCTGAACAACTCTGACACTAGGCTGGCCACTAACCAGTCGATAAGAAGACGAACAGAAGAAGGAGTATTTTCTTATTCGGCTGATTATTATTTTAGTTTGACTATTAGTTATTTTTTTTACAAAAACAATTTTATGATTTTACGTAAGTGTACATAATATGAAATATAAATTATAAAAAATAAAGTCTTATTTGCTTTAATAAGAACGTAATGATTCTGAAAGTGTATAAAGAGAGATTTCTTGTACAAATGTAGCAGCCGTCTTGGCGTGAAACTCATTATAACAACGCTGTTTGTTCGGAGTCACGCAAATGAAGCTTTGAGTTGAATCGTACACAAAAGATGTACGATAAGTAGAAAATGTACGCTTTAAGTATATTGTTTGTTTACATTAAGATATTACTTAAGTAAGATTAGAACGATTGCTTGAAGATTGACTATTTTATTCATTTGTTTAATAGTAGCGAGTACGTCTTTATAAAAACTAGAGATTTGTTCCATGGTTTTACCGGAGTCGAATTGCAATAATACTTTCTTGTTTCCTACTATGAGCCACTGAGCCGCCGCGCTGTAGCTATGTAACTACGCATTTTTATTGCATATATGGACAGGCCCTTCCATACAAATAATCAATACAAATTTCTTCCATCATCCTTCCATAAAAAATGTCAAAAGATTTGCGGCTCTTTACTTAATTCGTACTAATGCAACGAAACTAATTTAGTCACAAGCTTGCAATATATTCTTATGAGCTTATGACTAACTTCTTTTCGTTGAGCTTTTTATAGCTTTTTTCTTTTCGGAATGTGTATTGCTGTTGGCCCTACTGGCCTTGACAGCGTAACCGGGCGGGGGGCCGAGTACAGAGACTCACTTTTTTTTTTTATAGCTGTTGTTAGTTTGCGTTATGTTAAGCTAACGAAGGAGCAGCAACGATGTATTTTTTGGCCTGTCCTTATATATTAAGTCTATATACATAAACCTACTAGCCTTTTATTATTTATATGTAGTAAAAAATATATAAGAGGAAATAATATTATTATTCCTACAAAATTGGTAAGGTGTAATTTAACTTTTAACGTTTTTACACTACATAATTTTATTACATATTTTATTGCTATATATATAAAAAAGGTTAGTTGTTAGACTATTATAAATTTGGTCACGTAGCAAACGAACAATTTTTAAAGCTTTTCGATGGTGGAACATTCATAAAATAAAATTTATGGGTCGTAGCGGTCCAACAGTAAGCGGCCGCAAACGTGCTATACCGAGCCCGTCACTCAGAAAACCGCGAATTTCATATTACACATACGAACAAAACTGTGGGTCAGCAACTCAACAGTACACTTAAAAATGTTCCTTTGTTTTTAATATTTATTTAGATTTATTTATTGGAACGAAGTTCGTATCGCTCGTTAGCAGAGAGAGAGAGTGCCTGAGAGAGTGTCTGAGCAGGAAGCTAGACCGAAAAAAGTGTAGTAAATTTTTTTCCGTAACCACAGCTTCATATACATATATTTTGCTTTTGTCCAGTTTAAGTTGACCTGTAGCAGAAAGACTGTCTTATGTACATACGGAATCCAATATATCCATTTCTACATTTCTTTATATACAGTTACTTTTTTTTTAAATAATTATAACTAACGCGTGTCCCGAGACAGATTTTTTGGGCAAAAATGACTTCTATATATTTTAATTTTTTACTAGGCAGTTTATTTATTATTTAGAATTTTTGGTTAAGGAATATTTTGGACCGTGGATTCACAACATACTTATCGCTATAAACTATATAGATGACTGTAAGAAAAAAGCTATTTTTAGCAGTCTTTAAAATGAGTGTCATATCTCGCATATTTTTTTATTTGGCAACGAATGATCACAATGTAAAGAGATTCTGGATGTAGAAAACGGAAATCTCAAACTGTGGGAGACAGCAAGCAACTTACTCATTCATTTATTAATTGCTTACTTGTTCACGGAACACTTCTACCCTATAAATTTATTAATAATAATGCTTGTAGTCCTCGAGCAAAATAGCTGTGGAATAAAGATTTTGATGGAGCTTTTTTTTGGTTTGAAAGAATATGCTTCCAGTGTGTTAGCATATAACATCACAAATGATTGATTATGTGATCAGAGGTTTTTGAAATATTTAACGAAACTCTTCATAATAGAAAAGCTTATTACCCTGGTCATTGCATTCAAATTATTTTTGTTCTTTAGTGGTAAAAAAATACGGTGCGCGCACAGCGATAGATTTTGTGGCACTTTTTAGTTAGTCGATAAATCTCCTTCTAGTATAGCTGTTTGGAGTTGCACACAGGATAATATTTTTTTACTACGAAAAAGAAGTATAACTTCTTTTATGGACGTCTTCGAGAAGCCTTAATCGACGTCATGTAGTAGACCCCGAAATGTTACGATATGTTTAATGGAAATAGAGTAACACAAATGCTGGTGGTAGGTCTAACAGATCCGCCTAGTTTGCTACCGTTGGTAAAAAAAACTCGTGAAGTGACTGCTCGTCAGCCGCGTTTCGAGGCCAACCAGCGTATAACCAATTGTATCCTAAAGGGCGGCAATGCACCTGCATGCACTCTGGTTTTGCAGATGTTCATGGGCGGGGCTAATCGCTTAACATACGTGAGCCTCCTGCCTGCCTTTTACCCCTCTGACATGAAAAAACTTTTTCCTCCTTTCTCCGCTTTCCTTTCTTAGCCCTCGATTTAGGTGATACGAACATGCGGCTGATATTACTGTCTTTTTGTTATGTTACCAAATTGGCAAGCAAACATACGGCCCACCTGATGAACGCTTGCAACACCATAATAAGGTGCTACTCACGCGTTGCCAACCTCGAGATACTTGTACTACGTTGCCTACTTTGCAAATGCGTTTTAAACCGTTTTTTGTCACCTTCGTGATACGGAACAAAGCAGTGTATTCAACGAACATTTTCCCCGAACACATATCACTCACAAGTGTGATTAATGGTTCTGTAGGGTTTCGTATAGTGATGGGGGTGAAGCAAGTGAATGTTCTGTATTGATATTGCAATATAAATTTCATTGCTACCAAATGCTCAACGGCTCGTTTATGATGATCAGAGCGAAAGGTGGCTGCAAACGAGATAAAAATAATATTGTGGCATCCTATGAAGCTCGCTGTGGAGAATTTTAAAATAATTTTATACTGAAGGCTGTTAATAATACATACAAATTTAAAGTATAAAAATAATTTATACTTTAAATTTGTATGTATAAATGTGTTCAAAATCACACGTTAAATTTATAAAAGAATATATCCCGGCCTTCCAAAAAACCGAATATTCTGTTTTGTTGAAGGCCGGGATATATTTTTTATAAATTATTAGAAAAAAGAAGTATTAACTTCTTTGATATTCTTAACTTATCCAGAAAACTAGTTTCTATTATACATAGTTATTTATGAATAAAATAATAATTAATATAATTAAATAATATCGTGCTTAAAACTGTCATTTTCACCTAACTCTTTTCCAGTTATTCTTTATAAAAGTCCTGAATCTTGGCACTAAATAAAATTAATTTAAATGAAATCATCACAGTTTATTCTACAGAGATGGCGCAACGGCGTCCAACCGACAAGAAAGCGCCTCAAGACTCATTTACAATTCCAATTAAAGACAATTCTCATTTACTTTTGTCTTGGAAGAGTAACAAATCAGAGCATAACTACCCTGCAATGTATTACTGCGAATTTATATATTGAGAAAAAAGATACATCTTATAATAAGTATAAAAAATAATTAGCATTCAAGGGCGTGGTCGACTACGCACGGTAGAAACGAAAGGGGTAAAAGCGTCCGATTTAAATGATTCATTAGGCTTATAGATAATATCCGAAGATAACTAGTTATAGTAGTTATTACTACTAAAATTAACAATATATTATACTGAAAAGCCGCGCACAAAATGAAACCCCTTCTGTTTTTATCCAGTTATCTTTAGTGCAGTTACTCTCTTGCTGTTGATTTCTTCTTTCTTCTTTCTTTTCTCCTTTCTTTTCTTTCTTTTTTCAACAAAATCAATGAAAATATTGACCATGTAAACTCCAAAAACCTCTGACTGCATTTTAATGAAATTTAAAGGCAAAGTTCAGAGAAGCCCAGCGAGGGGAGTTTGTTGATCGGATCAAAATGATTTTCTTATTGTTTGGTTTTTGAGTAGCAGACAGGTTCTAGTATATAATACTATCTAGTTCTCACCTTCTTTTAATCCTAGCGTCAACATATAAGACTATTTTTAAATTAGAAAAATTAAAATATTGGACATAATTCAATATTTTTGCCTTGACGTTAAAATAGAATCAATATAACAAAACAGTGTTCATTCTGAACCACTTAAGTATTTAAATTATCGACAAGGCTTAGGTGGTTTGGGAAATGATATAACCGAAATCATTCTACCGTGTTTGCATAAAATGTAATAGCAGATTGCGGCCGTGCGGGAAGTATCAACGATTCGAATTGTGCCATCTGCTCGCATTTAGATCCCTTATAAAATGTTACTACGCATTTTCACACGTGTACACGGGATAAGCCTTGTGGCTATTTCCAAACGCAGCTTTTTATACCACTAATGGAATATACAATGTTTTGCTTTAGTGTCATAATTTTCTTTAATGTACCCTATAGCCATTCCCCGTTTAGTAACTCCGTATTTCAAGAAAAAGTAATATAAAATAAGTGATAAGTTACTTTTTATTTGAATATTATATGATGGGATAAGTTTCGTCTTTTTATCTTCCTTAAAGGTATGTGTTTTTATGTTAGAGGGGGCAAGCATTAAATAATTACCACCGCACATGAACATCTGCAACACCCTTGAGATACAACTGGTTATACTCTGGCTCACCTCGAATTGCGACTGACGATCAGTCACTCAACGAGATTTCACCAACGTAGTAGGGTGGCAGCGACCCAGACCGGAATTTTAGCCCTACCACCAACAATCATAGACCACCGCTAGGATTGACGCATACTGTATCCACTTAATTATTTATTGATGTAGTGTGAAGGTGGTTATAATTTTTAATCGATCGCAATTTAAGAGGCTTTGATTTTTCTGAGGTTTTACCAAGAGGAATTAAAGTATGATCTACTGTTATATGTCATTGAATACAATGGTAATACGTCACCTGGAGTTTGAAGTCATAGCTATCGGTATCCCCGACCGATGTCGATGTCGTGGTCAATAAGGCCATCAGCAATACATAATCAAAAACCTAGCAGTAATGACTCTGTGCTCTTATGACTCTTATTAACCAAGAGAGTGGTGCATATTTTTCACCATCTACTTATTTCTATTACAATTAGTATTGTTTTGCCGTACACATAGTACGGCACTAATAATGTAAATTTTTAAATACAGTTGATATCACAAATGATTTATTTAATGTCTTTATAGTTTAAAAAATAACTAAAGTCTATTATTCTTTTACTCTATTTCAATAATCTTAAATAGTATTATATTCGTACTGCGTATCAAGAAAGAATTTCTCAGTCTCACAAGGTCAACGATTATAGTTACATTTTTCTCTTGAAACAAGACGTAATCGAATATTATAGGCGTTGGTCCGAGAGAACTATTCACCAACTGCCTGCTACCCTGCTTGTAGCTCTGATTTATGTGACAGTTCTGTCCAACTTTCTACACCTTGTTTCTGTAACACTTGTATATGACACTGGAAATATACGACTATAGAGGGAGAAAGATAAACTGAGGGGAAAATATAAGAAAGAATTTGTACTAGCACATCTATCGTAGCAAGATATTATTGCACTGATTTCATTCATGATTTCGTGAATCTATCACGGGTAATGTTCTGGAAAATTGTTTAGAATGATACCATCACTGGAATTTCATCATCGGAAATCGAGACAAAACTTTAAATTCCATCCTTATCTATTGATGTCTGGAAATCTACAATGCGTTGAGAACTAATTTTCTCCCTCGCACAACAATTCTGTGAAGCCTTCCGTCTGCGGTCTTTCCGAACCGATATGACCTGGGAATTTTCAAGAGAAGAGCCTTTCTTCCCCTAAAAGTCAGTAAAGCAATTGCATGCCCTCTGGTGTTGATTTTCAGGCAGCGGGAATCACTTAACATCAGATGACCTTCTGCTTGTTTGCACTCTTTAATCTAATATAATAATCATATAATATTAATGGAAAAACTTATTTCTTTTCAAACTAGGCTGTGACAAACTTAAATATGCAAGATTCGCGAGTAACGAGCTTCAATAAGACGTTTGAGATTAGCTTTTATTACCAAGAACTTACGTAGCGGAGCTCGGTATACTCATAAACTCATTATAAGTTAGGCACCACACACTAAGACGTAGCTTTTTCATATAGACGGTAATTTTAATTGAGACCGCTCTCCAGATCATCAAATTCCCAAATACAAACATCAACCTTATAAGAATTACTGAATAAATAGTACATAAAAATATATTAGTTTTTTTCCCCGCCACCCTTTTACTATAGAACTGCGAGAGTGTGTCTGCACTCCTACATAGTCGATGTATACCTAAGGCACGTTCGAAACGCCTTGCTTTCTCATTTCTCGTTCCTTGTAAGGGCTGATTCTGAAACACAAATTGTAACACAAGAAAAAAACGAACAAGTGCGTTTCAAACTTGCATAGACTGCACATAAATGTTTCTGTGCCACAGTAGAAAAGAAATATCAATTTTCTTATCATTTTAATTTTTTTACATTTCATTATTAACATTTTCAAATTTTATTTTATTTTTAGCATTTTTTGTTGTAGCGGTACCAGATATACACATTCTGTAAAAGATTTCCTATCTACTTACTATGATACAAATCGCTGACAAATAGATGCCCAGACGGACAGCAATAGCTTAATAAAAGAGATCCATAAAAAAATAATAACGTCTTTTTCAGTATAATATATCGAGCAACAGGCAAAATAGACTAACAAATTTTATCTAAACAGTTAACAGTCTGATACTAATCACACCAACTTAAAATATAAACATAATTATTTAAATACCATTTTGTTTAAATAGTTCTTTATTATAAATAGCATTGAAAGTTTGCAACCAGTCCCCGTGACGCGTGGGGAATGTGAAACTATGTTAAATTAAACGCACTAAAGCCCGGTATTATAAAACCGCAGCCTTTATTGCTCACACTTTGAAAACATTCTTGTGTACTCTTATACACATTACTACAATATATGTATAACCAAACATGTTCTGAATACTTTTATCAGATAAGCCTTATATTTGACACCGTTGTGGCGTTGTGGATAGCGAGTCTGCCTCAAGCCTCGACGGTTGCGGGTTCGATTCCCGCTCGGAGCAAATGTTTGTATTAATCGTACAGGCATGTTTTCCGGTCTGGTTGTGTTTGTCCTTGTCATTGTGAATATTTCCGGACCCCCGACACAGGATATAATTATCCTAATGGGGCCGTTGAGTGTGTAGCGTTTATTTATTTATATCGATCTTATTCAATTTAAATAATGTGTAAAAATAAATACTAGCATCTGCCCGCGGTTTCGTCGGCGCGAATAACGTTTTGTAATGACGCACCTTCAATGCAATACAACTAAGTGGTTCCCGCTACAAACTTTGATTCTCTATTTCATCCTCGTGACGTTTTTTTATGATAAAATGGGGCCTGCGTTCACTTCCAAAGTCGCAGTCTATTAAATACCAATATACATCAAAATCGGTACAATGATGAACACTTTATGATATTAGATTGAATAATAATAATAAGTCTAGCTTCCATAAGACCCGTCTGTATTCAAATATAAAATAAGAATCCATTTAGCCTTTTTTGAGTGACCGAGTAACAAACATCCAAACATAAAAACGTTCACAATTATTATATGAGTATGAATTAAGTACGATAGTTTTTATTTATAAAATTTTGTTTTTTTTTTTTAAATAAAACTGTTCCTCATTTCTCGGCATTAATGTTTTCTCATGTCAAATTTTTTTAATAAGACCCTTAAACGAGCTTCTTACACTGATTTATGACCACCTTGTCGAAACAGCGGAAAACGTATTTATTACGATTCTCCCATTAAGTACCGGCTTTAAGAAATACTATCATAAAAGTTCAGCTAAAATTTTTAATTTCTAAAATTATATAGCTAATTTTAGGCATCTTTTACAGGTAAAATGTTTTTTTTTTATTTATATATTTAACTTATATAACAACATAATATTTCTCCGATGACGTCCTTAGGCGTGGTTCGGCTTCGCAGGAGGCACCATAACGACGGAATCAAATTTGAGCCCCCGTGAGGGCTGCCCTTTATCACGGCTGAGTCTCTATACTCGCCCCCCCGCCCGGTGACGCTGTCAAGGCCAGTAGGGCCAACAGCAATACACATGCGAAAAAAAAAAATTTACAGTTCAATACTAACTAATAATTACAACTGTACAAATTATATCCGAGGGGAATGGTGGCAAGAATGTGCTTCTTTGGGCAAAAAATGAGACAGCTTTCCTGTAACCTGTGGAGGAAAACAGCTCAAGTGTTTCTGCTGCAAATGGAAGGAAGTTGTAATTTGGCCTATGTAACGAATACTTACGCTGTTTACAGATTTCAGCTTTTCCGCAGCGGTTCCCCTGTAATACCGACTACCTGACATGAGACGGAGCCAATGTATCAACGCAAGTGGTTTCCCATAAAAGAGCCCATTCCCTTTCTCAGGAAACCAGCGCTAAAACATCAGGTCTATTACCATCATCTCTTCTCATTCCACTTGGCTCAATAAGAGGAAGAATATCGATAGTGGCAAGAGCTCTTTTGAAGGTATCGTTTAGTGAAATGTTATATTATAAATAATATTGTTTCGAAAATCTTTAGAGGACTGAAGGAAAATTGGAATTGAGGTCTCTTATCAATCAGATTTGTTCTTGTGATCTACCTAAAATTTATTGCTATGAAAATCCATAAATAGCATTTGTTGAAGAAGATGTCGTAAATCCAAAGTACATAATAAGTAATATTTATCAAACGCTTCTAAAAATATATCTCAAAGACTTAGAAGTTGTTAACGTCCTCAGGTGTGCGCGTCGGATCATCTCGCGCGGAATATTTTTCTCTTACAATTTCAATTCGTATTTTCGTCGACAAAATTCTTATGATTATAGCTTTTAGCAGTGACAAGGACATGAAAAAAATATTATTTAATGTATTGTCTGGTTTTGCTGCTTTACGTTTTCGAATAATTACCTTCTCAAGTTGGAAATCTTAGGTTAATAATCGTCCTGTATTTCTCAGTTTTTATCTGTTGCTTTTTTTTTTTTTTTTTTTTTTTTTTTTTATGTTACATGTTGGCAAACAAGCATACGGCCCACCTGATGGTAAGTGGTTGCCGTAGCCTATGAGCGCTTGCAGAACCATTAGTAGGCGCCACTCACGCTTTGCCAACCTCGAGATATTAGTTCTTAAATCTCCTCTGCCCAGTAATTTCACTAGCGTACAGTGCCCTTCAAACCGGAACACAGTAATGCCTAAGCACTACTATTTGGCGGCAGAATATTGGACACTGCGGTGGTACCTACCTAGCCGGCCTCTTGCAACAAAAGACCTACCACCAGTGTGACTGATTGCACTGGTGGAATAATCTCTGCTGTGGCAGAGGTTATCCCAACAGCGGGCGATGGGGTCGTCACATCCCGACGCCGATTAAACCGATTGCTACATCGATTTATAATAATTAAATTATTTTGCTTTTTGATACTGCTTCTTTGTTTTATCAGACTAAGCACTTTCAAATGTCATTGTGTAATGCTTGCTTATTTATTTATTTCCGTACGAAGATCGGTAGTCAAAATAAGAAAACACTTTAAGTCATTCATATGTCTCATAAAGCATCATAATAGTGCCTTTTACAGTTGTTATAAGACACTTAATTACATTTAACCATTAATATTGCTCTAAATAAAACTAATTACCTAGTTATCAAGAAATAAATTACTTAATTTTCAAACACTTATGTATATACTTGTATAACGTTTGTTGACCACGGCGAGTAAGTAATGAATGCGATGAGATATTATAATTATATTAACCAACTAATATAATAATAATAATAATTAATGTAGTAATAGAGTTCTCATTATTATTTCTTTAGTCAACCTCCAAAAAACCTCAAATATTAGATTTCAATATAGTGAGATATCTAAAAGTCAAAACATTTTGGTGAACAAAGTAATGCGTATTAAGTGACACGAAAACTGAGTTAGGTTTTGATAAACTCGGAAACGTAACGAGTTCTATACAATAGTCGAACAAGCTATGAAGTACACCGCGTAAAGGAGAACAATACATAATGTACCCACTTAACTAGAACATACTCGAAGATAAATCTTAAAGCTATTGTTGTATCCAACCTAGCAAGAGGCTTACGCTTAGTTTGACGGAAATGAGAGAATTAGTGTCACACAAAGGATAATGTCCTTGTTTGGAAATAAGATATGAAGCAAATTTATTACTTTATTAGAATCAAGTTAAGATTATCTACTATATAATAGTGGTGCAGAACTGTGACAAGTGATTTATTTACTTATTCTTTATTGTACACCACAAAAAAAGAATTCAAAATTTATTAATAAAAGAAAAAAATGTACAACAGGCGGTCTTATCGCTTATCAACGATTTCTTCCAGACAACCTTGGGCTAAGAAAAATGCTAATTAAAGGGTAGATGGTTCAATTGATGCCTTCGAAGGCGAAAATCTTCTTTGGGTCACTGAGGCAGCATATTAAATAAGTAAAGATTAATAATGATAATACGTTTCTTGTAAAATTTAAACAAGATAATTGTAAAGAAAACCTTACAATTGTGTCTTTTATGCGACTAAGTTGTAAACAAGTATACGACGGTACCCACCTGATGCTAAGTAGTCTATGAGCGCTTGCAGCATTCAATATTCATTTGTAGGTGATACTACGGTGTTGCCAACCTTGAGATATTATTTCTTAAATCTCCTTTTCCCAGTAAGCAATAAAACTAGCTACAGTGTCCTTTAACCCGAAACAATGCAATGCAAAATACACTACTGCTGTGTGGTAGAATATCTGGCACTGCGGTGGTACATAACCAGACGGCCTCTTGCAGTAAAAGGTAAAATATTTAAATAAAAATCTGTAGTTTTTAATTGAAGAAATAATAATAACAAAACTCAAGACACTCCACAACTTTATACTCTATCACAAAATAACTGATAGCTAGGGCAACATATTAAAATACTCACATGCACACACCCTGCCACTCGTCCGTCCACTTTGAAGGATGCTCGATAGGACTGTCAAACATGGCCCAGATTTAATTAAAGACCTTACAACTCTGCCCGTTTTAATATTGCCAGTTACGTTAATTATATATATATATTACTAGCGGCCCGCTCCGGCTTCGCACGGGTATAAAATATATAGCTTATGTCATTACAATTATACATATAAACCTTCCGCTTCAATCACTCTATCTATTAAAAGAAACCGCATCAAAATCCGTTGCGTAGTTTTAAAGATTTAAGCATACATAGGGACAGAGAAAGCGACTTTGTTTTATACTATGTAGTGATACCACAAATAAATTAGATTTAGACGACAATTTAACAATTACAATCACAATTTATTTTTATGTAATTTATTTTGAATGTTATTCAACGTATTACGAAGCCATAGTTTTACAAATATTCTCTCAAAGATGACGTTTTAAGGAAAAATAAAGTACCGATGTCAACATAATAGAATAAGAACGCTAATTACTCGTAGGTATTACTAGTGAGCGGCGTCGTCTATTTAAGGAAATAAAACGCCTTACTAAGTTTCTACGAATAACTATTCTATCTAGTGGTAGTTAAGGAAGAGTAGCTACATATATTTAACCGAAAAAATCCTTTTAATATTATAAATGTGAAAGTTTGTATGGTTGAAAATTTGGATGTTTGGAATGATGAAATGTTTGTATATATGTTAATTTAGCAAATGAATTTTAATCAAAATGAAATTTAGCATAGATTGCTTATTAAGTGAATTAGCGCATAGAATTTTAAGTCAGAAAAAGTTTTGTTTTTATACTTTATGACTGTTGGCAAACAAAGATACAGTCCACCTTATAGTAAGCAGTTATTGCAACCTATGAAGACTTATTATACTTGAAGTATCAACCAACAACAATGAACTTTTCAACCCTCGGGATAGTAGGAAAGGGATGAGAAAGGGAAACAGGAACAGTTACAGTGAGGAAGGGAGATTGGACCTCCGGCGCTCTCACCCGTCGCACGAAACGCGACAACGTACACCGATTTTCTGTGAGAGGGTAGTACTTCCTACTGCTGCTTTCTACGGCTCTACTGCTACTGACTATCAAAAATCGGTCTACAGGCAGTTATTCACATGGAATTATGTTTTAATGTTTATAGCTCCATCACGCAAAAACGGATAAAAGGATTTCGGTGAAATTTTATACATAAATATTTTACTATACATAAATATTTTTATTTTCTGGTTCATTTCCTATGGAACAGACAAAAACGAACTAAATAACATATTAATTTAAATTTGGTATAATAATTATGTAGATGTATTTTATGGCGCTTGCGGCGCCGCTCGTGTGTGGTGCACCGATTTTTGCTTATGGCACGGAGCCCTAATTTTTTTCTACAATAAAAATATAACATTAGGTACCTACCGGTGAAAGTCTCGTTAAAATAAGTGCAACCGCTTCAGAGATTCCGGAAAAAACAGACAATTTTTTTTAATTTTTATGATTTTTTATGTATTTTTTTTTTTACATACCATATGCATTTAGTAAAAAACTATTAATTTGGAATTACACTTCAATGTTATTTCTTTTTATAGATTTTTTTCAAATGACGGATTTACGGGATTGTGCTAATGTGAAATAAGTAATTGCATTGATACTATACGTTCAAATTGTGCTAAGAAGTATTCTAAGAAAGAAATAGCATTACAATTTTCTTAATTGGAAATATACTTTACTCTATATTCCATACTTTTTATTTCAATACTTGCATCAAGTACAATATTTCTGCAAGATTGAGTGCAATCTAGAGTGCCTTTTGAGGACGGATGCGAATCTTTTTAGACTTGCTTTTATTATACTAGTAGTTCTTGCCCGTGGCCTTGCCCGCGTGAATGACGATTTTCGATGATCTTTCATTCTCTATATCACTTCCTTCAGGTTTTTTTTTTTCGTAGCAATAGTAGTCTATAACCGTACCAATTGTCCTGTGTACAAAAATTTATCATAATCTGTGCAAAAAATCACGCTCGGATTTATGATACAATTAAGTTAGAATATCAATAGTTATATCACCAGTAGCACTATCTGATACCATATAACACACAGTTTACGTTTTTACTTCAACCTCGAATGTAATTCGAAATATAATTTGCAGATTTCAATAGCTTATATGAAAAAAGAGACAGGGACAGAGGGAGAGAAAGAGAGAGATAGTTGCGCACCCAGCTGCGGACTCACTTGCTAGTGTGCTCATTTGCTTGTAGTAAGCTCGATACACACTGCGTACGGCATTTCGTTATGTGACGATTTCTACTAAATCGAAGTACCCGTAAGCCGCCGTTATAGAACTTTGTTTCAAAAATTACTTCTCTGGCACGATCTACAAAACTAATCAAAACTGTATAACGTATGGGAATATTTCAAATTTATATCTGAGTTCTGAATATTAAAATTATGCTATGCTGTTAGTGGATAAGTGATGCTTAGGATGATTTTAAACTATATAAAATATATGCTTTTGCTATTTAGAATTATTTTTAGTCTTAATAATTAAATACTTCGGACACCTTTTTTAGAATACTCCGCCCGCAGAAGAGGGGTGAGTTTAAGTACTCTTTAAGTTTATCTGGAAAAAAAGTAAAATACAATTTATGTTATAAATACTTTAAATTATAATAAAACATCAAATGATTGATTGATTTTAATTTGAGTGGCTTTTAGATATTGTTAACATTAAAACAATCAAGTCAAATACACTTCGCACCCAACTCAAAATTGGTAGGATTGTTTAAAGCACTATCATAAATGAAGTCTAAAAAAATTAGCGGTCCGACACTTGGAAAAAATTTTACTGGAGGTCAAAGATTACAAAAGCGGGTTTTTATCATAAAATTAGCTTAGACAAAAGTTGTAGATCAGATAATTATGTATAAAAAATGTTTCATACTTTTTCCTAAGAGCCACCTTTTCACCGTTTATTCAAAAAGTTGGAAGAATTGTAATCGTCATAATGCGTCAAATGAATGCGAATTTTTATATGTTCCCTCCTATTTTTTGATCTAATTTGACCGGACTGTCTGTCATTTCATTCAAATCCATAAATCCCTTGTTGACACCCATGTGTGGCCGGGTCTACTAGTAGCATTAATTCCTCTACCCCACATAATGAAGATAGTTTTAGATGAATGAATCAGCTAATAGCTGTTGGGATAACCTCTGTCACAGCAGAGATTATTCCACCAGTGCAATCAGTCACATTGGTGGTACGTCTTTTGTTGCAAGAGGCCGGCTAGGTAGGTACCACCGCAGTGTCCAATATTCTGCCGCCAAATAGTAGTGCTTAGGCACTACTGTGTTCCGGTTTGAAGGGCATTGTACGCTAGTGAAATTACTGGGCGTACGAGATTTAAGAACTAATATCTCGAGGTTGGCAACGCGCGAGTGGCACCTACTAATGGTGCTGCAAGCGCTCATAGGCTGCGGCAGCCACTTACCATCAGGTGGGCCGTATGCTTGTTTGCCAACTTCTAACATAAAAAATAAAAATAATAATAATAATACTGTGCCATCTCCAAAAAGGGTTTCATTTTGTTCTTTTCAATAGCTCGACTCTCCTCCGACGCTGACGATACGAAAAATGCAAATAGGTTTTTTGTCACTTTTCTATGCTCTATAATTTTGATTTTACACATTTTTCAACTATTTTTCATAATTGTTGGGATGTGAAACGAAAAAATCAATCAGGTAGTGACACTTATCTTTCACCGTGATGCCTTAAGAACCTGGACGTAAAAACCAGAATCACTTTATTTTTATCATAATCATGATAATTCAAAGTATGAAATAAATATCACTTTAAGTTTGAAAAAAATTGCTCTAAATAGGTGATGCATGTGATCTTCGGGGCTATTTTTATTCAGTTTCTTTTGCGTAAAATCCTAATTATATTTTCTTATATAAAAGTTGCCAAGATTATTTATTCTTCATAATATTAGTTATCTGCCAATGCAATTCCTGTCAAAATTAGACCGGACGGATAGGCAGGGATAGACAGAAAAAATGTTGTTTATTATAAGTCTTATATATTATGCAAAGCTGTTACTTTAACATTAAAAACAGACACTTAAATTTTATGTATTTGTATAAATGTAATGTTTTTTTACCAGCGCGGCGTTTGAGAAACAAGACTCAGAAACTGGAGCAGAAGTGCCACATAATATAGTGCAGCAAGCGCGGTAACTGGCAGTTTGTGAATAGTTCTGTCGGGCTACCACATAATATGACGTTCGATTGATTGACTGTAATAAGGAAAAATAAATCTAATACTCTACACTATGAATATTAAGCTTCAATTTACCAGTTGTGTACGTTTATGATGGAATCAACAGCAGATATTGCGGCCTTCCTGTTATAGTTATTTAAAAATTGAATGGAGTTGTGGCGCAGCGGTAGCGAACCTGCCTTAAGCGCCACAGGTCGCGGGTTTGATTCCCGCTCGGAGCAGATGTTTGTATTGACCATAAAGGCATGTTTTCCGGTGGATGGGTGGGTGTATTTGTCCTTGTCCTTGTGTATGTTTCTGGACCGCCGACACAGGATATAACTACCCTAATGGGGCCATTGGGGGTCCGGAGTGTTTAGCGTGTGTAGCATAAAAAAAATTTGGCAACATTGAATATGTCCCAACATTCTAACTTCTACAGAATATCGACGTGGCGATGAGAGTGAGTTCAAGAAGTTATAGACCGAAAATCCTATGACCTCATTCTTTTTCCTTCTTCTTCCCCATCCTCTCCTACCCCCTATCTTACAAGCCATTGCACTGTAATGCCACTTGTGTCACTGCGTAAATATGCCAGGGTAATTAGAAAATAAAAATAAGCTTGTTTCGATAAGCCTTTTACGTAACAGATATACAATAACACCTACGATTCTAAAATGCTTTATGATTTTTAGTTTTATTTCAATCCGGATTTTTGATTATATTATAATATAACCGAAAACGTTTCACCATATTTGCATAAAATGTAATCGTGCCGTCTGCTCACATTTAGATCCCTTATAAAATGTTACTACGCATTTTCACACCTGTATAAAAAAAATCTTTTGCTTATTTGGATTGCAGTCTTTTTATCTTTCTACCGACATGCATCAAAAGGAAGGTAATGTTTTCCGAGTTTATGTAAGTATGTACGCATTAGCATCGCAATATCTGTAATAAATTGGGGGATTTTATTCATAAAAACACTTTTGATTCACAATTTAGCCAATTGCAGTAAAGGTTCGTCATTGAAAATCGTTATAAACGCGGGCAATGCAACGAGCGTAAGCTACTGATTAATAAAAAGATGGGTGGTATCAGGTGTGTTGAGCTTTTAACCAATTTCGAAAAAAGGAGAAGGTTTTCAATTCGACTGAATATTTTATGAAATGAATTTTATGAAACTAGTGAACTTTCGGCTCGGTTAAGCGAATTTATTTTTTAAATTGAAAGCTGGTGCTATATGGGTGTAGTCCCATAGTCCCATTTGATCAAGTTCTGACAATTGTCTCCATGGGAAATCTATATAAGTCTTAAATTTGCATTAAGTATGTGCCCAAAAAAACGGATTTACAATTTCGATGGCATTATTTTTCAGTAAGTACCTAAATATCGAAAAAGATACCAAATAACTAAAAAGTATAACATAAAATAATTTTTAGAAAAATTGATACCGACTTCAAAACTGATAAGCAAAAAAATAAAATAATACTATCCTTCCCTGGCCCTGTGTGCCGATATATTAATTAGCACCAATGATGAACGTCGGAGGACCCGGTTCGACGTGTCGGCGTTTGTACGCAAATGTGATTGCCTCCATGGCGCTCTATGGCGCGCCGGTGTGGGTGGATGCCCTGAATGCCAGCAATAGGGCTCTGCTGAGGCGCCCTCAGCGAGTCATGGCTATCAGGGCAATCCGAGGCTACCGCACCATTGGCTTTGAGGCGGCATGCGCCTTGGCGGGATCACTCCCGTGGGAGCTCCAAGCGGAGCTGTCTGCCTTCCTATATAGGAAAAGGGGCGAGGCGCGTGACATGGGCAGGCAATACTACCCCACCGATCTGGAGAGATGGAGAAGAAGGAGCAGTGCAGCTATGATTGCGAGGTGGTCGGAAGAACTCCTAGAGCCGACGGCTGGATATTGGGCTATTGCCGGCATCCAGCCGTCGCTCAGGAAATGGGTCGAGCGCAAGTCGGGCTCCCTGACTTACCACCTTGCGCAGGTGCTATCGGGACACGGGTGCTTTGACAGGTACCTGCACACTATTGTGTGCAGAGAGTCAAGCCCCGTGTGCCGCTCGTGTGACTGGGGGGTGGACGACACCGCCCAGCATACGCTGGAAGTGTCCGGCATGGACAGCTGATCCACTGCGCCTAATGGCTGTTGTCGGAGTCGACTTGACATTGCCCAATACCATCCGGGCAATGCTGGCCAGTAGGAGCGCGTGGACGGCGGTCTCCGAGTTTTGCGAGACCGTCATGTCCCGCAAAAGGGAGGCCCAACGCCTGCATATTGACGACCCCCTGGTGGAGGCGTCGAGGCGTCGGAGGACGGGGCAGCGTAAGAGGTGGTGGCACCAGGCTACGCTGCCCTAGTGGGTGACCTGCTGGCGAATGTCGCTAGGGCGACAGACGTCGGCATTGCACAGGCGCCCCGCGAGGATGAGAGTGAGCCTTATGGGTTTCTGCTCGCTCTCATGCCCTAACAGGGCGAGGAGGGTCTGCGTCTGTTTTTGACGCAAACAAACGTTGCGACGGTCAGACTCAGTCGACTGCGTAGTGACGAAACCTGGTGGAATTAGTACCAATAATGTTAAATAGCACTGACTTCTGAAGAATTTTTTTTTTATTTTTAAATTTTTAGTTCGAATTTTTATATTTTTTAATTACCTCACTCATTATGAAACTATGAATACATATTATTTTTATACTGTTGGATTGTCACAGTTTTCTTTTATTAACTACTCCACGATCAAGCGTCAAGTTTCATAGAAGAAGGAAAATATAGAATTATTGATATGACTTGTTATATAATTCAGGATCGACAATTTTAGATTCTATTTCTTCAAATATTATATCAGTAGGAACTGACACATCGTGACCCTCTTCAAACGCATTTGTTGGGGCTTCCATGAAATCATTTTTTTTTACCTATACGAAAATATTTACAGCGTTATATTTTTAGTTATTATCAATAGTATTTTTTTCTATCATTTTCTTCTGAGACGCCAATAGCTAAGTGCGCTCACTGATCGGTAAACGATCGGTGGGCTAAGCAACTTTAGGCGCGGTCAGTCACTAGATGGGTGATCGCACAGTGGTATATCAACTGAGCGTCTCCGTGTTTCGGAGGGCACGAATCAGTCAGTCCCGGCTGTTATCAACTTGACAGAATCGAAAAGTTAAGTCAGAAGCCTATACGACCTGAAAAGATCTGCCACTAAGGTGGCCACTAACCACTCCATACAAAGAAGAAGAATGTCCTTCTTCGTCCTAGCATTATTCCCGGTATTTTATTAACCTGGAGTCTGCTTATTACTCTTATCCGGATTTGACAGGTTACTAGTTTTTACACTGAGCGATTGCCATCTGACCTCCGCAACCCTAAGGGCGAACCAGTAACTCATTGGATAAGAGCAATTTACTTATCAATGCTAACGATCAATATCAGATATTATGTTATAACCGGAACTGACAGCTTAACGTGCTCTCCGAGGCAACATTTGCCCGAGCGGGAATCGAACCCGCAACCGTCAAGACTAAAGGCAGACCCGCTACCCATAACGCCACAACGGTGTCAAGAAGAAGAATATCCATTTCTTATAGAGGGCATTGCTAAGCAGTTAGCGGGAATGAATTTTATATTGGAACATCAATACTGAAAAATTACTTCCTTTTCTCCTGTCGTCCTTTCTTACAACGAGTCTAGACTAGTCGAGACCTGGCAGGATCATTAATCACACCTGTGAGATCGGTTACATATGTTCCTAGAAATTCCTGTAGAAAATATGTTACAAATAAAAGAAAAGCAACTCGTAAAATGTATTGATATTAATAACATTATCAATTCGAGTGTATTACTTGAATGAATTATTGAAAAAAATATATAGATATAAACGGTATTCATATGCTTTACTTATTGGTAGTATATAAATGTATGTCCTATGCTCATTCATAATGACAAATGTCACCCACCCGTCGGTGCCCCTTCGTAATTTCAACACCAACGCAAAGGAACATAATTACAGGCTAGGATCTTATGATTATATTGTGCAATACCTTGTGAAGACCTTGTGGCGCAGTTGTAGCGAACCTGCCGGCAGGTTCCATTCCCGGTCGGAGGAGATGTTTGTATTGACCATACATACAGGCATGCTGGTCGTTGTGTATGTCTCCGAACCCCCTGACACAGGATATAACTATCCTAATGGCGTGAGTGTGTAGCGTTTACTTATAATAACTAATTTAGCTACATAATCCTTAGAGAAGACGCTGTAGTATTTGCTTAGTTAACGGTGAAGCAAGTTGATCGCTCGACCGTTGTCAATCTTCACTAATACAATAACATAGACTTGTCAAAAATGTTATTATAAATGCGAAAGTAGCCCTGTCTGTCTGTTGCGCTTTCACGCTAAAACAACTGAACCGATTTTAATGAAATTTAGTCCACAAATAGTTTGGAGCCTGACAAAGGACATAGGCTACTTTTTAATGTAAAAAAGGGATTAAAAGGAAGAGGGGGTAAAACAATTGGAATGTATGGAAGTATCGTCATTTATGGTGCTAGAAGCTTGAAACTTATTTTTTAGGCAATTGATTCGATATAAACAAAACAAAACTCTCAAGGGTGTAAAATAATTATAGGGAATAGGGGAAAAAAGTTTGTATGGAAATACGGCAAATAACTCATTAAAGTTATTATACTTAAGCGTCTTATTTGTAAAATACTTAATATTCTTTATAAATGCTCACAAAAAACTTGTTTTTCACTGCCAAATATAAAGAAACAAACTCTTTATTTATGGTTAGGTTAGATAATGAAAGTTTTGGTAAAATTAATACAATAGTATATCTAGAAATAACACTAGATTAGAAACTTCAGCGGAACTCCCATTTAACATCCCCGGCAGGAAGCCTCAGCTCCGCTGCTTACGCGGTTAGAAAGTCAAACAACTAACTGATATTGATACTACGCGATTAGTTTACTTTAGTTACTTTCCCAATATCAGTATATTATTTTATGGTAATGCTATATTATATTGAGATTATTGTACATTTTATTGGCATCGGGACGTGAAGACCCCATCGCCCGCTGTTGGCATAATCTCTGCCACAGCAGAGGTTACACTGGTAGGTCTTTTGTTCCAAGAAACCAGCTAGGTAGGTACCACCGCAGTGTCAAATATTCTACCGCAGAGCAGTAGTTTCTTTGGCATAATTGTGCACCTCACACCACGCACCTGCATGTGTTCTGGTGTTGCAGATGTTCATGGGCGGCGGTGATCACTTAACATCAAGTGAGGCCCCTGCCCGTTTGCCCAATCTTACATAAAAAAAACCTTAACTGAGATTGTTTTACTATTTAAATTGAAGTTCGTGGTACATGAACGTGGTGAGTTATAATCTTGGAGCTAAAGAATTCGAATTTTATTTAAAGCGAATAGAATCATTTTTATTGCATTCATATATTAATAGATTCTTTTAGATTAGTTTAGTAGAAACAGTAACAAAAATTGTATTAACGCCAAAATAAAGTAAAATTTTATGACACAAAAATAAAAACGTGACTCGGAATATGGTGGGAACGAAGTTATTTTGGCTATCTACCAAAAGTTCATAATTAACACTATTTATTACAAAAAATTTACTATATGGAAAAAATAGACATGGATTTATTTCCGTGAATACTTACTTGTGACGGTCTTTCTACTAGAGGTCAACTTAAATTGGATAGTAGCAAAATATGGATGTGCTGTGAAAAGTCTTATTATACTTTTTCGGCTTAACTCCCATACGCTCAGAGCAATTAACACCCGATAGGAACTTTGTTCCAAAACTTGGCTTGGCTATAGAAGCCTTAATGAAAATTAAAATTAAAATAAAGAAATACGCTATTAATATATAATAAGAGGGCTCTAAGCTATTCAATTATATATTGAAAAATCAGAACGTAGCACATCTACGGCCGCTTACCGCTAGGCCGTTACGACCAATAAATTTTATTTTATGTATGTTCCACGATCGAAAAGCTTGAAAACTGTAGTTTTGCTACGCGACTAAATTTATAACAGCTTAGCTACTAACTTGCTCTATAAAGAGCAATAAACGAAGTAATTAAATTATAAAGTGATAAAATATTTTATTTATTTGTTTAATATTGTATTATAGTGATAAATCAAAAAAACAAGTGCAGTGCGGCCTTCTGTTAGCGATTACTGTGGCCTATAGGCGACGTGGAAAAACAGTATAACATAATGTTATGTGACTAAAGATGTAAAGAAAAGAGAGAGAAAGAAGTTCTGCTTCCAGCGCCTTTTATGATCCAACAATCGTACGAATATTGCGTGCTTCCCTAATCAAGCTGAGGAACAGTTAAAGCGTCAAAACTTGCAACTTTATCATATATGGACGCAAATAAGAAATACCATGTCAACCCACACTGTCAAATGAAATGTCATTTCGAGAAAAACGCGTTTGAAAATTTTGAACAAACTTACTTTATATGATTTTTTTTATGTATTGGTCAAGTTTTGCCATTTTCAGATTTATGTAAGTTATTTTACTTATTTTCACAAAAATAAGTGTACAAACTGCATATTTCGTATATAATATAACCCAAAAATTGCATAATTAAAAAATGGCTTTTTAGAAGTTTTAAAGCTTAAAACCCTACAAATATTAAAGAAAAATGTTCTTCAGCCATTTACCAATACTGCATATATAACTCAGTTTTTTCAATTTTGTGGTTTTGACATGGTATTGCTTATTTGCGTCCATATCATAATTATCAACCACCGGTATGGAAATGTTTTGACTGTTCAATTTTAAAGTAAATCACGAATAATATTTATCTTTTTAGAAAGTAGCTCACTTCCTTCCACAGATCCACCTAGCTCCCACTAGAATTTTAGTGCCTTTTATTTATAAGTCCGTCAAGATTTTGATTGTTATTTAATTAAGGCGCTTCCCCTAGCAAACCGTTTTGAGCGTTGGGGTCGTTTCTACCTCTCCCTGCGACCTTCAATGTACATACGTAGCGTAAGAATTGATCTACGGACAGATTTAGAATTTAAATTCGTGGTTCTTCCATTACGTACGTAAATTACGTATATCATTATAATATATTGTCATCTTATATCAACAACAGGTCCCGATAATAAAAAAAATATTTCAAATGAACAATTAATAAAATGGTTGAGTTAAAAGAAAAAATGAAATAAATTAAATTTTTAAACTAGCCTTTATTGCCAGAAGCTGGCTACGTAGGTACAATCACCGCAGTGTGAGATATTCTTTCCAAAGCAGTAGTGTATTTTGCACTACTGTGTTTCGGTTTGAAAGCCACTGTAGCTTGTGAAATAACTGGACAAAGGATATATAAGAATGAAAATATCTCGACGTTGGCAACGCCTGTCACCTTCCAATGAAAAGTGTTGCAAGCGCTCATAGGCTACTACGATAACCTCTTACCATCAGGTAGACAGTATTTATCAGTATTTATATATATATATAGGTATCAGTTATTACTTGCCAACTAAACTGTCACATAAAAAAAGATTTTCTCTCAAAACTCATTGAGTGAATCTACTCGACTAAATTTATATATTTCTCGCTATCTGGATTTTAATAGATATTCGGGGTTCCTAAAATAAGTCGTAATTTCTATAAAATAAATTCCAGGACTTTTGATTGTAACTTTGTTTATTATAACTTAAACATAGAGTGAAAGGTTAAAATTAATTTCAAACAAATATTTTATTTAACGAATTAATGAAATGTCACATAAATCTTATTTCTAGTAATTATATTTACAAACTTGTTTTAATTGCGAGCAATTTCTTCTGGAGACAATGTCAAGTTTCAAGTTGCCCTAATTATGATTCCAAATGTATCTCCAAGTTGGGACTTAAATTGTTCGCGATTCGGGTCACGTAGTGCTTAACCCCCGAGGTTAGTATTTCCCGTCGGAACTTCTTGTTTTGACGCTTTATGCTTAAGTAAAGTTGCTTAATTTATCTACGCGCATTAAAGGAACCGGACTCAGTTAAGTCCAATGAAAAATATAATAAGTCTATGTATTTAAAATATATATTCGGATCATGTTGACAGGAAGTCTCAACGGTGGCGGGATTGATTCCCGCTCGAAGTAGATGTTGTAGGTGCGTGTTCCGATCTGGGTTGCTATGATTGTGTTTATGTATATAATCAGATCCCGAAACTGAATATTACTATCTTACGGGGAGGTGTTGAGTGTGTAGTGTTTATTTATGTATTTATTTACGGTAGTGAATACATAGTTATAAGAAGCCATTTTGTCAAGACATTTGATAATTCTCCTCTCCTTCCTTGCGATAAAGAAAATATATTTATAAAAATCATAATATTTCAAGAAATAATTAATGTGAGAGGTGCACCTGACATGTCACCACATGACCATTTTGCCGTAGAACTCAAACACAAATAAAATATTCACATTACGAACTTCATAAAACTGACTTAAGCTCAAAATCGAACGCAGTGAAAGTTTTATTAACTTATTCAAAACAAACTACTTTCCAACGTAAACTAATATCTCAATATTTTGAATTTATAATACTAGTTTATACTATACTACCGCCGTTTCACTCGCGTTATTGTAGTTGTTATGTCCGACGGCCATCTAAAATTCAATCGAAAATTTATAATTTTTGTCTAGTCTCTACCTTCCGACAACAGTCGTGGGTGTCCTCGGAATATCAGGTTTGGGAATTTATTCCCATCACACTTAAGAGGTAGCACCATTTTGGGGCATGACACTACAAGGAAATGTCACGAGGTTCAACTTGTAGGACAAATTGATTTTAGTTTAGTTTTAATTAAGAAAAATATGTAGCTGTACTTTAAGTTTTCGGATAAGTTTTATGATTATTTTTTAGTTAAATTAATTTATCTTTCTTTCTTTCTTTAAAAGTTATTTTTCTGCTTAATAATAAAGATACATAAATCAATACTTTTTTCGAAATTGATACGTCCTGGAGTTCGTTTATTAATAAATCTCACAGTGATATTACATTTTTTCGGAATAAAAAGTATTCTTTGTTTTAATCCCGGTAATAAAATTTGTATGCCAAATTTACACCAAATACGTTCTGCCATTGTTTCGCGATTGAGTGTACTTTTATTCACTTCACACTTTCATTCACTTTTATAATATTAGTAGGACAGGATTAAATAACGTTTATAAAATAAGTGAAGCTGTCGATAGCAGTTACTATAACCAATATTGCCATCCTCTTCGGACCGCAGTGGGTTTGATTAGTTCCAGTCTCGTTCAAGACAAAAGTAACGTTTACTGTTATAGACGTCGTTCTCTTGAAATACTGGCTTTGTTTCAATTTTCTCTATTGAGGAAATTCCAATTATCTTCTGTATTGTCATTTCGATTAGTGGCTATTTAAACTGAAACTATTTGAATCGACAATTAAAATCGTTTTAGTTTACAAACAGCTAATACTGTTTTAAAATAATGTTTAACTTATCAATAGTTATTAGATATATAAATAATTATAACTATACGAGTCATGTCCACGGGAAATGGTAGCAAGCGTGCTAGCAGCATTTCCACGCTGAATCCCCATCCTAATTCTTTGGGTGAAAAATGAATGAGACGTATCACGTATGGAGGCAATGAGAGAAGGTGTAATATCTTATAAAAATTGTTTTGCAGTAACGCTCCATGGCTCCAAGTGTTACTACTGCAAACTGTAGGTAACTTAGTATATTTATGTTTATTATATCATTAATATTTATAACACTAGATATAATAATATATTTAATAATTATTTAAGTAATAATATCATATACATTACACATTCAATTACACACTACACTTCATACATACACATAATAATATAATACAAAACAAGAAAATATTATTTATATTTAATTCACGCGCATACTCGGGTGAAACCCGTAGCATGCGACGGAATACCTGTTGGGACGAGTAATAATATTAAATTATTTCACATGTACCGACATTAGACACATCGAAATAACTATCCAGTCGGCCTTAACCTCTCGGTGCGATACGCAAGTTAATTACTTCTCTGTCATAGTATATTGTCTTATTACGTGTGTGTTTCGTGTGTCCTATCTTCTATTTTCTTGTATCTTCTTGTCTAACCTTCTGACTGTACTTTTGTTCGTGTGTTGTGTTAAATACAAACTATCTTTAAATTCAGTGTGGACTTTCTTTTTCCTGTTCCTGCTATAAGGTTAAGACTTACAACACTACACAAACGGCACAAGGATGTAATTTTGATTCGCCGCTTACGGAATTTAGCTTATTCTCCAGCGGCTCCCACCCATAACACCGTTTTCACGTAGTTTAAGTCTTTTCAATAAATTTCGTAACCGTAAGATGTTCTAAATATAATTGAGCTAAGTATTTTTATTTAAAAATTATTTTGAGCCATTCAAGTTTTAAAATAATTCTTAAATTGAATTCTGAAAGAGTTATTTTTAGTCTAACACCTACAGTTTTCCGTTTGCGTGAAATGGAATGACGCAGAACCCTCGTCGGCATGACGTTATAATCGGTGATACACGTTAATATTATTATGGTTTGTTTTATATGGGTATTTTATCCATTTACCGTCTCTTCGTCGTCAAATTATTCAAGTCCACGGCATGACGTAGGTCTCTCTGAACTACCTTTTTCTAGCCACCTTTTTCTCTTGTATGTTTCTATATATACATATTATATAGAATATATGTTTTCTGTAACCATTTTGATTACTAATTGTATACGTAACTAAAAATGGTTAATGTTTTTTTAAAACAATACTCTTATATTTGAAATAGCTGCGTAATTAGACTAGTGTGAAACATAGATACAAATGAATGGTGTTACAAGCTCTCATACGCTCAGACCACTGCTTATCATAACGTGAGTCGTATGTTTACTTGCCAACTTTTTAACATAGAAAAGACAGCAAACCTTATAGACAAAGTTGACAAACTATTGTGCTTGTGAAACAACTGACTAATAGTAAATATATCCTCTGTAGCCATTTTATATATTGTCCGAAGACATAGCGGATATCACACCCAAGCCTAGCTCTCTCCAGCAACCACAAGACGATCCGTTACACGGATCACTCGTTCGGGAAGGAAAATCCATTTTCCGGATTATTAAGTTCCGTAGACATGGCCTCTGAGGGGGATGACGTAGACATATTTTATTTACTTATTACTATCAACACAAATATTATATGTATAATATATATATTTATGCATTAAAGAAACTTTCATGCGCACAAACATATATATTTAACTTAATATAAATAATCATGAATATCGCAAAAAATGAATATAGTCCACCAGCCAGGCACAATTTGGCTCAATCATATTTCCTTCTCAGGTGACTGTGAATGTTAGCTCTGCTTTAAGGTTCTTGGTGGTAATGATAATGGTTGACGATTTTTAGGCTAACAACCACATTGGATTGCCTTCCGATTGAGAATTTATCAATTGATACGTAACCAAATATCTTGAAGAAAAAAAAAAATAGATAAAATGGTGGATCCACTTTATAGTGAGCTGACTTTTTTTTACACATACACATACAGAAGAACAAGAAAAAAAAATTTCCTTATTTCTCTTAATAGAAAAATTATTAGATTACAGTTGATATGTTACTGTAAGTAAATAAAAACATCAGCTTACTGTATCTCGTAGGAAATATAGTCAGCTGATGCCCTGAAGAGTTTAACCCAAGAGCCACAGGGGAGCATCTATCGTCTAATTTAAAGGCAGCAGCTGACAGGTTTTCCCTCGGTTTACCGGCTTGACAATCACCTTACGAATTTTCATCTGGGCGGAAATGACATGTCGAAAGTAAGAAAGGAAATCGGTCATGAATATAATCTATTGCTGTCTCGAACCAATATTTGAATAAGTATGCTAGAAAACACTTTTACGAAATATTCGATGTTCGTTTATTATAAGGGTTTTTGCCACCATAGTTCAAAAAAAGTACACGGGCTCGCACATAATTTACTGCAAATCACGTCTAACTTTTACAAGATCGTAGTTAGTTACTAACAAGTTTGACAGCTGCCACACCACTTTGCCATAATTATTATTGATATCCGTTATACTTTTATATTATTTACTCACTGTTCACTCGTTTAAATATTCATGGCAATGCTATGCTATAAGAATCGCATTAATAAATCGAGGTAACTATAAAAAGGTGTTTCTGTTCATTTTCTCCAATTCCAGTTATGTAATTTGATTACTTCAGTAAAAGGGCAAATATTGAATGTAATTCTAACGAAGAATTCGTTTGAGCTAGGTATATTGCTTGGAACATAATTTAACATTACATAAAAAAATATTATATAATATATAAAAGTTAAATATTTCAGCATGAAAGAGCCGGTTAGTTTGCGAATGTATTACCCTCAAACATTTTTATATATTATAAACATAAAACGTGACCTTGATGCCTGGAAAGCAACAATGAACCCGATTTAGAAGACATATTTTTTCTCGCACAACCACTCTGTGGAACCAGCCTCCGCTTTGGGAACCTTCAAGAGTACCTATTCTTTCCATAAATTACATAGGTTGCCATAGGTTACAATAAACGGTTCATGTTCTGACGGTATATTGTTGTTAGCCGACCTGGCCTTGAGAGCGTCACCAGACGATGTAACTCCTTACATACGTTACTGATACAAAAACCTATGTACTTATTTAATATAGGTTAACGTTTTTTTATGTTAGAAGTTGGCAAACAAGCATACGGCCCACCTGATGGTAAGTGGCTGCCGCAGCCTATGAGCGCTTGCAGCACCATTAGTAGGTGCCACTCACGCGTTGCCAACCTCAAGATATAAGTTCTTAAATCTCGTTCGCCCAGTAATTTCACTGGCGTACAATGCCCTTCAAACCGGAACACAGTAGTGCCTAAGCACTACTATTTGGCAACAGAATATTGGACACTGCGGTGGTACCTACCTAGCCGGCCTCTTGCAACTAAAGACCTACCACCAGTGTGACTGATTGCACTGGTGGAATAATCTCTGCTGTAACAGAGGTTATCCCAACAGCGGGCGATGCGGTCGTCACATCCCGACGCCTTAGCATAGTTTTCAATGATAACATAAAAATATTTTTGTAAACAAATCTCATAACATTAAATTTATATTTGATAATTAACCTCTTGTACTTATTTAAATGTAGAAACATTTCGATCTGTTGATAGCTTAAAAACAGCTTAATAGCAAGACTCTGAAATGCAAAACAAAAACACCCAATTAAAGGAAATTTCGCTATCGTAAAACGTAATGGTGGTGAAACTAATGCTTTCGTACTTAAAGTGACCTGTTTTTTTTTATATACAGTACTAACGTTTATAATAGAGTCCTTCACAGATATATAAAGAAAGATAACACTATTTTTTCTATAATTTAAAATGATATAATTAAAGTTCTAAGTGACTATAAATCATAGCCATGGCGATCAGTTATTAATCAAGTAATACTAAATAAATAAATAATCACTACTTATTATAAGAAACATTGTAATGCATCTACGTAGCTTTTTGTCTAGACGAAGCACAGTATTATATTGAGATTACACTGAATTATACATGAGATCATTGTAAGCCCCAAGCTGAGATGGAGAATTGGCTGGATACGCAAATTTCCGCTTAACTTAATGCATTCCTGAGGTTTTTCAAACAACTCGTATGCTAGATTATTATTCCGCTTACGGAAGAAAACGACGCGTAAAAATCTTTGCAAATATTGCGGAATGTGTATCTTTGCCATCACGCTTCACTCCGAATTCTTCTAGACTAATCTTTTCGTACATTTGCACGTTTCACATACATAATAACATATTGCAGCTTTCTTTCTAACCAAAACAAACAAAACTCCACTTAATAATATACACAAATATATTTAATATAAGCCTCAAATGTTATCTTATTTATAATAAATAAGCAAACGTAATTAACGTAATGGATAGTATTGAATCTTTTATAACCTTTCTGAACTTAAAATTTGGCAAAACTCATTAGCAAATCTTGAATTCAATTCTACTACTCTCGGACGGACAGTTTTTTTATGTTAGAAGTTGGCAAACAAGCATACGGTCCACCTGATGGTAAGTGGATGCCGTAGCCTATGAGCGCTTGCAGCACCATTAGTAGGTGCCACTCACGCATTGCCAACCTCGAGATATTAATTCTTAAATCTCGTTCGCCCAGTAATTTCACTAGCGTACAGTGCCCTTCAAACCGGAACACAGTAGTGCCTAAGCACTACTATTTGGCGGCAGAATATTGGACACTGCGGTGGTACCTACCTAGCCGGCCTCTAGCAACAAAAGACCTACCACCAGTGTGACTGATTGCACTGGTGGAATAATCTCTGTTGTGACAGAGGTTATCCCAACAGCGGGCGATGGGGTCGTCACATCCCGACGCCGTGCTCGTAAATAAGAGTACATCTCCCATCTCCTTGTATCTTCATCTGAAGGTTATGGTAAGGTAAAAAGATCATACAAATACATACATAATAATTATGTTTTATTGTTCATAGTCGTATATGAAAACTATAATAATAAGACTTTTTTTGGACAACCTCGTGCTAAGAAAGTTAGATTGTCCAAATAAAATCACCGTGTAGAAAAAATTACTTCACCCTCTATCTGATAAATTTGTTTAAAGCGATATCAGTCCCGTGGGACAGATCTGAATTCGATATTCGATACCTTATAAGTATCTGCCAAAGAATTACTTACACATTTTATTAGTGTATAGTTCACTAATTTTTCTTTTATTAAAAAAACCAGCGGCCGGCTCCGGCTTCGCACGGGTATACAATATATAGCCTATGTCATTCACTGAATAAATGATTAAAATCGATCCAGTAGTTTTGATTTATTCATTACTGCCCGTGGCCCGAACGCGTCAAATGTAATTATTTACAACATCACATTACAAACCTCAATTTTTTTTTTTCTCCTCTATTTAATGGATGTTATTATACATATAAACTTTCCTCTTCAATCAGTCTATCTATTTAAAAAACCGCATCAAAATCCGTTGCGTAGTTTTAAAGATTTAAGCATACATAGGGACAGAGAAAGCGACTTTGTTTTATACTATGTAGTGATTCACTAACTGGGTGGAAAGTATGCGACCCCTGATAATACCCAGTAGTCATAGCTTACATATTCACTAACACCACTAAGGCCTTTATCGTTATCTAAAATAAAGGGAAAAAAGGAAGAGGAGGAAAAGAGGAATAGGTTCCTGTTATCACAGGAAAAAATGGACACCAAATTAAGCTTAGCAAAGGTTTTTGCCTTTTAATAAACTCCAAATCTATTCGACGACGACGACGTTGTGGCGCAGCGGTAGCGAACCTGCCTTAAGCGCCACAGGTCGCGGGTTCGATTCCCGCTCGGAGTGTAATATGTTTGTTGACCATGCAAGCATGTTTTCCGGTCTGGGTGTATTTTTCCTTGTCTTTGTATGTGTTTCCGGACCCCCGACACACGATATCACTATCCTAATGGGGGCCGTTGAGTGTGTAGCGTTTATTATTGGCTCGACTTAATTTTTCTTTATGTTGCAAGTCTCTTGACAAGTACAAATAGTTTCAAATATTTTATATTGATATTTTATCTCGCTATGACGAAGTACAGATGAAAGCCGTAGATTGAATAATAAAATCACAGATTCTTTTATGTATTTTTATTCTTTGATTCTTTTATAAATTTAATTGTATTTACAATTTTATAATGGTTATTACTATTTATATTGGTCAGATATTAGTTTTATTATTAACTAGCCTTTATACGACGTATATAACGATACAAACTTTGAACCTAAATTTCACCCCTTCATAGGTAGAATCTTAGAAAATGTGAAAACCTGTGTTTATCTTTAATAAAAATGACGGACTTCCATACAAACTTCCAAACCTTTTTTCATCCCTTAGGGTTCAATTTGGAAAAATACTTTCTTAATGCTCGCTAAAGTTTTAAAAACAGCACCTATAAAAAATCACCTTTAAGCGTTTTGGGTGGTTGTTGCTAAAACAGTCAGGTCAGTGTTATATATATGGATATTACGTATATAGATTATTATGTAAGCCTCATCACTTTGGTTTAGTTACTGCTTGTCTTTGTATTCGTAATCATTCGCCTCAAAGGATTTTATCTTGCGATTACAAAGTCTGTTGTGTTAACGATAACATTGTTATCACAAACATTATGTTTATTATCTTTAGATCCTTGAAGATGTAATGAATTCAGAATAATATTATTCCATAAAAGTTCAAAGGTCGGATGAAAATATCCGTGATAAATCTTATGCTTGAATTCTTTTTTATGTACGACTTCTTCGTCCTAGCATTATTTTCGGTATTTTAATTTACCCAGAGTCTGCTTATTACTCTTGTCCGGATTTGACAGGTTACTAGTTTTTACACAGAGCGATTGCCATCTAACCTCCACGACCCTAAGGGCGAACCAGTAACTCATTGGATAAGAGCAATTTACTTATCAAGAGTTAACGATTATTAGATGTTTTTGTGATAGTAACCGGGACCGACAGCTTAACGTGCTCTCCGAGGCACGGTGGGGAGACCCACAGACAAACGCCCAGACCGAGACAGAAATCTAACAAACATCTGCCCGAGCGGGAATCAAACCCGCAACCGTCGAGACTAAAGGCAGACACGCTACCCACAACGCGACAACGGTGTCTTTTTTATGTACGACGAGGGTATAAAACAGGCGTACGAGATTTTTTATGTGACAAGCTGGCAAACAACTGCAAGTTTAATGGGAAGCAGTTACCGTAGCTTATCAGCTTTAGGAGTGCCAGAGGTCTCTAACTCCACCCTTAATCCTCTTCTGTTGTTTTCCTTCTCTTAGCTTGATAACAGTGATGATTCTGATACTGAAAGAATTCCTTTTAAGGAATTCCATTATTATTGCACGAGTTTATGAGATACAGTGACCACTAACTATCAGATGGACCGTAGTCTTGCTTATTAATTGTGGTGTGAAAAAACCTTTCCACGAATATAGACTCCTCATAAAATTATGTCACAAGTTTTTAATACTTATAATTTAAAAAATGTTATTATTATCATGAAAACATCGTACACGGTACTTTAATATTTGTAGTAACTTAATACATACAGCCAACTTCGTCGAGGCAAAACGTTCTCGCCAGATTTATGCAAGATTAAACCAAACATGTTAGAAAAACACACGCACGGATTCAAATCATTACTGTTTTTCTTCGCTACATATATTTTTAAATGAAACAAAACCACTGCATAAAAAATACTTACCAAGAGCCGAAAACCAAACAAAATAATATCAAGCGGTAACGAACCAGTCTTAAGCGCAACAGTTCACGGGGTCCAATCCCAGCTTGGACCAGTTGTTCTATTAACCATAGAGGCATGAAAATGTGCCATGTGTTTAAATAAAATGAAACAATAAAATCAATTTAACCTGAATATTGGTAGCAGCATATTGTTAGCAGGTCAAGCTCACCGTTCAATTGTTGGTGTTTAAGCAGAAACTTTTAAGTTACATAGGCGAATATATTTTATTTCTTTGCTTAGCTTCCTCCAGTACCTTTACTAAAATTTAAGTTATATTGTTATTATTACGCTTGTTTTTGCTGTATAGAAACAATTTCTAATCATACGGGATTTTTGTTTCATTAATTATTTGATATCACACTTTTATTTTAAAAATAAAAAATAGCAACGGTAAACAAGGTGCGCGAATGAAGTGTAAATTGAAAGTGTGAGTGTATACGCGCCATCAGGTGTAAATTGCGTTTTAAATGGATTGTCAACGTAATTGATGTGTGATCGATGGAGTTTCGTACATACTATTTCAATCAAGGTAGCTAACGATCCTCATCCATCTAAAAATGCTGATCACCTATATATTTCTATATCCAAAGTTTGGTAAAAGTGATTAATGTAAAGTATTTGTTAATTGCTTGAAAATATTCTCTTTCCAAGCATGTATATCGACTAATCCGCAAAAAAGTAGCGTTGTGGATTTAGCTCCTAATGCTTCTCCTTACAGGAGGAATTTTTACGTGGCATTCATATAATGTAATCGCAGGCTGTTTTTTTTCTTAAAATGGTAAGCTCTTGATCTCTTTCGAGCGCGAAGGCATAGATGAGGTCGACGGTGGCGCGAGCTTACTCATAAGAAGCAAGTGAACTCGCACCTTTAAGAGGTCAGCGTTTTATGCAGACAAGATGTATTTCGAAAATACAGACGCTGAAAAAGCATTCCACTCCCTGGTCATGCGAATTACTTATTAGCGGTTACTTTACTTTGCCTTTTTATATTTTAATAATTCTTTTTTTTTCGGCTGATTCTTTTTTGTTCAATCTCTATCGGCTCAGGCTATACCCGGTACAAATACACTACACTAACACCAGATCTTACCAAAAACATTATATATGTACATATATAATTATGGTGCGTAAGTCTAATTGGCACTTGGTTGACTTTTTATAAAGTATTAATTCGTGTTCTTGATAGAGAGCCAAAATTTACGAGTCTTGCTATGAGGGGTACCTGTAAATAAAACAAGGCCCTATTATATATTTTAGGATGTTAAAGAAATTACGCTTTTATCGCGTTTAAACGACTCTGCAGACCTTTTAGATTTTATCTCATCGGACCACATTTGATTTACTAACAAAATAAAATGGGAAAATTATATCATAGGTACTTATTTTTACATGAGGGTTGGTAAAAAACCATACGGTCCACCTGATGGTAGGCAGTCACCGCAACCTATGAACACTTGCGACACTTAAAGTATGACTTGCGCGTTGCCAATCCAAAGGATGGGACGGAAAGAGTGAGAACGGAAATAAAGTAGGAAAAAATCTCTCATTCATCACACGAAACGCAACAGTACCTACTGATATTGAACCCCCGGTCAAGCGGCCGGCTCGGCTCATTTTTGCTTGGAAGAACATGGCTACTACTAATAAAAACAGCTGTGAAACATTTATTTGTGCATACTATACAGAAAATACTTGTACATTGTTAAAAGTATCAAGAGTAAAAGGGATAATATATTAGCTGAGTCATCCATCAGATGTACTCCTACCGGACGGACCACTTAGCCTCTACCCGCAGCCGGAAGCCGACCTCCAACATCTGTCTTACTTTGCCAATCCATGCTGCAAAATCTTAAGGATTCTTGTTTTCTGCTTGGTGAAGCACTACTACGATTCCAACTTCAAAAGCCTGAAAGATCTTGGCTTTAATGATTGAAAAAAAAAGGTTGTTGTCCTAACAATAATAAATAAGTCCGGATTTTTTTGGTTATAAATAAATAATAAATAGAGATATATTAATGTATGTATAATGAAAACAAAATGCTGGAAAATATTCGGAAATTAATACAGCCCTCCTAAGATAAAGAGAAATAAATATATGGCAAAAGCATAGAAGAAAAAAAATTACTTTTTTCGATACGAGTGCTAAACTGGTTATATTTTAACTTCTGACGTTATGTAAAAATATTATTACTTTTTCGTTTCATTTGATGTGTAAAAGCCCCGGAGACCCAAACCACCTCCTCTAGTTGGCGTTTCGTTTTTTCTCCTTCTTTATTTTGGGTCGGCAATACGCAACAGGCATTCCAACCATGTATAACACTGGTTCCAAGCCATGGTCCGCGGACCACCTTTGGTCGGCAGAAGGAAAAATATAGTCCGGGAACGATTTCATTTTTCGTGACAGTAAAATCACTCGTGGAGGTTTAAAAGTATGACGCAAGTAGAGCAAACATACAAGAAAACCTTATTAGTCATCTATAAATATTGATTGATGAATTCAATCGCTACTTTCCAAAATATTTCGAAACATATTTTTTCAAATCAGTTCATAACTGTCGAAATTCGGAGTTGAACTTTAAAACAAAATCTTGTAAATATTAGTCCCTGCTTATAAAAAATCGTATTATATATATATTTTTTATTAAAGTAATTATTATAATTAAATACTCACATATATGTTATAAAATGAGCATTTATTTTTTGTCAAAACTTAAACAACAATAATAGTTTAAGTATAAATGAAAAAAAACTTAAATCTGAAATCTCTCGAACGGATTATAACCCTTACGGCAAGAATGTTCAATATTAACAAATTAACTCGGTAGGAGCTGTTGCTTCATAAAATAAATTCCAATATTCCTTCCCTTGTCATAATTCAACAAAGAAACGACTCTCATAGGAATATTTAAGGCGGACGATTTCAAAATAAAAATTGTATTTCACTGCGCCAAATTAAGATTTTATTTTGGAGTTTACGAGTTGAAGTCATTTTATGACGATTTAATGACTCGGCTTTATGGACTAGTTCATAATTAACTTTATTTGACTTTGTGAAACATGTTTAGGATAAAAGTTTTTAATACTACAGCTCAATAAAAAAGATTTATAAAATTAAGATATGCAATATTAACAAAATAAACTACTAGAATTTTGAAAAGTAACATATTAGTGAAGATAAGAAATATATTCTGTAGTTTTCTGGCAGCGATTAATAAAAGATATTGCTATATTTTTAAAGTAATAGATTACAGTTAATACTAATAATAAAGAGTTCCTATCTCATACTAAAAACCCATCTTATGACCATTTGTAATAATTGGGTGAAGTTGAAAATGCTTTCAATAATTTTGGCTAATGTTGCAACTCTTACAATTTATTTACCTCGATAAGGAAAATACCGGTTCACTTTGAAGTACTCGTACACAGTGACAAAGACATTGGACGGAGTCAAACTGGTAGCGACTCCAAAGTTTTCCCATTTGCATCATTTAGGGTGCGGTAACGCCCAAAGTGATGCCGTGATTAGCAACCTCCAGTAGAGTTTGCCTTTTGATTTATTTGTCCTTTCCGACGGACAACAATGTCACAGCTCTGTAACTTTTACAGCAATCTCCTGTATTGACATTGTTCTATTTTTGGAAAGAGGTTCGTTTATTCAAAAAGCTAGTTTAATTCGCTATGATTAATATAAAAAATGTTCGTTTGTGTCCATTTTAACAAAAAGTAAACGTTTTATATAATTTTCTTTTAGATAAAATAAAGATCCTTAAATCTGAACTATTTGAAATCGTC
This sequence comes from Hestina assimilis, assembly GCA_023373885.1. Lineage (NCBI taxonomy): Eukaryota > Metazoa > Arthropoda > Insecta > Lepidoptera > Nymphalidae > Hestina > Hestina assimilis. The sequence continues at coordinate 14,760,409 of CM041747.1, read as the reverse complement.
ACGTAATTTCACTTTTGAACCCATTCTAAAATTTATTTCACCCACGCCACCCTGAATGACATGGGCTATATATTATATTTTAGTTCAAATAAGTATACAGTTCAGGAACCCAATATTTGTGAATCAAAGCGGGAGGCAATTCTCGGAAAATAATAGTCTTCTTAGTATTAACAATCTCTTTACAAGCAGGTGAAACCTTGGCTAATAGCTAGTCATATAGAAACGTGAAACAAGGTGGCAGGCGTGGCGAGAGAATGCGTCTCAAATAGATCGTTTTAAGGTTCCGTAGCCAAATTGCAAAAACGGAAACCTTATAGTTTCGAAATTTCAACGTATGATAACGTGTGAGATATATTTGGATAGGTCTGTCAAAATGATAACAAGGTTTCGTTTTGACTTTTTTCATTATGTCATAGTCATAAAAATCCTCCCCCCCCTCTAACTTTTAAACTAGGGGATTTTATATTCTACAAAAATTTGAGGTTGTAGAAAATGAAATGAAATTTCAACCACATTTACTTTGAAGAGGATAGGCCTACAAATTTTAGAGATATATAAGTTATTCCGATCACTTTGTTTTTCATATTACTTTTAATAATTACTATGAAATTAGCAACTTATTTTTGCGGTCGGTTTAATTTCGTTATTATTTTTAAAGTCCTTAGGTTTCTTCATAACCAAGCTGCGGAACCCTTTAGTTTCAACTGTGCGTGGTACATAACGCACTTGACTGGTAATTTTTTTATTTACGTAGACAATGGTCAAAATGTAATATTATAATTAACGCATTACCCGTTGCATTGAAGGCGAGGACCATGGCTCTGCAATTACATTAAATTTAGCAGGAACCCATCATATTACCGTAGTTTATCTATGCCATTAAACTAATTTATTAGCTAATAAACTGATTGAACGTAAGCGACAAAATTTGTAAGTAGAAATGACATAATAATTATTATCATGTTTAATTTTCGTTCATGGTTAGTATTACAAATACACATTTAGAATTATTATTTACATAACATTTTCATTAGCATCGTGTCGATGACTTTGCGTCATTCGAACGAAAGGTGCGAAATGAGTAATAATGTTTCATAAAATCATTATAAAATTAGAAAGGATCTCGCCGCTTATAATTAAAATTTCAACAACTAGGCTAACTTAAGATATTATATAAGATGAAATTCCATTTTACATCTTTAACCGACGTCAAAAATGAGGACATTATTAATTCGGTTATATTTTTGTATAATACACCATATTTTCGGATTTCGTGAACCAATTTCGATGATTCTTGTGATATCATATAAAGTGAGAAGATCTGATTCAGAGGTGAAAATCGAACTCCCCAAGTTATAAGAGCTATTAAACAATAATCATTGCAACATTTAAAGGCGTTGGGACGTGACGAAACCATCGTCCGCTGTTGGGATAATCTCTGTTACCGCAGAGATCTTTTGTTGTATGATGCCGGCTAGGTAGGTACCACCACAGTGTCAAATATTCCATCGCAACGCAAACCTGGGCAAAGGAGATTTAAGAACAATATCTCGAAGTTGGCAACGCGAGCGTGACGCTCATAGGCTACGGCAACCGCTTACCTTCAGCTGGGCCGTATGCTTGCTTGCCAACTTAGTAACAAAAAAAAACATTGTTTGTCGAACTGTGAGTGTGCGTCTGAACCAGTACTTTTGTTTTTTTTTTTTCAAAAAGTTCAAATATCTTAACATTATGAATTCCATTTTTGTACGCGTGACAAAGAAAAGAAATGTTTATTGAAGTTATTAATCTACTAATGATAATTATTATTATGGCAAGTACGGTAGTTATTCATGTATTTACTATTTACATACGACCGGTACATAACAGAAATCAATCGCACAGCAGTGGCATCATACCACGAATAATCGGCTTATGCGCCCTAATTAACCTGTCGCTTTGAATATTACAAATATGATGAACATTTCCAGTACGAGGATCAGTGGCTTCGTAGATTAAAATAGTGTGTACGAAACTCCATCCATCACACATCCATTACGTTGACAATCCGTTTAAAACGCAATTTACCACCGACAGCACGTATACACTCAAACTTTCAATTTGCACTCCATTCGTGCTTGTTCGCTGTTTAACTTTGAGGTTTTATGAAACAATGATGAATTTTTAGTCACGATTTTTTACAGCTATTATGATTACAGACTAGGACAACCATGGTGGCGTGTTGGTAGCGAGCCTGCCTCATTGGTCGCGGGTTCGATTCTCGCTCGAAGGAGATGTTACGTAATTATCTTAAAAATATTTGTTCCGGTATGAGTTAGATGGCAATGGCTATGTGTAAAAACTAGTTACCTGTAAAATCCGAGTAAGAGTAATAAGCAGATCCCGGGTAAATACCGGGTATAGTGCTAGGAAGAAGAACAAAAATGTTACGTTACAAAATTACAGACTAGGTAATTCTGTCAAAAGAGGACTCAAATTAACCCATAAATATTATGAAATACCTTAAATAATATTACAAAATATGTATGTTCTTGAAATATTTATGAATTATAAGAAAAGCACGTGTAAATTTTATTATATTTTATATACTGCACAATTTAACATGCGTTGATTAGTTTCAGAAGATATATGTAGGTACAGTAAAAATGTGATAATATATTGAAAATTATATTTTAATTTTGTGATTAAATTTGCTTTTATTACACAATCTATAAAAATTCCAACTGTTTCATTAAATTCATGAGATACAGCCAAAAAACGTCCAAAATATCAAATTTCTCGTATGAGGACCCCTGTTTATATTTTAGAATTTTTTGTTGTAACTGGAGAAATACACATTCTTTGAAAATTTCAATTCTCTACCTTTTAACAGTACGAACGGATGGTAACCTTAACAACCTTTATATACGAAACCCTACAAACGAAACGCTTTCCATATATATAGATATTGTTATTAAATGTATGTATTATATTTCATGAGACTTTACAAGTTTTATTTGTTATGATATCATAATTTAGTCTCTAGTTACGTTCGTTCATTTTACTAAAGTGCTGTGCACAGTTGTTTATATAATTGGAAAACAGATTTACTGTATTCTGATATCTGACAATTTTTACTTAATTGTTTTGATCAGTTATCTGTAAGTGTCTCAAATTAAATATAAAAATTAAATTAAAATGACACTATCAAGTATTTGCCACCATACGACAGTCCTTAGATCTTTTGGTAACGAGGCGCGAAGGCAGCCCGACAGCCTAGATAAGCTGGTGGTACTTGGAAATATAGAGGGGAAACGACCACGCGGACGCTTCTGTTCCGTGGTCAAATCTAGTTACCAACCTCACTGGCCTTTAAGTTACCACAGCCCTGAGGGAAACCGAGGACTGTGACCCTAGACCAGAGTGGACACGACCTTCAGCAATGAAGAAAACGCCTCAATAGCTCAACGGTAGAAGGGCCCACTTGGTTCGATCCTAAACCCCTTGTGGTACCCACTCCTACCGCAAGCTTCGAGCTTATTTAGAGGGCAATAGCAATACTAGTCATGCCTTGAAAAAGCGTCTTTAAAAAAAAAAGCCCGAGAAGAAGAATTAAAATAAAATCATGGAAATGTTATCGATCCATAAATCCGATGAAAATGATGATTTTATACGTGAAAACGTAACTAGGTCAGGTATTTATGTTCAATCGTGTTAAACAGTAAAAGTGCATCGCGTTGATTCGTTTAACGCGTGGATTTTATTATTCAGCGAGTGAATAAAAGTTCCCATGACTTTTTTATACGACGACGGAGGCAAACAAACGTGCGGTTCACTTGCTTATTTGTTATTTATTAGCGGATAATTAAACGCTATATTAGCGTTTAATTTTGTTATTAGAACCCTCGTGTTTTAGGCATGAATAGAAGGTACTATTCTCAGTCCCTGTCCTTGGGTAGCACGCATGTGACACTTCTCGCAATGTTCATAGTGTAAGGTGCGATATCATTATTTAACGACCGTTATAAATAAAAGTTACTGACTTTATTTTGAATTACTTACATTTGCATTTTTCAAAGACAGACAATGTTGCGATGAAATGCTGGTGATATATAGATTAGTCAAATAATTAAAAAAAAAAAGAATATTTCCCTAAAATTGTAAGTTATTAGTTAAATATGTGAAATAAACACTTATTTGTCGAAGGTGAAATTCTAACTGAGAAAAACCAGTGTAACAAACGCAGAGGATGTATTTTTTTAATGTATTATTCTTATCTGAAAGTGCAAAGCTGATAAAGTTAAGCTCAGAACAATAAATTTAAGAAACTTAATAAAAAGAATACCTGGAAAGTTTTGTCTGAATGTTTAAATAAATATTGTCTTTAGTATTTTTCAACAAAGCGAGCGGTGCAACTAAGTTTCTTAAAAAGATTTTTTATTTACCCTTCTTGAGTTGAAACCTCACAGTAAATTTTTTGTAATTTAATACTCAAATTAAACATGCTCGTATCAAAAAAAAGAACTATGCGGCATAAATCTCGTTAAAATGTTTCATATTGCTCAAGTTTTCGCCTTTCATCTCATGGCCTATTTTTCTCATTTATCTTTAAGAATTTTCTTATAAATTATGCTTATATTTGATTTTTTTTAATATCATTTCATATACGCTACCCACTCAAAGGCCACCATTAGGATATATTCTGATAATACAAGCACCATCACCCTGACCGGAACACATGTCTCGAGCCTTAGCAATAAGTTTAATTATTTAACTAGTGGTAGGTCTTTTATTGCAAGTCAGATATTCTATCTCAAACCACCGAGGAGTCAGACGTTATATCGCAAATGTACTGTATATTCTATTTGTTTCGATATTAAAGACAGTGTAGCTAGTGAAATTACAGGGCAAATGAGTTTTAAGAACCCATACCTCGGCGTTAACATCTACAAAAAATGGCGCGGCCAGCGTTCACAGGCTTACCATCAGATGGGCCTTACTTACCAACATAGTCATATAAAACAAACGTGTATAAGCGATTTTTATTTGTCAATTTAATAATAAGAAATCTATTTTTAATTAACAAGTTAATTTCAACATTCTTAATTACGATTCCAAATGTATTATCAAGTTGAGACTTAATAGTTCGCGATGCGGATCACGTATTGCTTAACCCCGAGGTATTTCTCGCTTAAACTTTTTTGACGTTTTTTGTTTAATAAAGTTACTGAATTTATGTCCATCCCGAGAAACAATCTCGAGTGAGCATAATGAAAAAAAAATTTTTATGTTTATATTATATAAAAGACATAAATAACATATAATAATTATAAAATAATATTATATTAATGTATTTCCAATAATGCATATTTAAAAAAATGCTACTGTGGATTCGCGATTTTTCATACTTATTTCACATACAGCAAAGAGAATGTAGAGAACGGAGACCTGTCTTAAAAAAAATTTACAAGCAACACTAACTTCATTTGTTTTAAATATATTTTTTTTTAATTAAAATATATTAAAATTATTAAATCACAAAACTTCGTTTAAGTCTAAAATTAAAATATAAATGAAATATTTCTAGTTATCTCAAATGAAAGTAAAGTAACTGATAAGAGAAGTGATATTAGGATAATATTGCCAAGCTCTTCGCTGTGGCATTCATTATTGCCAGTCTATTTCGAGACAGAACTAATTTTAAAGATCTAAACGTTGTTATATTAAAATACAAGTATCTATTTATAGCATTCACGAAGTCTCAACCCAGAATTGTAATTTATATTAATAGCCCGTGAAACCGACATTAAATTAGATTGACAGCTGAAAATACTAAATAGCACTAACCGCACAAATATAATTAAATTTAGTAATAGAGGTCGTCAATGCTGGATATATATATTTCTATTAATGAATGTATTAATTGCTGGCTTAATAATTCACGATCTATCAGCTAACATGTATTACAAATTGTTTTTAAACATACCGAATTTTTCTCCGTATTTTTCTTCATTATGCACCTTCACTAATAATGAGATTGATGGACGAAATATTTCAGACTTTTTTACGATACGTATATATATAATATTCATAAAACGAAGAATCTACAATACTTTACAAGTAAAGATTTTTCGTACAAATACCTTTATTTAGTACTAAAAAGGTTAGGCCAGTTTTCCATGAGTATGAATATTGCAACAAATCTTCAGACCCATATTATATGAAATGTTATATAATTTAAAAAAAAATGGGAATCAATGGCCTAACACGCTGTTCATAGCACCTTGGGTACAGAAAAGCAAAAATACGATGACATGCCCAATACAAACTGTTACAAATAATCTCTATACTGTGAATACAACTTGTGATACTTCTAATTTTATATTTTTATAAAAAAAAAAATATTACGTTATTTTGTTCACGTCTGTAGCTTCTGCCAGCGGCTTCGGCCAAATGTAAATTTATAAACCTTATATATTTCCATAAAAAGCTTAATCGCCTATTGCCTTATCGCCTATTATTATTTTACACCCTTGACGGTAAATTTCATAAACATTTAATGTCATATTTACTTATATCGAATCAACAGAAAACTGAAAAATAAGTTTCAAACTTAAAGATCTAAAAATGACGATATTTCAATACACTTTTTGCTTTTCACACCCACTTTTTTACCCCTCACAACAATTTTTTCGCATTAAACAGTGGCCTATATCCTTTCTCAGGCTCTAGACTATCTGTGTACCAAATATCATTTAAATAAGTTCAGTAGTTCTGGCGTGAAAGCGCGATTGACAGAGTTACTTTTACATTTACAATATTAGTAAATTTTCCATAAAGCTATGTATATTGTATTATGGTTTATAACAACGAATAAACAAACTCTATTTCAGTTTACTAATCACAGCATCACTTTCAGCCTTACAATGTCTAAGTAATGCAAATGGGAAAACTTTGTAGCTAAGCTTTGTCTTTGTCGAATATCTTTGATCGACACTTCAAAGTCAAGCCGTAGTTTATACACCGCAGCGAATACATTGCTACTCACTTGCAACCATTAACAAAAGTTATAGAAGAGAAATTTGCATCGCTGAAACTTTTGGCAAGTATCACAAAAGGCTGTTATATAAAGTTTTTATAAAAGCGAAGTTGGAAACTGCTCGTTGAACCTTTGAAAATGTAGTGTAATCTCTTTTGTTTCAAATAATTAAAGAGTAATGAGAAATAATATAAATTATTAATTTATTATGTAAAAGGGGGCAAAAGGGCAGAAGTGATCGGATTAAGCGATTAAGCGCTCACCGCGGCCTATGAACATCTGCGACACCAGCAGCAAACCGCTTTGTTGCCGACCTTTAAAGAAAGAATAAGAATATGCTCTTCTCTTTCCCATGTTATATCAGTCTGGAAAAACAGCCGGCGGGAAATGGTTCCACAGTTGTGCGAGGAGGAAAATGTCTTCTAAGTGGAGGTGGTAAGTGTAGAATTATAATATGCTAAAAAAACTTTTGAAGTGAAACTTCTTTAGAATGATTTGAAATCATGCAACGGAAAAAATGACATGTAAGAGACACAAATACAGAAATCTGTAGGAAGAATGAGACAGAAATATACATACTATTTTATATTATCGGTTGCGCCATACTCTCCTCTTTGCGCCATGTTTTAGTAAGCCAGAGCGAGAGAGCAAATGTCGGTGAGTATGTATATATACATGTATGCGGCTGCTTATTACAGCTTTTTAATAGGAAGTCAGCGTGGTGTGTTATTATTTAACAGTGTTTGTGAATATTTTTATATCTTGTTACATATATCTTATTCTTTTGTCGATTTAATAAAGTTTCACATCTATCGCGTGTGAATCGCACACACACCTTTTTTATTTATGGAATTTTTATTTATTTCTTACAAGAATGGAAAAAAATTACAAAAGTAATCAGAGGAAGCCAGCTACTCGTAGCGGCTGACTCAGTATGAAGTAATTATGGTCAAAAATAATAACCATGCGTTATAAGAAGGATGAGAAGGGACAATAAAATTATGTGTTAAGTATATAAGTATATTGTCCAAATGTATTCCGCATTACTTCGTAATAATGCTGTCCTGAGGCATTGCATTTGGACTTGTCTACATGACATGCTTATGCATTAATACTACACACTACAGGAATAACTAGTTGAGATAATCTTCAACAACACAGTGCCCATTAAATATATATCGGTATAAGAATTACAAGAAGATAAGCTATTATGTTTTTTGTACTATATAAATTAACGACAAATTGCTTTAACATTTGTATGTGTTAGTGATCATGATATTTATATCGTAATTTAACAACAATACTAAAAAAAGTGATAAAATAATTTTATATAAGTTTGATTACAACCCTTCAGAAACACTTTCTTAAAACGGCCAGTATTTAGTAATAATAATAAATGCTTTGAGCCAATATTATACGCAACAAAATATAAATGCTTCAATAAGCAGGTAACGCCTGGGTAAACTCGGAAACAAATACGTAGGACCACAGTGAGCCTATTAACTGAAAAATTAAGGAAACTAGACACTGGTGATAAGAACATAATATTAACATATTACTATAATGAAAAGATACAATAGCTAATAAAGAGGCAGACCTGACCTGGTCTTGCCGCTCGCTGTTGAGAGAAAATTAAAAACACATTATTTATTATTTACGCATAAACTATTTCACTAAGGGCAAACTAAAAGGAGGGTCTTGGGACGGACTCACAAGGACGTCTCACTCTAAATCATTTCAAATAAGAAGAAAAATATATACATTTCTCAGTAAGCAATATAAAAGTTCAAATTTAATAAAGCATAGACACTGAAATTTAAAATAGTTCATATCTGAAGATCAAATATCTTAAATTACATTTATAATAATATTTTAAAGGCGTCGGGATGTGACGACCCCATCGCCCGCTGTTGGGATAACCTCTGTCACAACAGAGATTATTCCACCAGTGCAATCAGTCACACTGGTGGTAGGTCTTTGTTGCAAGAGGCCGGCTAGGTAGGTACCACCGCAGTGTCCAATATTCTGCCGCCAAATAGTAGTGTTTAGGCACTACTGTGTTCCGGTTTGAAGGGCATTGTACGCTAGTGAAATTACTGGGCGAACGAGATTTAAGAACTAATATCTCGAGGTTGGCAACGCGTGAGTGGCATCTACTAATGGTGCTGCAAGCGCTCATAGACTGCGGCAGCCACTTACCATCAGGTGGGCCGTATGCTTGTTTGCCAACTTCTAACATAAAAAAAAAAAAATATAATAATAATAAGCATCAAAGTACGAAAAACTTGATTTCGCCTCAATGCACTGATTTGCTTGTTTTTTTTTATCCTCTTTTATAGTCAACGGTTTTAGCTTATACACAATTACGCGGAACAAAGGTTCACTACGTAGTTAGTCGACTTTGTGACATTTGAATTTGACATCTAGTTACTTGATCTGTATTTTTTATATTTTTAGATATGACAGAGAACAGGATTTATTAATCGACTTAAAAAGAACGATGTTCTTTATTCATCCGCCTTCTTAAATATCGTGGGATAAACTAGGCGTCTCTGAACTCCAGTGAAATATTTAATGGATTTTATAATTGTTAGATTGTCGTATTATGTGGTTCACTCATAACATAAGTTACAGGCTATCAGAGTAAGAGCTTTGGAGGCTTTATCTGCCCAACTATTCCGTATTTTTTTTTTCTCATTCCTTCCTTCCCATCCCTTGTGTTGGCAGCGCATGTGATACATAAATTATGACAAGCGTTCATAGGTTATGATAAATAAATAAATAAATAAACGCTACACACTCAACAGCCCCCATTAGGATAATTATATCCTGTGTCGGGGTCCGGAAACATTCACAATGACAAGGACAAACACAACCAGACCGGAAAACATGCCTGTACGATTAATACAAACATCTGCTCCGAGCGGGAATCGAACCCGCAACCGTCGAGGCTTAAGGCAGACTCGCTACCCACAACGCCACAACGGTGTCATGATGGTGGTTGTTTACACTCAGGTGGACCGTAAGCTTCACCAACCGTAAACATTTAGACAGAGATAACCTCGTAACCACCATTATCCCGCTCAACTTTTTGCTGAAAAATCCGATCCCGACTAGTAATATTTTTCTAAACTCTTGTTGACTTAAGAGAGCTGCCTTCATTACAATTTAGGCTTTTAAACCAGGTACTAAAACACTGTTGTGGAGTTGTGGGTAGCGAGTCTGCCTTTAGTCTCGACGGTTGCGGGTTCGATTCCCGCTCGGGCAGATGTTTGTTAAAATTTCTGTCACGGTCTGGGCGTTTGTCCGTGTGTGTGGGTCTCCCCACCGTGCCTCGGAGAGCACGTTAAGCTGTCGGTCCCGGTTATTATCAATAACATCTGATAATAATAATCGTTAACTCTTGATAAGTATTATAATTGCTCTTATCCAATGAATTACTGGTTCGCCCTTAGGGTTGCGGAGGTCAGATGGCAATCGCTCCGTATAAAAACTCGTAACCTGTAAAATCCGGATAAGATTAATAAGCCGACCCTGGGTACATAAAAATACCGGGAATAATGCTAGGATGATGAAGAAACCAGGTACTAAAAAAAAGGGGATACCAACTACCAAGCCAGGGGGCCTGGGCCAATCGCCGCAAGTCGACTCCATTTCGAAAGTCAAATACCCTGAGCGGTATCAATCAAAAACGATAGGTCACGTGGTATTTCGTGATATGCACATTTACATACATTTCGGAATTATCTAATTTCGTTATCGATAGTTAAACGTGGCTTTGTCCAAGTGTTCCGACAATAATTTAAATATATTTATATTTTTTATTTTAAATAATTTATTTTTTTAAATATGCAAACATTTGTATTATTATTTAAAAGTATAGTTTCTTTCGAACTTTTTATTCTGTTAAATGTTCCTCTAGGCAAGCTAAGTTCAGTAAAGATCTTGAGCTCCTAATCTCAAAGACTTCCCAACGTCTCTGTGCTTAGAAAAGGCGTCGTTTATCTCCCTTTTAGCTTAAATCTTGAGTTAAAAGAGTGTGTTGTTAAAAAGATTTTTAGTTTCAAAGAATATTTAGCTTACGAAAACTTGCAATACTCTTTCAAGTTATCATTAAAACTTAAATCTTAGCATTTAGAAGCAAGTTTGACAATATCACTAGGTGCAAAGGATCGAAACTACAACTTACACAGTCAGAATCAAACCCGTAACCCTTGCGTTACTGGAGCGTAGTCAGCCATTCTACCGTTGAGCCATTAAAAGCTCATAGGCTACGGTAACCGCTAAGCATTAGGTGGGACGTATGCTTGCTTGCCAACGTAGTAACATTAAAAAAAAAACATGATATATGAAACATGATATATGGTCGTCTCACTGAAATTATAATTGAATATTCACAAATGAAATTGTCATTATTATGTTTGAAATACGTTATTTCAATGCAAATTTATATACGTCTCGTTTTTAAGTTAATAGAAATCTCACTTGCTTTAAAGTCCTCATAAAATAACTAAAATTTTATATTCGGAACGTAATAATAACTAGCGTCAATTTAATATACATAATTACTCCAACTCGGAAACCACCTCAAAATAAAACTTTAATTTCTTGGTGTGAAATATTATTTTGAACTGTGTACATTATATATTAATATTACATCTCAATATATATCCAATCATCATCTATCATTCAAGAAAAATTATATTAATAACTCTTTCTTAGCTAGCACATGACTGCGGCTTCACACGGGGATTAATAATTAGTAAAAAGCAATCTTTATTGCAATACAACTAAATGGTTACCATATAATCTTTCTTCCCCTAAATTCACCCAATCTCTAACGTATTTTTAAACATTTCTAGGTCATTACCTACTTTCTTGTTCCAACTGCCACCTATTTCTATACAAAATTCGTCAATATCTACTACACTAGATGAAGACTTAAAATTTTGTGAAGGTATAAAAATGGATATAATTTTTTTATCAATTATGAAGAAAACTTAGCAAGGCATACCGATTTTCCAAGTTCTTCAGAAATAAACGAGTTGTAAAAAATCTGATTTATCTTTAAAAGTTCCTCTGCAGTATCAAAGAAACATTACCCCAGAGATTTCGCATCTCCGAATGGTTCAGGCGTCTCGGCTTGGCGAGAAATTAAAAATTATTTCAGGAGTGTCTATTATAAAAATCAACACTTGGCTCGGGATTGAAAGCATCATTCATTCACCTATCTGATATAAGTATGATAACAGAAATTATAAAGAAATACATATTAAATATTTAACATCCTTTACTTAAACTTCGTTCGCGTCACAGCTAAAAAATGATGTAGTTGAATAAGGTATTTTTTAATGAATATTAGAAATTATTTTTCAACTAAGAACGAATGCTAAGACTGTACGATAATAGCCCAAGGGGGTCAGGATCAAACCTATAAAAGTCTCACATTACAATTCGCCTCTATCGCTGAGCTATTGAGGCATAAAATATTCAAAATATAAACTAAACATAATTATGTATTAATAAAAAAAACTATATGTAAACCAGAAAATATCAGGAAATTATAATTATTACTTTCGAAATAAATAAACAAATTATTAAATGAAAAAAAAACCCAACTGCACTAAAAATACTTTTAAAAAAAATTGAAACCTCGATTTCCAATGTATCAAAAAAAAATATTCTTATTTTTCGCCTTATTTTGTCGCATTCTACAAGGAAACATCATAATACTTTGGCGCTATAAAAATTTCAATATTTATTAGGGAATATATATTTCCAAAGGCACCATATTAAAATAAAGTACCCTTTATCATTATCACAACTGAGGCGAATGTAACGACACCAGATATGTTGAAATCAGTCAAAGGCTCTAGGCTGTAGAGCGTCACAAAGAAATAAAAATACACACATACATACGCTCGAAAAGCGTTACCCTCTTTCAGAAGTCGGGTAAATAAATTAAGTATTCTTAGTTTTCAAACCTTTTTCATTTTCGATTAGCAGTTTCATTTCCACCAGTTCTTTTTTTGTTTTATTTTAACTTTTGTTATATTTGGCAAAAGTTGAGACGATGCTAATTTCCCACTCCATAACTTTCATAAGTTCATTATAGCATCAGAAAGGAGTTCATGTGCAAGAGTAAGTTCGTGTTCATTTACATTTATCGTAGTTAGTCAGTCATTCGTTAGCAAGAACAATGCCAGAATGTTCACTTCGTTGAAAGCCATCATATGATGTATAAAATCTTCCAAGGCTATATGGTACTTATATAATAAATGTGAAATCTTGTAAGTTTGGACATTTGTTACTCAATCACGATAAAATTTGGACACAGTTTGGATTGAAATATAGAATACTTTATCTTAGAAAACATATATTATTTTATTTATTTTGGGTATTTTTTATCCTCTATGCTGAATTTTGGCATAGAAATAGATGAGATTTTGAACAAGAATGTAGGACCTTTTTGTCGCGTAAAAACGTGAAGGGGATGAAATAGGATATGAAATGTTGTATCGGAAATCATTTACTTGTATTGTAATAAAGGTGCCTCATTACAAAACGGTATTGCTATCTTCTAGTTTGTGTAAAAATATCTATATAATATGTTTAATATATCACGATTTTTGATTTTTATTAAAATGTTATTATATAAAAAATCGATAAATCATAACAAATGTGTGAAATTTTATTAACAACTAGCTTGTGCCAGCGGCTTTCAACCCCTATTTCAACCCTTTAAGGATAAAATTTTAAAAGATGCTAAAACACGTGTTTTTTTATTTTGAAAATGTTACCGAATGGGAAAGTTTTACGCTTCTTTTTCGAAAATGACTACCATAGAAATTTTCAGAATGTTAAATTTCGAGGATTTTTTTCTTAGTGAGCCTTTGAGCTTTAAAAACAACAACTTTAAAAATATTCAGCTTTCTAGATCAAACGGCTTAAGCTGGGCGTTTATAAGTCAGTCAAGTACCTTTGCCTTTTATATACATGTATGACTGATAACTGTAGAGTTTCTTGCCGTTTCTTCTCTGCAGTATCTACCTTCCGAATTGGCTGTAGCTTCACTTAAGCGGACATAACAGACTGTATATTTGACGATTCAAAAGTGGTTAAAAGCCTACTTGAATAAAGAATATTTTGAGTTTGAGTTTGAGTCTATAGTTATAAACGACAATGTTTATATGTTAGAAAATACAATATTGCTAATTGCATAAAAAGATAATACTTAAAAAAAACACCTAGTTATTGTGTCTTACTAACTTATAATAATATTTATTTGATATAAAATTTTGTTTGATTTTCTTGTGAAAGTGTAACAAAAGGAAAGATTGAGCCCTATTTGGAATATAAAGTGGCACCGTCCGCGTAGTGAGGAACTTTATTCACTCCTGAATACTAAATCCATGTGTTAAACGAATCAACGCGATGCGCTTTTACTTTGTAACATAATTGCACATGATTGTATGTTCTAGTTACGTTTTTACATGAGCAGCTATTTCTGAATAAGTTAAATTACGTATTTACGTATACGTATTACCTCATCAACAAGATAAGTTTTCACCACCTAGTGATTTCAATTTGACCATAGTCTTATTTACGAGTTAATAAATTGCAATTTTTGTTAAACATAAGTTAATTAATATCTCATCAATAACTACTTATAAAAAACAAAGAAAATCGGTTGACAGAATGACCACTAAAGAAAAGTAACTATACTTTTTTGTCTTAGCATATTTATTGCTATTTAGATACTATATCTTAGCTAATCCTTAATTAATATTTTCATGCATATGAATATAAAGAATTGCATACAGTTTAATTAAAGTTCGAAAAATGAAATGGATTAATGAAACAGCCCTCAAAAGATGAATTACTAAACCCAGGTTTCAATCATCAATTTGTGGCATTCTTTCGTGAACAAAGAAGTTTACGAATACTTTTCTTTGTCGTACTTCTAAAAATTGGACCTCATTGCTGGCTCACATGTTCCCTCCTTTCTATATTCTGGGCTCTTTCAAGCGAGGCGTGAAGAGCCATCTTGTAGGCAAGGCGAGGGTGGTGGACCCGGTTGCGTTTCGCAACTGTGTTAACTGCCTTCGCGTTTGGTCTTTATTTCCTGTCATCTGCCCTACTTTTCAAATAGAAAAAAATCAAATTCATGTCAACATACAAAATACAGAGCGCTCATTGGTTAATAATAGCCGATAATCAACAGGCAACCAACGAGCGTATGTTGTATTTGGTATGTTAAGTTGACATGAATTTGGTCAATCTACTAAAAACCGGGGGTAAATGTCACATCAAATTCGTGTACTCGGAAAAAAGCCTAAAGAAAATACGGCGTTAAACAAGATACACGAACGAAGTGTAAATTGAAAGTTTCTGTTGTGTCACTGCCTTATATCTGCGCTTCACAAAATAAAAATTAGATTTTAATTTTCGTTGAGACCTTTTTGGTAATGTGTTACTTTCAGACATTCTGTTCTTGACAGTGTCACCGCGTAAAAGAGACAGCCCACCCGGGGACAAATGATTATTCCGTCATAAGGTGGCTCTTAGTTGATCCCACAGCTAATCTATAATGGCAGGAAACAAGTGACTACGTCTCCCATGACAAAGACCGTGTCTTCCATGTTTATGCTATGTACGAGCATTGTCTAACATGATTTTATATTTTAATGACTCGAAGAATATGCTAAAGACGCTTGAAGACATAATCCTACAGAGGAAGAGAGTAAAATAATGATGTCAGAGCTACAAACATAAACCTATGTGCCGAGCGAAAGATCGGTAAGGGTCCATCCCTTTTAAAGAGAAGACTTTTATACTATGAATTCTTCTTGTTGTACGTGATTTAAAAGATTCGCATAGGAAACAAGATGGGTACATTTACTACAACAATATTATAGTATAATCATCAACTTTCAGAGAAAGTAAAAACTATGCTCAAAAAATATTGAATTTGAATTTGAATGGATTCAGCGCAAGAAGAGTCTTGTTGGAAACTCATTTCCGGCTAGGAAAGTTTCTTGGTGGCTCGTCCAGTCCTGTATACATGATCGATGACCTATTTAGTATTACTGATCTTCCTTGTCATAAAGAATTTTTAAGTCAATAAATGTATACCCGTATATTAATCTAAATGTCTGATACGTAATATTTTCATTTACGATTTTTATTAAATATAGCAGTAGCCTCTATCAGTCAGTTATATATGGGATCCGATTACATCCGCTAATGCAACCAAAACCATTCAGACCGAAAGACATGGCTGTGTCATCAAAAATATCAACACCAGGCGGGAAGCGATATTCGACCATTGGAAGACAGGTTCATTACCACTGCTACTAAACACGAATCATTAGCACTTGTTTTATTTACATTACACTTGAAAGGTTTTGCAATACTACTTGCATATTAGATCCTTAACTAAAATATTTTTATATTACACGAATGTACATATAATATATACATATGTGTATATGTATGTATAGGCGACGAATACACTACTTAGCGTATTCTATTGCTTTATCTTTATGTATTGAATTATTTATTTATCAATGTTTAGATTGTTCTTGTTTTGAGTATTTTACCATCAAACCTAGGACGATGAAAGTGTCGGCGTCACTGACAAACTGAATTCGATAGTAAGTATAACAAACTGGTCCATTCATAGCAGAAAGGCTCTACTATTTTACAAGACTACCTCTCTAAGTATTTCAACTTAACAAAATTAATTGTGAATAGTCACTAGTCAGCTAATTAACATAACGTTAACATTGTGCGTACGATGTAATCCTGCTAGTAGTACAGAAAATAGGTAAACAGCGGTTTCGTACATCATTAACATCATAAAACGCTCAATCGCTTTATGCGCCCTAATTCACCTCACATTTTCAATATTAAATTTAATATATTTTATGAAAAGTAATTCAAATAATTTCTTGAAATTTTTATTAACTTTATTTTAAAACTAGCATCTGAATTGGCTTTTGATAGAAATGGATCGTTTGTAAGTAAATAATCCATATTTATAAAACACCACTATATCTACCTAATTTCAATTTAATACGTCCTGTAGCATGTTTTTCTGTAACCCCATAGAAATGGAACTCTTTTCCGGCATAAAAAGTCGTCTTTATCTTCGTTCTAGCATTATTCCCGTATTTTATTTTACACAGGGTCTGCTTATTACTGTTATCCGGATTTGATAGGTTACTAATTTTTACATAGAGCGATTGCCATATGACCTCCGGAACCCTAACGGCGAACCAGTAAGTCATTGGATTAAAGAAAATTACCTATCAAGAGTTAAGGATTATTATCAGATGTTACGTGATAACAACCAGGCCCAATAATAATCTGTATCTGTGCCAAATTTCATCCAAATCCGTTTAGCCATTTTTGTTTTATTGATTAGTAAGCATCCAAACATACAAACATTCACTATATTCGTACCACTACTACTACAGTATGCATAATACGTTTTTTTTTTTAATAATAATTCAATATTAAATAAGATGTTTCAATATTCAAAATATTAATTTTTTAAATTAGATATAACAACAGATTTAACTATAGGTAGTCCTGATTTATTATAAGAAGCCAGATAAATAAGTATAACCACAGGGTCAGATATTCCAACACAAAGCAGTAGTGTGATTTGCATTACTGTTTCTCTTTCAAGGACACCGTAGTTAGTAAAATTAGTGGGCAAAGGAAATTCAAGAACCAATACCTCGAGGTTGGCAACGGGTGAGTGACATCTACAATTGAATGGTGTTACTAGTGCTCATAGGCTATGACAACCATCTTACCATCAAGCAGACCATAATTACCAACTTAACAAAAAAAGATTTTCGGTTAATTTTAAAACGTCTATTTATATTAAAAGCCAGTAAAAACATGATTGACCTAATTTAATAACGACTGTCCTACTCGCAATTTAATAATGTAAAAACGTAAATAGGACTCGTATTAATGTTCAGCCGTGTTAAACAGCAACAGCCTATCACGTTGATTCATTTAGCGAATCTAATTAATATACAGCGAACAGATAAAAGTTTTCTCACATTATAAGCGACGTGTCCCGCTTCGCATTCAAAATAAACCTTTTTCTATTCTCACTTTTAGCAAGGAATCAAATATTTAGCCATTTTTATTGTAAGTTGGCGAATTATGAATATTGATATAACCGTAATAAATAAATAAATAAAATCTGCACACTCAACGGCCCCCATTAGGATAGTGATATCCTGTGTTGGGGGTCCGGAAACATATACACGGAATAACATAATCCTTATGTTTAAAATAAAAGTGGGTATCGGTTTCGTGTATTGTGAATTTTAAATACCGGCCAAGTGATTTTCGAACATAAAGGGTTCCGTATCACAGTAGAATAAAAATATCAAGTTTCTTGTATGAATTATTGTACCTTGTACCTTGTACCCTTATATTTTTGTGATATTTGTTGTTGTAGAGGCAACAGTAATACACATTTTTTGAAAATTTCAACCCTCTACTTGTTAAGGTTCATGAGATACCGACCAATG
Source organism: Hestina assimilis (assembly GCA_023373885.1). NCBI lineage: Eukaryota > Metazoa > Arthropoda > Insecta > Lepidoptera > Nymphalidae > Hestina > Hestina assimilis. The sequence continues at coordinate 14,741,830 of CM041747.1, read as the reverse complement.
ACAGACGGATAAACGGACAGAAGCGGCTTAGTAGGCATTTCCGTTGGTGGCCTTGTAGTTGGTATACTCTAAAAATAGAAAAAAAAGTGAGGAAGACCTCATTTATCGAGAGAGAGAGAGAGAGAGTTTTTATGTCCCCTGAGTACATCCCAGTCGAGCACGGAAACAGCAAGAGTCACTACTGTTTCATAAAATATTAATACTGGTATACATTTAAAGCATTTATTGATTCACGAAGCAAGTAATTATATAATTTGGAACTTGTCTCTGCATTACTTCAAAGAAAAATACTAGGAATAATGAAAGCTTCTACCAAATAACTTGACGATGTTGTGGCGCAGTGGTAGCGACGCTTGTATTGTCCATGCAGGCATGTGTTCTATTCTGAGTTGGTGTGTCCTTGTCTATGTGTATGTCAAAGGACCCCTGATACAGGATATAACTTTCTAACCTAATGGGGCTCCCATTAGAATAGATAGATTTCAGTGTGTTGCGTTTATTTATTTATATAGTGCCCAACTACCTTCATGCTTTAGTTGCAACCTGCGAACAATCATTTAGTTCATTTCAGAACCGAATTCATTTTTTCAATTTAAATGTGGTTTGGATAAAAACTTAAGTATTACTTAACTGCCGTTACAGAAAACACCTATCCTAAGCAATAATCAATTTATGAAATTTATCGAACGCGCTTGCATCGCCTAACTTTGTCAAGTATTTCAAGCTCTTTCAAACTTTTTATAAAGGCGAAGTTAGGAATTGCTGATTCGTCCTTTTAAGGCAAGAAATAATTTAAAAGGAAGGGAAGGAAGTGATTTAAAGATAGGAATAAAAAATTTGTTCATGAAATAAAGCTTTTGAAAAATATCGTATTTATCATCGTCGATAACATAAGAACGTTCACAGCAGCACAGTGATCTTTTCAAACTATACATGAATTTTTTTTTTTTTATGTAAGAGGGGGCAAACGGGCAGGAGGCTCACCTGATGTTAAGGGATCACCCCCGCCCATGAACATCTGCAACACCAAAAGGCATGCAGGCGCGTTGCCGACCTTTAAGGAAAGAATAGGCTCTTCTCTTGAAGGTTCCCAAGTCGTATCGGTTCGGAAAGACCGCCGGCGGAAGTTGATTCCACAGAGTGGTTGTGCGAGGAAGAAAATGTCTTCTAAATCGCGCTATTGTGGATTTCCAGACATTGAGGTGGTATGGATGGAACTTAGAGTTTTGTCGCGATGTCCGATGGTGAAATTCTACCGGCGGGATCAATGCAAACAATTCCTCAGAACACTCTCCGTGATATATGCGATAGAATGATATTGTTACCTGCTAGTGTTTGAAGATTTAGATTAAAACACCTGATGGCTCTAAATTAGACTTTAATTAGATCTTAAAGAACACAGAACACAACTTTACAAAACACAGGTCAGTCGTAGTCTAATACGATAGCCGATGTTTTATCGGACTTGATCACTTGTACCGCTTGTAGTTTCTTCGCTCGTTGCTTATAACTGAATGCATCATGCCTCTGGTAGTAAAATTCTCTGTTACAATATGAATGACCTTGGCGCTTGAATGATGTGAATCTGATAACGTGAATATGAGTCTTGTTGCCGCAACGTGATATATGCATCAAAATATGAAGTCTTTTCGAAATCCAGCTTGTTCGAGAGGCTGGGAGCTGTGATATGTAAAAATGATTTGCAGTGACTCTAAAAAGCGGCTTATTGACGTTAATCAGACATAACTGAGCTCTTTAATACGGTACGTTAATTTTTTTTTTTACGATGACCACACTTTGGTACTACGCTTCCGAAGTTGTGTCTTATTGTAAGACGGATCGGAATAATCACTAAAGAACTTTTTGGTTTTTTAATCAGTAAATGGTACCACGTTCACGATATATTGGCAACAGTCACATTTACGATATACTCTTACAGTCTTCGTCTTCCTACCATTATCCTGGTATTTGCCCCAGGGTCCGCTAATTACTCGTATCTGGATTTGACAGGTTACTAGTTTTTACACAAAGTGATTGCCATCTGACCTCCGCAATTCTAAGGACGAACCAATAACTCATCTGATAAGAGCAAACAAAAAAACCTATCAAGAGTTAACGATTATTACCAAATGTTATAGCAGACCGACAGCTTAACGTGCTCTTCAAGGCAAGGTGGGAGTGCCCCGAGCTAGAATCGAACCCGCGACCGTAGAGACTTCAAGTGGGCTCGCTACCAACACGCCACAACGTCTCTCACAGTATACTATAATTACGTTATAATATATACATTATTATTAAAATAATAGAAACTTTATTATACTGTGGAGTGAACATAGCTAACTGAAGTAGTTGAAGAAGTTCAGCTTCTTGATATTCTTTTTTTTCATCCTTTTCCCTCAGTATGCAAATGCTGCTTTTAGTATCGTAAGAAATAACAAAGAGCCAAGTGTTGGTTTTTGCATAAAACATTCCTTAAACAATTTTCAATTTTTCGTTTAAAGGTATGAGATGAAATCTCTGAGGTAACATTTCTGTGATACTGCAGAAAAACTTTTAAAGATAAATAAGCTTTTTATATTTAGCTCGTTTATTACTGAAGAACTTGGAAAATCGGTACAAACGAGAAAGCTTTCTTTATAATGGAAGAACAGATTGTTATCTATTTTTACGTAATATTTTTTAAATATTCGTCACTGCTCAAATATGATTAAAGCATTAGGTTGTTATTATCTTATATCTATAGAATTATTTCTATATAATGATGACATAGTTTTATTTTAAGCTTTCGCTAAACAATAAGTTGAGCTTATTGCTTATTTGTTGAATACTGGATTCAAAGCTTTAAAAGCTCAAGCTGTCAGTTCTAAATAATGATTTAAGAGTACTTTTAGAATCTATTTTTATTATGTTATTATAAACACACCATTACTCTTTCACAATTAAAAAGAAGTAACCGCTTCTTACGCTTTATATTATATAACGCTTCTTCGAAAGATTCCGAACATATTATGTTTGTGAAAGTTTGTACGTTTGTACGTTTGTACGCAAAAAGTGTGAACGAGTTTGTAGTTTGACTCACAGATAGTTTATAACACAAATTTTCACACGGTACGACAACCGCTTATCATCAGATGGGCCGTATGCTTACCTAAATAAACGCTACACACTCAACGGCCCCCATTAGGACAGTTATATCCTGTGTCGGGGTCCGGAAACATACACAATGACAAGCACACCCAGACTGGAAAAATGGCCTGTATGGTTAATACATACATCGACTCCAAGCGGAAAAGTTACCGCTGCACCACATAAAATATTACTAATTATACTTTTCTTTATTAAACTGTAAAATGGTCTGTGAAACTGTCAGAGAACACTCGTTGTTGTTACTCCTATAAAAGTTAATTGCGCGTAGTGACTTATTAGAGACATTTCAGTGGCGCGTACGGTGTAGTATTTAGCATAAACCGTATAAAACGGGTAAGTAATTGTACATATAGAGTCCATGATTGTATAGTTTCTGCCTCACAAGTCGAGTAGACACATAATTAAAGACTTTTTCAATTAGTAAATATATACAAGATTGATTAATGAGCTCTATAAATTATTGTAATCTTCCAAAAATTCTCGACTATCTGAGGAAAACCAAGTTACGTAGGGTTTTACCTTTTTTTTTTGCGTTGGGAATCGTATTTACGTCCACCATTATAAGTAGTGGTAGTGTGGGTCTCACCGCTCACTAATTGAGCTAAGTACTACCCACTAGAACCCAACGAACCGCCTTACACCATAATGGGACGCCACGGGTTAAAGTAGGGTCTTAGCTCGTCCCCCCCAACCGCAGAGGTCAAACTCTGCGGTACCGTGGGCTTGTCGTGCCAGGGGGGCAGTATGTATATATGGCGGCAGTATGATGCCGCCCAAGGTGGAGGCCAAAAGGCCTGGCGCGTTCACGCGTTGAGGTATGTATTTGTATATATGTATTAGTATGTATTTATATGTATATATGGCGGCAGTAGTTTGCCGCCACCGGTGGGCCCCTCGGGCAAGCGCCGGGGCGTCGTGGTAATATGCTTCGGTGATCCCGCAACGTCCCACTATGGCGTTAGATGGGACCTTGGAGTTTTAGTGGGTAGTGAGCTCGGCTCCGAGTCCACACTCCTGCGCCATTGCATCCGTCCCGGCGCTCGAGTGCGTAACTGCATTTCTCCAAGTAAAAAAAAAAGGAGGTAACAATGCCCGTATCCGAAATTTATAATTCCACGTTGCTCTTTTGGTTTTATTTCCCTAAAAGTTTGACATGTGTCACATTACTGTCAACAGCGTATTTAAAGAGCTCCGCGATAATAAAATTGTAAAAATTAATTAATGTCATTAAAAAGCTACAAATATAGTGATTACAATACCTTAGACTCATCATCTGATATTGACAGTGCTTTCTATTGTGCAATAGTGACTATAAAATTAAGATAAAACAATGTAAAAATTAGTGAAACTGAATTTTGTTATTTTTCTTGACTGAGTCAGTTCAAAAGTGTTGAAAACGTGTAAAGCTCATAAAAACAATTGAAAAGTAAATAAAAAACTATAGTGTTAAATAAATAAATAATATAACAATAAATTACGAAAGTTGTGTATGTTCTCTAAAATGTGTTAATGTGGGTGTAGAAATAAAACTTATCATAAAATCTAAAAGAGGTAGACCCGAATGAATCAAGTAATATTTCAATAAAGTATGTAAATTTCGATAGAGATGTTAATGACTGAAGCGGTGTAGAGGTATACCAAAGACATCGTTAAGCGAACAACCTGGGTTCAATCCCGTATAAAAGACAAAAATATTAAATTTATTTTTCCTTAAAAAGATCACTATGGATAATACAAATAACATAACACAGCGTAGGAAAAAGATCAGACAAAATAATCTGTCCAATGATTCTTTAAATTTGTCATTTGAATCGACACAATCAGACTACATAGCTAGAAGCTTACCTGACTTATCAACAATAGATAATACCGATATTGAACAATTGTATAATCAAATAGAAACATTGAAATATGAATTGTTAAGTGCACATAATGAAATTGACAATCTAACACTTCAAAATAGAACATTGAATAAAGGATTAACAGAACAAAAAAATACAATAATACAATTTAAAAAAATTTGGACTCAACACGAAGCACAATTAAAAAAACAATGAAGACTAAAGACATAAGAAAAGAATCAGCTGAAAGAACCGATACTCTATCTAAAAATGTAAATTTTTTGCTTAAGAAAAATCTCAATACAAGTTCTTCAGATCTGGGACTCAGGAATGAAGAGGACGACATAGACTTACACCATAATTTAAATATAAATAAACAAACGTCAAGCAACAAATCCCATGGCAAAATTAAATGTGAATCACCAACAAAAACTAATAATTTATACTATGTATCGGAGACACAACAGTCAAGTATAACTAAAGATAATAAAAACGAAAAAATTTATATATATGGTACTAAACAGTTCATCAATCTGGGTCCTGCCCTGACTACATCGAGAAAGGATAAAAAACAGTACAAAATTGAATCCTTAATAAAACCCTATGCCCCTTCTAGTGAACTATTAAAATCATGCAAGATGATTGAAGATTGTGACAAAAACTACTTAGTGATGTCTGTCGGAGAACATGATTCGAATCCCACTAAACTTTTAATCGATCTCGCAATTTTTCTAAATAAATTTAAGAATATAAATATTATTTTTGCAAATATAGTGTATAATAATCATCTCAATGAGTACAAATTAAATGAAAAACTAAAATTATTATGTCAGTATTATAAAAATTGTACATTTATTAATGTTGACAAGAGGCCTTTGTACAAAAAAGAATATTTATATAAGTTTTGCAATAAGATCAATTTTATAATAGATTATAACAATTATTCTAATCAATTTTTAAATTTTAAGCATTTGTTAAAATGTCGTTCAAATAAGACCATACCTAGAAAGGGCACTATACCCTACTATTTTTCACATGGTCAAAATCAGTCACTTACTAAGCTAGACAATATAAACAACAATAATTCGGCTAAGAGAGGAACCATACCATACTACTTTCCACGTATACAACACAACACAACAATAAAAAATCCTCAAGCCCACAAAGTTACACAAAATAATACAAAGACATTTTTTCGTAAATAAGAAAAACAACAATATAAATACATTAAAATTGTTTCATCAAAATATAGCTAGTGTCTTGAATAAACAAAGTGAGCTAGAAATTAGTATTGCTGAACTCTCTCGAAATAATAGCCCTATAGATGTAATATGTCTTTCCGAAACATTTATAAAATGCGGAGATGAAAGTAATATAAGCATTAAAGATTATAGAATCGCTTCAAATTTCTCTCGGAAAAAAGAAAAACGTGGTGGTGTATGCATTCTCGTACACAAATCATTGACTTTTAAAAATATCACCAATATTGAATATCTATGCATTGAAAAAAACTTCGAATGTTGTGGTATAGAAATTCCCACAATAAATTATATTATATTATGTATATACAGAACACCAAATTCTAACATCAATCTTTTTTTCAATAAACTCGAAATGTTGTTACACAAACTTACATTTAAAAGAAGTAACAAAAAAGTTGTTATTGCTGGGGATTTAAATATTGATACATTAAAAATAAATAAGGATAGTATAGGCTTAAAGGATATTTTGCTGAACTATAATTTAGTATTGCACATAGATAAACCTACTAGAATAAAAACATGTATTGATCATATTATTAGTAATGTAAAAAATTTAAATCTGAGATACATGAGCTTTGTTTATCTGACCACAATACCGGTCAAACTGTAGAATTTCCGCTACACATTCAATTAAGAATAGATAATTATTTTATACTAAAAAAGGATTTCTCCCAAAACAACATTGATAAGTTTCTACAGTACTTAAAAGAATTAACATGGACGGATATTTTTAATGAAAATAATTGTAATACGGCATTCAACAAGTTTCATGACACTTTAATTATGTTCCATGATCTTTGTTTTCCAGAAAAAAAGATTAAAATCTCATCAAAGTTGATGGCTCCAAAATGGATAACTAAGGGTATCAGAATTTCATGCAAGAAAAAAAGGGAAATGAGATCATTAATATATAAGAGAAATTCTATTTTTGAAAAAGAATATTTCAAAAATTATTCTAAACTATTAAAGAAAGTAATAATAAACTCAAAAAGGAATGTAAATAAAAATTATATTGCTAAATCTAATAATAAATGTAAAGCAACATGGGATATAATTTCTAATAAAATTTATAATTATAGTAACAATGGAGAAATTAAATCAATTAACATAAATAATACAATGATAAGTGACCCCAAAACTATAGCCAACGCTTTTAACAATCTATTTACAAATGTATCGAACAAAAAATCGTGTGATAGTACAAATAAAAAAAATCCTAATGCAATAGAAAATTTAAATATCAATTCCAGTATATTTTTAAAACCGTGTGACGCCGATGAAATTTCACGATTAATAACATCATTGAGGAACACAAAATCTGTAGGATACGATGGTATTGCAACACATATACTGAAAAAGTCCGCAAGCATTATAGCAAACGTCCTATCACATATTATAAACTTATCACTAAGTGAAGGTACTTTCCCTGAACGACTAAAAATATCAACAGTAAGACCGATCCACAAAAAGGGAAGTAAAACTGATATGAATAATTATAGACCTATTACACTTATACCTACACTTGCAAAAATATTTGAAAAAGCAATGCATCATAGACTTACACTGTTTCTCAATAAATATAACATAATCAAGGATGAACAAAACGGCTTCTTAAAAACTAAATCTACGACACTAGCAACTTACTCACTAATAAACAAAGTAACAACAAATATAGATAAAAAACGACCAGTAAGTGTTATTTTCCTTGATTTAAGTAAGGCATTTGATTTTGTTCATCATGAAAAATTATTAAATAAATGTGAGAAATATGGTATTAGAGGAGTTGCACTACGTTGGTTAAGAGATTATCTTTCCCACCGGAAGCAATGTGTTACAATAAAGGGTTTAGATGAAAACCTTATTTCAAATGAATACAAATCTAATTATCAATATATAAAATTAGGCGTACCACAAGGTAGTATACTCGGCCCGTTACTTTTTTAATCTATATTAATGACTTGCCCAATGTTACTACTTATGACTGCATACTTTACGCAGATGACATATCAATTATTCTTCCTGACATAAATAAAAATGACATTGAATATGAATCAATAATAAATTTGACATTTCATAAAATTATTAACTGGCTTGACATAAATAATCTACAAATAAATATATCTAAAACCAAATACATTCAATTTTCAAATTATCAAACTAAAAGTAAAGACTTGACTATTGGTTACGCTGGTCAGAATGTAGAAAAATGTAGCGAAGTTAAATTCTTAGGATTAATACTAGACCAAAACTGTTCATGGAAATCACATATCATGCAAACACGGACAAAAATTAATAAATATGTTTATGCTCTAAAAAAACTACGTCAAATTACAAATGAATACACAGCACTAATAGCATATCATGCCTATGTAAGCTCAGTTCTGAGGTATGGTCTTGTCGTGTGGGGTAATTCTTCGCACGTTAAAACTTTGTTTATAATGCAAAAAAATGTGTAAGAGCTGTATGTGGAAAAGGCCCTCTTGAATCATGCAGGCCATTGTTTAAAAGATTACGCGTATTGACTCTTCCTTCTTTGTATATTTACGAAATAGGAATATTTGTAAAAAGAACCCTCATTTGTTTGAAAAATTAATTGATCGAAATAGATTTCAACAGAGAGATCCCACGAAAATTGTAATGCCTCTATGCAAAGGTAATATGCACCAAAAAACTGTGCTATAAATGTTATAAAAATATATAATAGAATACCTAAAGTATTTAGAGAATTAAATTTAAAAAGTTTTGAATATAAATTTAAACAATGGCTAATTGAAAAATGTTTCTATTCATATGACGAGTTCTTAAATCTAAAATAACGATATTATAAAAATTTGCATGCCTATTGTATAAGGCGAAACATTTATTACTATTTAATATCATGTAACATCTTATTTGTGTCAATGTTTCTGCGAATAAATCATTATTATTATTATTATTATTATTAAAAATATGTAATTAATACAAATTTATTGCGTGTAAAACATTGGGTAAAGCCATTCTTCTATATAAAAAAATTGATCCAATTAAATAATAAATTGTATTAAATATTTACTTAATTATTTTAAGTTTCATTTTAAAGATATTCTTTATATTACACACAAAACAACAAAGAAATTATTACATAATACATCGTACTTTCCTCGTGTTGTGGATGCGTGATCAGAGTATCAAAGAGAGATTGTGATATCGGCAACATATCAAATATTTGCAAACTGACAAAGAATTCGGTTCTTGTATAGCTCGAGTTATTTCATATTTGTTACCCCATTATTACAAGAATATAGCATTTCAACCGAGCGTCTCCGTGCTTCGGAGGGCACGTAAAAAGTCGGTCCCGGCTGTTGACAATTAGACAACAGTCGATAAGTCAAGTGAGAGGCCTACGGGCGACCTGAACAACTCTGACACTAGGTTGACCACTAACCAATCGATAAGAAGAACAAGAATATAAGGAGCAATATTTGTTTCTTGGAAAGCGATGGCGCTTTCATCGAAAACATACAATTTACTAACAAGCTAAGTGCCTTCAAATTATTATCGCGTTTGATGCGGTCTACGCTTTATAATAGATGATAATTCAGGGCACTCGATTTTGAAACTAATCGCTTCCTCCAATTTAGTTTAACCAGATTGATGGTAAGCCTTTATTACGATGTAACTACAAATATAATTTAGAATTTGGTCCATGTGATTGTTCTTGTATGTGCAATTGGGCACAGAACTTTATAACAAGAAAATGAGAAGACAATTTTTTTTTATTGATAAAGGTACTATTTGTTACTATGACAAATATTAAAAAGTTCAAGGATATTGAAAACTTTGCAGACGGACTTATACTGTATTTATCAACCCGAAGCTTAAAACCTTAGACACTTTAAAGCTACATTTAAAGCAGAGGGCTCCCTATGTAAAATAATCTGATCAAAGACTTTAAATTATTTTTTTTCTTTTAATGGATTTACTTAATGGGCTAGGTACTTTGTTTTAATAAAATAAAATGAAATCTTAAAAGATTGGAACGATTTTCTAGCTCGGCAAATTGTTTAACGAATAAGTCTAAAAGTCGTTATAACTTAAAATGAGCATAAAAGACCATTAAAATGCTTGTACCACGCAGATTAGACTAGTGAAATTACTGGGCGAACGAGATTTAAGAACTAATATCTCGAGGTTGGCAACGTGCGAGTGGCACCTACTAATGGTGCTGCAAGCGCTCATAGGCTGCGGCAGCCACTTACCATCAGGTGGGCCGTATGCTTGTTTGCCAACTTCTAACATAAAAAAAAAAAAAAGATTAAGATTAAGAAACTAAAAGGTTCCGCAGCTTGATGATGAAAATGTTTAGAACTTTATATATCAACGAATTAAAATCGATTATTTTTATTTAATATATTATTTTACACCAAAATTCTGTAGCGGTTAATTATAGACTACACCTTTTTACTAAATTTAGTTGACAAAGAGCCAAATATAGTTTCTGAGTAAAATGACTGTGACATACGGACGGACAGACACATAGACTCGCTGAGTACAAGTAACTCGAGCGCTGATAGACATGTGACACTTATTAATATTTTTTAATTGTACTCTTTTAACTGTACCTTTAAAAAGATCAACCATTAAGTTTATGCGGAACAACCATGGAAGTATATTGTATACCAAAGAATTCAATGTAAAACTTAGAAAACTTTGCAGATCCAAGACCAAAAAAAATACTTAATTCCTTTTTGAAGACATCTAAATAAATAAAATAATAATAAATAAACGCTACATACTCAACGGCCTATTGGGATAGTTATATCCGGTGTTCGGGGTTCGGAAACATGACAATGAACGAACAAACATACAATGACGAGGAAACTACACCCAGACCGAAAAACATGCCTGTATGGTCAATACAAACATCTGTTCCGAGTGGGAATCGCAGTAGCGACTTGTGACGTATAAGGCAGGTTCACTACCGCTACGCCACGATGCCTAAAAATGATTTTAAAAATGATTCTAAAACGATCTCCAAAAATGCGACTAAACTGTTTTATGAAAATAAGTCTAAGCGAGTGTTAGACACATTGTAGGGGATAATGTTATTCTGATCATGTTTCTGTTACATTATGCAGAACACCCATCAATCACTGGATTTAGCAAACATGGTTATCAGTACTATTTGAAAGAACTGCTTGTCCATTTTTACTGAAACTTTTTACTAGCTTACATAAAAAGAGGACGTTCAGAATTCGTGTAATTTTATTTGTGTGGGTGTGTAATGTTTATTATTATTATTATTCTGGACTGGAGAGACGCTCTGGCGAGATCATAGCTCAATAAAATAATCGTGAGACATTATTTAACTTAATGCAAAATTCATCCGGGTCATCCTTCATCAGGTTGTGTGAGCCACGAATGATGAAGAAACTCTGGTGGTCCGAAACTATTCGGAACCTAAATCGTTTAAACGTGAGTTTTAGCCGTTTAAAAAATATCCGTTTAAAATATATGGGAGTGAAGTTTAATATTATGGTAATTGTTAGGTGATTATAGTTAGGATGTCGACTTCATTAGACAATTCTAAAATTAATTTATAAGAAGGTGCTGCGAGCCAGTTTTCCTTTCTTGATCTTGGCTTGCTTTTATCTAAATATGTTACTAACACTTTAACTGTAACAAATAAATAATTTACCCTAAGCATACGAGATTGTTTTATAGTTATTATTATTATTATTATTTTATGTTAGAAGTTGGCAAACAAGCATACTGCCCACCTGATGGTAAATGGCTGCCGTAGCCTTTGAGCGCTTGCAGCACCATTAGTAGGTGCCACTCGCGCGTTGCCAACCTCGAGATATTAGTTCTTAAATCTCGTTCGCCCAGTAATTTCACTAGCGTACAATGCCCTTCAAACTGGAACACAGTAGTGCCTAAGCACTACTATTTGGCGGCAGAATATTGGACACTGCGGTGGTACCTATCTAGCCGGCCTCTTGCAACAAAAGACCTACCACCAGTGTGACTGATTGCACTGTTGGAATAATCCCTGTTGTGACAGACAGAGGTTATCCCAACAGCGGGCGATGGGGTCGTCACATCCCGACGCCTTAGGTTATAGTTATTATTATTAATTTTTCTAGTATCAGATAAATAGAGTGTTAATATTAATTAATGCACTCTACTAATATAGCATGTAAATAAGCAACAATTAAATGTTAAAATTATATATTTGCAGTGATGCATATTAATTCCAACTCTGCTATACCTGTGATGACTTTAGTGTATTTATGAAAGTTTTGTAATGAATATAATAATTATAACAAAGTTGATTGTATATGCCTTGCATTTTATGTCGCCTTATTAACGACTTTTTATGACTTTTTATCGGCCCGTGACTTCATACGCGGTGAAATTTTTGGTAAATTGACTCCAGGAAGAAATGGATCATTTGTTAGTAAAAAATCTATATAATTATAAGCATAAAAGGAGAAGCCCTGACTGTTATAAAAACGCCCAGCCTAAACCCTTAGACCTAGAAAGCTGTTTTTTTTCAAAGGTGTTGGTGTTAAAGGCAAACGAGCGCATCGAATTTTTCGAAATCTAACGTAACTAAATTAAAAGGTTGAAAAAAGGGTTAAAATTTGTATTGGATGTTCGTCATTTTTTAAACTAGAAGTACCCAGTTTGTTTTTGGCAAACAATTTATAATTGAATTAAAGATTAAGAAATACGTGTTTTAAACATTTTCAGATAATAGGCTATATTTTGTGTGATAAATTTCATCTCAATTTGTTAAACCATTTATGTGTGATTGAGTAACAAACATCCAAACATAGTAGGTTAATTTTTGATAATAACAACTAACATTTTTCCGGATAAAAAGCATCCTATGTGCTAGCCCAAGTAAGAATCTATGTAAGTGCCAAAGTTCATCCAAGTCAAAAGATCCACACATCTAAATATAAAAACGTTCACATTTATTATATAGAAAACGGATGTCGAAATTCTGAGCCATGATCATATTTACATAAGTCAAATATGAATCTAATTGCAAAGCTCCAATAACGCTCAAGTTTATTGGATTGGCTTTCGGTTAAATTAAGATAGATTTCACCATCACAGTCGAGAGTAGATATTTTGACTAATACAACATGTTAAAGATTGGAAAAATATTGCAAGATCCATAATAATGTCACGAATGACAATTCTCTATTCACTCACTCACTGTCCATACGTAATTGAAATTTTCATTAAAATGGTAGTAATAGTCCCGTAATGATCAAACTGAATATTTTTTTTAAAAAGCCGTTAAGTTTATCGTACCAAAGACGATCCTATAAAGATTTTATATTATATTATAATTTATCAACCCGTGTCCTTAGCTTTTCAATAATATACGACGTTTTGGCGCAGCGATAACAAACCTGCCTTAAGTGCCATAGGTCGCTGGTTCGCTTCCCGCTCGGAACATATGTTTGTATTGACCATACAGCATGCTTTCCGGTCTGGGGGTATTTGTCGTTGTCATTGTGTATATTTCTCGAGCCTTGACACAGGATATATCCTAATGGGGGCCGTTGAGTGTGTAGCGTTGATTTCTTTTTCTTTTTAATACAGGCCAGAAATCACTCCCTCCTCTTTTATCCTACATCTCAGATGTAAAGTATATATCGATGTACAGGCATCAGTATACTCGTAGGCTACAGTGACATTTTGTTTATATTATGTTGAGTGTGTAGCGTTTATTTATTTATTATTTATTATAAAAATTTTTCTTCAAGCCATAAGACTCCATTCAGTTAGTCTATACCAAGGCAAGGAGGATCACTTACTTCCAAAGTCTAAAAGCAGCAGCAATTACTAATCCAAGCTGTTTTGAATGTTTTTATTGTTTTATTACAATCCATTCTTTACATTATCAGTAACTTGCATCAGTGCTGATACCGTAGTATGGCCTCAACCAAAACAAAATAGATAAGAAGTTAGATTTATTGAGATAGATAAGATCTTGGAACGAGAAAGCGCAAGCGCAATAACGGCCGAACTTTGGGGAGTTTTCAATAGTAGTAGAGCCATGGTCCTCCCAGCACCAGTGGGCCGGCTCAACCAAGAAAGTACCAACATCTCGCAGTAAAACCGGTTAAGTCTAATTTCAATCCTTTGCGTTGGTGTTGATTTTACCAAGGGGCACCAACGAGTCCTCAACATATTTAATATGTCAGTCGTTATATTATAGTAAGCCTATGGATATAAACTCTCGTCTTGGTTTTGCTAAAATATTTCCAATACATTTTAAAAATTGTTTTCTCATATTTAGGTCAAGCAAAAGCTTACCCAATCGCGTTATTTTTCTTGTAGTATGTGTTGTATAACATATTCAAAGATTAGCTTCCGTATTACCTTTTTTCAAATTCAGAGGATTACATCATGCAAAATGAAAGTACACACCCTCCAATAGTTGAAACCCAGCGAAATAAAATGCAACGAATAAAATTCAATTTATCATCAAATAAAAACAACATATGACTTGGATTTCAAACCGTACAGTGCAGACATAAGATAGTGTCATAACAAAGCTTACCATCACTTTGTTTGTGTATAAAGACAAATAAATCCAGTGCATAACAATATATGCGAAGCCTTATATTATGACAAGAGGTGATCCGAATAGCTCACGAGCGTTCGGTAATCCCATAGTGCATCTATTATATAACAGTGATTTCCAACTTAATGCTGCAACAATGAATTAAGGCTTTGTCTCACTAAAACAGTGTTTTAAAATTCATCTGTTAAACGCCACTTCACTTGCATTTCTGCATATTTTACTCTCGGGATTTTACTATATAGCCTGGGACTTTGTGGAAACGTAAATTAAAAAAAGTGATTGTTCTTCTAAAGAACAAACTAACAACGTGATGTAGAATTTTTAAAATATACGCCACTATAAATTGCCTTGTATATTCAAATACTTTGTAGTCAAGTTTCTTATCCATTTCACTTTTTTATTACACTAGCACGTTTTATTAAATGTAATTAAAACTTCATTTTTTTTTCCTACCTTGATGATAAGTTTTTGTTCCTGGTAATATGTACAATAGTGCCCGATTCTCTGCCGGCAAGATGACACTAATGAAGTCACTTTGCCTCGCAGTAACCTAGCAGTCGTATGCTTATCCCTCGTACCAGGCACAAAACTTTTAATCGTAGAAATAATTGTATACGCACCACGGGTGAAAAGTAGGACATTGCCACCCGCTATTGTCGCGATTTTCACAATAATCCCCAGGTAAGAATGTTCTACTTTCTTCCCTAGATGCGTAATGTACTGTATTATTAATTAATTAATTTATACATAATGTGTTATTAATTAATTAATTTATTCATTGTCATTTTATTAAGGTTTTTTTTTTAATAACGCCGGAGGGCAAATGACTTTACTCCACCTGATGGTAAGTTGAAGTGGAATCCACACGCGAAGGTGGCTAATATGGTTGCAGAAAGCGAACTGTACTAGCCATCCTCGCCCTACCTACCCGCAAGGTGCCTCTTCACGCCTCATTTGAAGGACCCCAGGTTGTAAGAATGAGGGAATTACGTTGACAATGTTATTTTGTGTGGAAGTTATATCTTTTATTTTTGTTTCCAGGGTAACAAGTAAGCGTACGGTAATATTGCTCGGTGGTCACTGCGTTCTGGTATTAAACTGGAGTACTCACACATCTAAAGCATAACCGTACGTTGCCTCCTGAAATGAAGACATCGCTGCGTTGCTGCTTTATTATGTACGACATTCTGTATTTTATGAATAATTTGTTAACAATGCTTTTTTCAAGTCATTCAACTAATAGTCAGTCAACTGATCTAAACGAGCAGTAATTAGAACCATGTTAAAACTTTAAGTTCAGGATTCAGGTTTGGTTGTTATTTTGATTATATACTCCCGTAATGATCATTCAATGAACTAATTTTAAATACAAGAATTTTTTTCAGAAATAATTACAAATTTCATGTTTTACTTATTACGATCCAAATGTTTCTTCAAGTTGGACTTAAATTGTTCACGATACGGGTCACGTATTTCTTAGCCCCAGGGTATTGCCTATTGGAACATCTTATTTTGACGCTTTATCCGAAAATAAAGTAGCTTAATTTATGAGTGACGACGAAACATGATCTAAAACACATTTTATATCACTTAATCATTGTAACAATAAACGAGACATTTAGATTTTATTATATTTATATACATATCGGCGCGAAAGCATACTCGTATAATTATTGCGAGCGTGTTATTAATTTATCTGCATGAAAACGTACATCAATCAATATTTACAAATGTGTTACGTTCCCACGTCTCGCGGATTCGAGGACATAGCAGACCACCGGGTTTTCACCGTAATAACCATTTTATCGGAAAGTGCAAAAGTGTTTAGTAAGAGTTCACCGAATTAGTTTAAATTGTTATAAATGTTTAATTTTAATTTAAGATATTGGTTTAATTTTATATTCACTCTTGTCTCTCACATCGAGCAAGCAGTACTAGTTTTAAGTTTAGCAATGTAATTTCATATTTAATTAATTAAATTAATATTAAGTAATTTTGGTTTCTTTGGACCCTCCGCTGCCGTCGTACATAATTGGCGCAGTCGGTAGGATGCTCGTGGGTCGGGTCGCGAGCAACGTAACTATAGATTTCTAAAATCGAAATCGTCACGTCGTGATCTACCCGGGTCGCTATCAAGCACTGAGAAGAGTATCCAGAATCTACGAGAGGCGCAGCGAGGTGTATCCGAACATTGATACTCCAAAGAATCCAAAATTAAGTCCGTAAGTACATTAGAATCGTCTAGTGATTGCTTACCCTTACTTTTTAATATTCCTAGCCCATAGTTTTTCCTAGATTTCCCTTCTGCGGCAATCAGAACTTTTACATTTAAGTAGGTATAGAATTGTGAAGCAAGTTATATAATTTAATTTTTTTGTCATAAATTGTAATTATTAAAAAACATAAAATTAAGTAAACGATAGATTTAATAATTTTTTTTTTTTTTTTTTTTTATGTTAGAAGTTGGCAAACAAGCATACGGCCCACCTGATGGTAAGTGGCTGCCGCAGCCTATGAGCGCTTGCAGCACCATTAGTAGGTGCCACACACGCGTTGCCAACCTCGAGATATTAGTTCTTAAATCTCGTTCGCCCAGTAATTTCACTAGCGTACAATGCCCTTCAAACCGGAACACAGTAGTGCCTAAGCACTACTATTTGGCAGCAGAATATTGGACACTGCGAATTAGTAGATTTATTAGTAATATAGGTGACTCTTTTGAAATAATTCCAGTTTTTGGTCAAAATTCATATGATTTATTAAGTTTCATTCAATTATATGATGATTTTTTTATTTTTATTTTATTTTTATTTTTAGGATAACCAACAGTAGATACATTAATTAGACATTTCAATAAAGATCAGAAGTTATTCGATAAATGTTCTACTAATTATAGGTCATCACATCATTCATTAGAAAGCATCACATTATAAAATATAGTCAATTATTACAAGTCAATAAAAATAAAAATACATAATGATCATTAAAAATTATTAACAAATTATAAAATTATTAAATTTAAATTTCATTATAATATAAAGATTTACATAATTTTAAAGATTTACATAATTAAAAAAAAAAAGTAGAAAATGTCACAATTCTTGTAAAAAAATACAATAATCAATAACTGGGTCTATTGCGAGATACTTCAACAAGGACTAGTTTTTAAATAATTTAAAATGTTTCGTTTGAAGTGAGACAGGCTATTATGGAAAATATCTACATCGGCTACTGATTTCGAGATATTATTGTATAAGTTAGATAAGCGGGGTATTAGTGAATTTTTCCCTAACTGCGTTCTATATACTTCTGTGTGTAGAAGGTTACACATTCGTCTTGAATTAATACGAGGTAAATTGAATGTCAATGTTGCCAAAAACTCAGGACTATCAATATTATTATTAAAAGTATTGTATAAAAATGTAAGAAGTAGCAGTTTTCTCCGGGATTCAAGACTTATTCTGCTAAAATGATTTAGCCTATCACAATATGATTGTAGGTTTATTTTAAATCTATACGACAAATGTTTCAGAAATCGTTTTTGAACTCGCTCAATTCTGTCAATGTGTATCCTGTAATATGGTGCCCAGATTATACAACAATATTCAAGCCTACAACGAACATAGCTGTCAAAGAGTTTTAGTACAGTCGAAGGTCTTTTAAAGTCCTTGGAGCACCTCAGTACAAATCCGAGAGATTTATTGGCCTGTTCCAAGATATTGTCAATATGTGAGATAAAGTTCAACTTGCTGTCAAGAGTAACTCCCAAGTCTCGTACATAGCTTACTTCAGTCAAAGTCGTATCATTTATATAATATGTTGATGGAATTACTTTATTTTTGCGGGTGAATTTGATGTGGTAGCATTTTTCAATATTTAAGGTCATTTTATTGGTTCTACACCATTGAACTAGTCTACAGATGTCATATTGTAGTAAGTGCACATCTGAAATCTGTTTAATAGTACGAGTCAGTTTTAAATCATCTGCGAATAAACTAACAGTGGAGCTCTTAAAAATGTGAACTATGTCATTAATAAAGATGTTAAAAAATAATGGACCCAAATTTGATCCCTGTGGGACTCCAGAGTATGCTATGAAGTTATTAGACTCATTACCATTGATAACTACTTTAGAATATCTGCATTCAAGATATGATCTGCACCATTTCAGCATGGTACCAGTTTTTTTTACTTTATCAAAAGCTTTGCAAAAATCTGCATATATGGCGTCAACTTGATAACCCGCATCAATACAATCAGTAAGCTTGGAAACATGCAGAGCTAAATTAGTATTAGTTGATCGCTTTGTTATGAAACCATGCTGATAATCGGTAAGATACCTTTTAACGTGATTATACATAAAAGGATAAACCAAAGACTCGAATACCTTTGCTGCAGTAGATATTATTGATATTGGGCGATAATTTTTTATTTCATTCTGCTTACCAGATTTATAAATAGGAACAATTCTACTTTCTTTCCACATATCAGGAAATTGACCTATTAGCAAAGATCTGTTAAAAATCATCGTTAATGGTAAGGATAACGGTGCAGCACATTTACTCCAAAATATTGGCGGGATACAATCAGGTCCAGGTCCCTTAGATACATCAAGTCTCTTTAATTTTTTGTAAACTGCATCGCGCTTAAGTACAAAATGGTCAATTTCGTCACATTTTGTTAAATTACTGATATATGAGTCATCCAATATAATATTGTTGTACTCATATACCGACGAAAAATGAGTAGCAAAGAGTTGACAGACATTGTTGACATCGGATGCCTTCATGTTATTTAGAAACATAACAGGCGGATATGAATTACTACTTTTTCGAAGGTTTTTTAAGTGTGTCCAGAAATATTTTGGGTGTTTTCCTATTTCATTTTCTATGTTACTTATATAATTGTTATAGCAATGTTGTATCAATTTATCACAGTCTCTACGTAAAAATTGAAACTCCAATTTGTCTAGAGGATTGTTATATTTTCTTACTTTGACGTGGTATTTATATTTTAATTTAAGTAATTTAATCAGTTGATGAGTAAACCAAATCGGGTAAGATCGACGTTTATTAATATTTTTTGGTACATACCTACAAATTATCATGCGTACAATTTTATAAAATTTATTTACCATTTCATTAATATTACTACATACGCAAAATTCATTTGTCCAATTTATATTGTTAAGGTTAAATATTATGTTTTCGTAGTCAGCTTTATAAAAATTAAGCTTATTACGGGATTTATTACTATTTCTGACTGATATTAACTGCGATATTGATATTTCTAATGGCGGGTGAAGTTTATCAATTTTTCTTATAGGTTTGTGACACTCGGTAACGGTGACTTCACTGTTACTCAATATTAAATCAAGTATTTTATTTTTAAAATTATGTATTAAATTATATTGATTCAGGTTATTTAGCGACATAAAATCAATAAGGGCACTCTTCATTATGCAATTGCTATAGTTGGATGGACGAGCCTCAAGTACGTTATCTTCAGAAGAAGACCAAACTATACCACTTAAATTAAAGTCGCCAACGATTAAAGTGCTACTGTTCGTTGTACTTAATGCGTTATTTGCGTTTTCAACAAAGTTTCCTATTAGGTCTATGTTAATCGGAGGAGGTAAATACACCGCACAAATATGTATAAACTTGTTTCCATTGCTCATGTTAAGTTTGACTGTGACCCATATGTCTTCACAATCACTTTCCCATAGTGGTTCACGACATGAAAATAATGTTTTGGAAACAGCTATGAGAACGCCTCCACCAGTAGATTTCTTATTGAAATGACGAGAACTCTCTCGGTCGCGTCTATAAACAATGTATCTGGTGTCAAATAGTTCCGCATCAAATATACTACTGTTAGGCCATGTCTCGGTTAATATAATTACATCATAAGTATTGTTTAGTATTTGTTGATATATCTCGGTTGTATTTGATCTTAAGCCTCTAACGTTCTGATAATAACATTTGATTGAATTGAATTTTATGAATATAAACTAAAATGTCATGCAAAATTAACAAATAACTATGCAAATAAATAATATACAATAAAAAAATATATAAATATGGGACAAAATTACCCTAATGTAGAAAGTGTATCTAAATTTCTTATAAACTTATATTCAGATGTTTCAGTTTTGCGCATGTAGACGTGCCCTCTTTTTACCCAGACAAATCTGTACTTTAAATCTTTTGCCTTCTGCCGAGCTGCAGCATGCAGTGCCTTTTGTAATGGAGACAAGTGCTCTACAATATATATTGGTTTGTGATCGCCACCAAGACCACAATGACTGGTGTTCAATTTTTCATTATTGTTATTGGCTTTTTTGTTGAATTTAATAACGGCCGCTAGATATTCATCCCGGATTCGAGGGCAATTAAACTTCACTAAGACAGATCTTGGTCGGAGGCTGCTTTTTTCTAGCTTAGCAATTCTAGTGCTTAAATGAATATCCGAGTCGTTAAGGTTACATTTTATTGTATTTGCTATTTGCTTGACAACGGTTGTCAAGTTTTCATCTTTGTGCTCAGGAAGACATTGAATTTCCAAATTACAAGCTCTGGATTGCTGCTCAATTTGAGTTAGTCTAGTATTGAGATCCTTGACCTCTGTACGTAATAGGTTATTTTCTTTTTCTAGTGCGGTAACTACATCAATTTTTTTTATCATTTCTTGTTTAATATCCTCATGTTCCTGTTCCATAAAAGAAATCGATTGGGTAACTTGAGAAAGTTGGTCCGATATTTCATTCAATTTAACACTAAAGTTAGATAATAGGTTAGATTTGAATTCATCAAGTATGAACTTTAATTCTTCTCTTACAACTTGACGAACATCTGCTATAGTTAATTTATTATTAGATTCGTTGCTCGAATAGTTAGATTTATTTTGTTTATTTCTCAAGGTTACATTCATATTTGAATCTTGTTTGTTTTGATGTGTCAGTACTCTAACTGGAGTATTTGAATTATCTTTACCTGCTTGAGGACGGTTGCATGCAGGACAAAGCCACGACAATTTGAATTGGTCTGATAGTTCCTTGTATGGAGTATTAGTAGTTACTACACAAGTAAAGTGGTACTTCTTTCTACATGATGTGCAATTAAGTACCTCACTTGAAGTTGGCAGTCGATTGCAGCATTCGAATGTTGAGTTATGAGTTGTATCGGTCATTGTATAATTATTTATATTTTATCATATTATTCTTGCTGTTTAGAAGTTCTTAGTTCGAAGTAGATGTAAGTCAAATAAAATTTAGAAATGTTTAAAAATCTTGTATCGCCGACGAGGGTTTGAACTCTAGTCTTCCGAGTAATAGCGCTCTCAATCTTACGCCTTTATCACACAGCCATTTACAAGTTAACTTAGTTAGTGAAAATATAGAGCGGATTATAATTATTATACAATAAAATTAGTGCCACCAACACATTTTTCTAGTGTTTTTACAACCACCGACATACATTTTCTTGATATCTTGATTTTTTGTTGTTTTAATAAACACATGCGATTTAATTAATTCGCGAATTATTTGAAAATATTCAAATTATTCGAAATTTTTCGAACTATTCGATTTATTTCGAATTATTCCATGTTTTCGAATTATTCGAAATTCGAATCAAATCGGATATCAATATTCGATATTCGCACACCCCTATTAATAAGATATTAATAAAACTAAAACACGCTAAAATCAGTCAATCCGTATGGCAGCTACGATGCCCCAGACGCCGAATCACAGACACCCAAACTAATTCCTCTCGTTTTTCGATGTCAGAGGTTAATAATGCTAGAGTGATGTGACAAATAAGTAATCGTAGTCTGAGCTCGTAGTATATGCAGTGATGCCCTCTAGCGTCTAGACGTAATGATATTAAATTGAGATTACTCTGAATTATACATGAGATCCTTGCGAGCCCCGGAGTTGAGACAGAATATTGAATGCTTACGTAAATCCACGCTTAACTCAATGCAACTGTGATAATATACTGTATTCTACATTTTTATTTACTAACTAAAGAAAATTTTAATAAATAATCTCTAATAATTTTAATAATAGTAATAGAACCGATGGCAGTTGGGGTGGAAGTCTCAGGTGGCGACCACGTACAGGAAGGCGCAACGTGGGCAGACCCACAAGGTGGACTGATGACCTGGTAAATGTCGTGGCAGTCCGCTCGATGCGGATGACGTGAGACCATTCATTGTGGCACTCTTTGGCAGAGGTCTATATCCAGCAATGAACATCCTTCGGCTGATATGATTATGAGGATAATAAAATAGTAACAAGTCCATGTGTTACTCTTTAATTCTCAACTTGTATCTCACCTCACTGGTGGTAGGTCTTTTGTTGCAAGAGCTCGGCTAGGTAGGTACCACCGCAGTGTCCAATATTCTGCCGCCAAATAGTAGTGCTTAGGCACTACTGTGTTCCGGTTTGAAGGGCATTGTACGCTAGTGAAATTACTGGGCGAACGAGGTTTAAGAACTAATATCTCGAGGTTGGCAACGCGTGAGTGGCACCTACTAATGGTGCTGCAAGCGCTCATAGGCTGCGGCAGCCACTTACCATCAGGTGGGCCATATGCTTGTTTGCCAACTTCTAACATAAAAAAAAAAACCTCAGCTCGAGACTCACGATGATCTCTGATGTATTGGTTATGGGTATCAAGAATAGCTTTTCACTAAGGAGCTGGAGGAGATGGAGGAAAAGGAATCATCATTATAAATACTTATAATATTAGATTATGATTTCTATTTTAATTAATTTCTTACTATAAAACTCTAAAAAACCTGTGTTTACTTTAAAAAAAAAAATTAGAAAAGAGAGATGTCCCTCACATCAATTTTTGATTTTTAGTGTGTATCAAATATAATACTTACTTTCATACCGATTTGTAAATGATATAATGATAAAAATAGAATATTTATTGCAATATTATGATGTTTCAAGATTCTATAATTGTCTGATTAACAAAAAAAGCAATGGTAGTTATAAAAAGCTTCGTTTGTTTACTTAAAACTTAAACACAAATAGTGGACTAATCAAATCTAAATATTATTTTACCAATGTTATAAAGCTACAGAGTTTGTTTTTTTAAGATTGAACGCGCTAATCTCCGGAACTACTGGTTGGTTCTGAATAATTATTTTTCCATTTAATAGTACCTTTCTTTATAAGAGTCATAGGCTTTATAACATCACGATACATAGAAGCTGAGCAATAAGAAAGAAAGCGCGAACGGGCGATGCGATACAGTGTGTTGGTGGAACTGTAACACAATAATAAAGGGAAAGAATAGAAAATAACTATGTAGACAATACCACAGCTAACTATATACTCTGTAAGCTGGTAGAATGGATTATTGGACGTAAACGTTAACATAGCTCTGCATTTGAGGGATTTAACTCATAGTACAGTCTCTAGAACAACAAAGGGAGATTACTATGACATTTGAATAAATTCAGTAACAGGCTAGGTTTAGTAACTATATATACGACGTATGTATACTGAGACTTGTAGATTATACATACCAATACATATTTAGTAGTAATAGAGCCATGCTTCTCCCAGCACAAATCGGTTGGCTCGACTGGGGAAGTACTACCCTCTCACAGAAAATCGGCGTAAATTAAAAGTGTAGTGTACTGTTACGTTTTGTGCGATGAGTGAGAGCGCTGGAGGCCCAATCTCCCACACCTCTGTTCCCTTCCATTTTGAGCATCTCGTCTCTTCCCTCCCATCACTTGGGTTGGCAAAGTGCGTGTGAAACTTCAGGTAAAAAAGGTCGCAAGAATTCAAAGGTTGCAGTAACTTCTTACCATAAAGCGGGCCGAATGTAAAATATTATTTATATTTCATCACTATGTAATTATATATCATATCTAAATAATTATAATTTCCAAAAAAAACATGATTTACCAAAAAATAAAAAATACTGTTATAATATATATAATAATACTGCTCGGTCATCCAGTTTCTAGAAATAAAGCGGTCAACAGATATGTATGTTACAACAATAGCCTACAGTTTACAATCACATCTCGTTTCATTTATACTTCACAAGCAATATAGTATTTCGAAATAAAATATGAATACTCACATTTTATAAAAACGGAAAGTATATAATAAATAATGTTACCTGAAACTGAATAAATTCTTTGTTTTCTTGAGTCTGCCATAGACTACCGACGTGAAATATATATAAGAAACCTATGTCACTGTTAGTTAGTAGTTGTCACTGTTAGCCGTTGTCGTCTGTCAGTTAGTTTATCAAAAGTCCACTATTTCAGAATCGACAATAAGTAGTTCATTTTTATTACAAAATTTGTGCTTTTAAGATAAATAGTTATATCAGTAAAAAACTAAACACAAGGCTGGTCATGCAAAATGCATTTTTAAGTTTTTTGAGTCATCCGAACACAACTGTCTATGTATTTGTCTGTAAATCTAATCGAACTATCTAACTAATATTATAAATATGATAGTTTGGATGAATGGATTTGTTACTCTTTCACGTAAAGGCTACTGGACAGATTTAGATGAAAATTTGATACATACGTAGTCTAATATCTGGATTAACATATAAGGGTAACATAGGGTAACATAGGGTCTATAATGGTAAAAGAATGATGAAAATTACTATTAGTTTAATATTTAATTTTAAGTTTGTAATTGATTTTTTGATGATTTGTAATTCGTCTTTAGATGGGATTGTCATATCCGTGTTGATAAAAATCACAAATCCATTAATAAAGAATTTAAAAAATAATCAATATATAGGTACTTTTTCCTGGTAAAAAATAGGGTACACTTTATAAAATATTACATTCCCGTGGGGTCATCAAAAATATTATAACGCGAGCGTAGCCGCGTGCAGAACTAGTGAATCCACATTAACAGTAATGTTATGATTGATCTTGATATAATTCGGTGGGTACGGAGACACATTTGAACCTTGGAAACTGCGTAAGATTTTTTAAATACATTCATCTTATATCCTTATATTTGAGAAGTTTCGTTATTTATTTCTGAACTCAATGCTAGCATCAGTTGTTAAAAATTGTACCAAAATATTCGCTGTTCTAAAAATCAAATGAATTATCAAAAGAATTATCAAAAGAAAGTTTCATAATTATACGATGTTGATCATCACCGGTGTTTTTAAAAATACGATACGGAAGAAATTTCATGTAAATTGAAGACTTGAGTGAATTTGTAGAGTCGGGTGTAAATTAAGTTTAAAACGGTTCGTCAACGTAATTGATGTGCGATGGATGAAGTTTCGTGGATTCCAATATACAGACTTAATGATCGAGCTCAAATATGCTATTTACTAAATAAAAATATTTTTTTATTTCGTGGTGGTTGACAAATAAGCATACGGTCTGCCTGATAGCACGAAGTTACCGCAACCTATGATGAACGCTTGCGATAATTAAAGTTTCACATACGCGTTGCCAACCCAAGAGATAGGAGGGAGGGATAAGAGCAAGAGGAGTTGCAAGAGGCCGGCTAGGTAGGTACCACCGCAGTGTCCAATATTCTGCCGCCAAATAGTAGTGTTCAGGCACTACTGTGTTCCGGTTTGAAGGGCATTGTACGCTGGTGAAATTACTGGGCGAACGAGATTTAAGAACTAATATCTCGAGGTTGGCAACGCGTGAGTGGCACCTACTAATGGTGCTGCAAGCGCTCATAGGCTGCGGCAGCCACTTACCACCAGGTGGGCCGTATGCTTGTTTGCCATCTTCTAACATAAAAAAAAAAAAAAAAAAAAAAAAGGAGGAGGAAGGCCTTCTTCACATTCACAAACAAAGGGGTTGGGAGATTGAGTTTCCGGCGCTCTTATTCATCACAAGGAACGCAACGGTACCTACTGATACTGTTACTTTACGCCAATTTTCTGGGAGAGGGTAGTGATTTTCCGGTCGATCCAGTCAATTGTCCTAGGAAAAGCATGGCTTTAGTGAAATACTAAAATAATAAATATGCAATAAATTATTCAAACAAGAATCCTTAACAAAACTTTATTACACAATCAACAGCACATTAATATAAAAAGGATCAGTAAAACACTTCATAAAATTACTTCTAGTATTAAAACTGTTAGAAAACAATATACACTTTATCACTTTTATTCACTAAATTACTTTAAAACATTACAATATAATGTATTAATTGAAAGTCTTCCAAATAAGTTTCTGAAAAAAAATATGAAATCAACGTAACATGATTTTTAACATAACGAGCAATCTTATACACTTAGTTGCAAGTTGCTAATCTTGATGTCATTTTAAGGCTTTCTGCACCTTAAGCGATGTAAGTGAGAAAACTTCGAGGTCTTTGAGTCGGTCCAATGTTTCTCATCGACACTCCAAAGTTAAGCAATAGTTTACTTACCGAGATGAATACAGCACCACTAGCTTGAGACAATTTACAAAATTTATTAAACATACTATTATAACTTGCATCGCTTTCATCTATCGCTATCTCATTTAGGAACCAATGTTTTATAACAATTGTAATACAACTGTAAATTTTCTATATTTGAAACGTGTAAGACTTTCGGCTACATTTGCAAAAATCGCTATACAACAGGTCTCCAAACTCATTGGAGTATGTATAAAATCGACACTCCTGAACACCGTTTCAAACAACCGTAAACTACGTGGCATCGGTTTTGAACTAACTAGAAGCCTCTACTGATAGTGGCCAAACCCATGGAGCTGATTCATCAAACTTCTCATCCAGTTTTAGTCCGGCCATAAGACGGGCTGATGTACCGACATGAATACTCTACATAACACTACAGGATCAAAGATTTTTAATTATTTTTAAAAGTATTATAGAAAGTCTTTCTGGTAATTAAGTAACTATTAAAGATAAATCTGTTAATTTTTTCAAGCCTGAAAATGACTAATTTATTTTAAGAAATCTTATTATATTACCTTGGCGATATTTCGTTCAAAAAGTTAGATTTTCTTGAGTAATACCATATAAACTTTACTAATCAGTAATCAATAATTGAATAATTTGTCATTAGTTTAGTTGTTTGTAGGTATGTATAACTATGCGGTATATAGTTATTTCATCTTTCGTGTAATCTTGGCCAGATTGTAGAGAAATTACTCTGAATTATACATGAGATCCTTGCAAGCCTTGCAGCTGAGACAGAATATTGAATGCATAAGTTGATTAATTCAATGCAATCGTGAGCTTTCTAAATAACTTTTATGCATTTTTATTCGACTGTTCAAAGAATAAAAAATCGCTATAGACACTACGGCTCATAAATTAAAATATATTAATGTAAAATAAATTCTTCACATAAACCCTAATTTCTTTTGTGTAAAATATAAATTTTGATTTTTGTTGAAAATATAGTAATGGTAACATTAAAAAAATATTATAGTAATGGTAACAATCACATCTGACAAAATTATTTAAAATTTTATAATGGATTTCAAATATTAATTAATAAATTAAAAATTTGATGAAACATATTAATAGGATAATGCAGTTAGCAAAGATAAAACATTCAGCGCTATTTAAATATACCGCAATAGATCAGATCAGTGGATATAAAAAAATTCGTACTTTGCATAATATGTAACTTATGAATCATAAAGCTGCACGACAAGAAGAAATTAGGATATCAAAATGTTAAATGGATTGCTTCGTAGATTTATTTAAATAATTAGTAATTACTGACTTTGCGGTCGATTTTAATACGTAATATTTAAAGTCCTTAAGATTCTTAATCATCAAGCTGCGGAACCTTTTAATTTCCACTATGCGTAGTCCACAACACACTTCACTTGTAATCAAGGCTGTAATACAAATAAAATGTTTTCACGTGTACATCTAAAAAGTAATTCTATATAATCTATTAGTCAGAGTTCTTATGGTAACTGTCGCTTAGACTGCAGATACGCCACCCTTACCTAACAGGGTTGACAAAAGTCAACAATGTAAAGTAATTTGGGTTAAAATTAAGATTTCCTGAACAAAATAATTTCGTTCAAATGAAATTCAGTGTCACGAAGCGAGTGGAGTTACATTTAACTCACCTCGACGCGTCTCGGAAATTTCAAACCTTGACATTTCTGAATCTATATTTCATTGCGGATGAGAAAATTTTGTTTTGTTTTTCTTCCTAATGTCAGTAAAATGTCATAATTGAGTTCGAGAGGTAAATACGCATGGTGTATTTTTAAATAAAACTTGCACCTTCGGTTTTTTTTTTAATCCTGGCTTCAAAACTGTTTTGTATTTATTATTCAATACATATGTTAGATAAATATATAATCAATTTGATTATATGAAATACATAGATATAGAAAAAATATAGATGGAACATAATTTACTAGCCATATGAAAACTATTTAACCTAATTTGTCTGTTTCTTTTTATTTATGTGGTGTACAATAAAGAATATTCTATCTATCTATCTATTTTTGTCTTGACGACGACGACGACGACGTCGTTGTGGCGCAGTGGCTGCGATCCGCCACACCACAGGTCACGGGTTCGAGCCCCGCTCGGAGCACAATATGTTTGCATTGACCATGCAAGCATATTTTCCAGTCTGCATGTATTTGTCCTTGTCCTTGTATGTGTTTTCGGACCCCCGACACAGGATATCACTATCCTAATAAGGGCCGTTGAGTATACGGAATTTATTTTATTTTTGTCTTATCTAACCCAACAAACATCTTGTTCTTTAAAAAAAAAGCAAATTTCTTTTATATAAACTTTGCCAAATTTATTTCTTTTTATATATATATAATCTATTATATATCTATTATATAATCTATTATTTTATGCATACTCTACTGCCAAGCGTCCTGTGACAGCTCATTTTTATGCTACAAAGATGGTGAACAAGCGAATTTGCTTGATAGATAGCTTTAACGTAGCTCACGTTTTAAAACCAAAGAGAGGAAAAAAGAAACAGTTAAAGAACAGAGGCAGATCAGTCTCCTATAGTCTCACTCACCGAACAGTAACAAAAGACGAGCATATTAATTCATGACAATATTCTACGAGAAAGGGAAGAACGGAAATTGAGATAAAAAAAATATCCTACATTTTTCTATACGTATTTTTTCCCATGCCTATGTTTTTCTTTTCTCTTTGAATGTATTGTTCACATCGATATGACAAAGTGAACAAAAAATAGAAACATGAAAAACACATAGGACTTAGTTTGTCCCGAATTGACAATTCAGTAATAAAGTTCACAAGGAATATTTTAAAAATAGCTTGGTTATAGCGGTTAAAGATCAGACTTCGATCCGTTAACGCTAGAGTTGCAGGTGCGATTTAGACTCCCTTCGACTGTTGTCGCACCCACTATTAGCGCAAGATACAAGCTTATAATAAGGGGCAATAGTAGTATTAGTATAATTTGAAAAAACTTTGCTAATATCCTTAAAAAAAATCTAGCAATCACCTGACTTCAACCTACTAAGACACACTGACAAACTTTTTTTTTTTATGTAAGAGGAAGCAAACGGGCGTGAGGTTCACCTGATGTTAAACGATCACCACCGCCCATGAACACCCAAGGAAGGTTCCCAAGTCGTATCGGTTCGGAAATTCCGGCGGCGGAAGTTGATTCCACAAGCTGGTTGTGCAAGGAAGAAAATGTCTTCTAAATCGCGCTGTTGTGGACTATACACAAGATTCATGTTCACAAAGCTCGTGACTCATAAGTTACAATTGCGGCGACAAAGTCACGCATGTATGCGACTTCTGGTACCTTGTTATTAAGATATAAATAATAATGATTGAGATATTAATAACCAAGTTTTATTTTTTCTAAAACAAACAACTGTAAGTTGCTGCAGCCACTCGACTAGTACTCACGCATTTTCAATAAAAAAAGTTCAGTCTATCAGAATTGATGGAAAACTATGTAGTGTAAGAACATAAAATACTGATGTGAAAGCACTTTTTATTTTTAAAAATCTGAGTGAATAAAAATGTCTGTTCGTTAAAACTTAAAAATCTCTATGGTCTAATAATAATAGGTTATCGACTTCAAGCGCCTCCTCTCTTAAGTAAAAATTTTAATTTTAATTTTAACTTTAACATCCCAGACGCCCAAGTCAGATCTGCTCATTATTCATAATATTGTACCCGGCAAAATATCTATAGTTTATTTTATGTCTTCTCAGCATGACACTGGTATTTTGTCTAGGGTCTGCTTATGACTCTTATCCGGATTTGACAGGTTACTAGTTTTTACACAGAGTAACTGCCGTCTGACCTCCGCAACCCTAAAGGCAAACCAGTAAAGCTTGTGAAAGAAAGGGCACTAAGGGGCTGAAAGGTTTGATCAAAAGTTGTGTGGAAGTATTGTCATTTATTAGATAAAAAGTTACAAGCTTGTAAAAGAAGGGGAGGGGGCACAGTTTGTATTTAAAATCTATGTTATATATGTTTGTTATTTGGACACAAAATTATGAATGTTCTAAATAAAAAATAATTTCATTTTTATACTAAATGTCAGAACTTATCAATTCCATAAGTAATAACAGAATATATTATGAATTGTTTAAAAAACGTGTCACGAAGAATTTTATTTAACAATTCAAACATTTCAAATTATTTTATTTAATCGTGAAATTATAAATTATTACTAACCCAATTAAAAAACAAGTCTGATCTCCGCAACGCTAAAGGCAAACCAGTAACTCATTGAATAAGAGCAAATTATTTAACAAGAGTTAACGATTGAATGTTACATACCGAGACTGATATTTATAAGATTACAAATAACCGCCCTGAGCGAGAATCGAATCCGCGACCGTCGAGACTTAAGGCAGGCTCACAAACAACACTCCACAACAGTCGTTAAAAATTGATGAAGATTGTGTAAGGTCCTAATATCTAAGTGTCACTATGTAGAATAGAACTATTGAGCGTACCACGTCCTATTTCCGAGTACAATTCATACGTGCTCAATGGGCACCCTTTTCGCATATTGTTCGAGCCACTGCAAAATACAGACTTCGTTCGCCGAGCTAACGTTTCAAAACAATCTTGTTCTAACTCCATTTTAAGATTTGTTGTGTTTAAATATTGTATAAAATAATCCCACTATTTGATAAATAAATATAGTATATGCTTCCTTGTTTTGTGTTTTGCTTTTTTTTAGAATGTGTATTACTGGCTCCCTCGAAGCTATCCATACCCCAAACTCTCCACATCTATTAAGCTATTTTCGAGAATCCTTTGAACATACAACCTTAATAAAAACCTACACGACGAAAACAATATTAATACAATTAAATGAATATATATATGTCGCATACGAGAAGTGAGGTTATTTAAAAGAAATATGCAGAACCGCTGAACCTATGTAGATCATCGGTTCTGCTATGATTTTAAACACAATAATAGCAATACGCTGCATATCACATTTTGATTTTAATTATTATGAGATTAAGTAAGGAAACTTGATACTAAATTTACACATATTTAATCAAGAAAATTTTAGAAATGAAAAACAAGTAAAATAATATAACAATTTTTAATAAAAGTGACATAAAGATTGCTTACAGAGTTTGTGGTCGAAGAGGCAGGAACAAAGTGAGTTCACAACACAAATCACTTGCTTTTAAAGGCGTTCAAAGGAAGTTGATGTTACAACATATTTTAAAATAACCAAACAATAGTAAGAATTATCTAAGCCTATTCCTTACATTCGTTTTTGAATAATCTCATTACAAAACAATATTCCAAAATTGCTTCGATTTTTAAACAATTTTTTCGAAAATACAATTAAAGGCTGCCAGTGACATGATAAAATAATTCATATTCGCGCCGACATATACATATATATTTACATTGACTGGTGATAGGCCTTTAATGCAAGAGTGTCAGGTATTCTACCGCAAAGCAGTATACTGGTGTTGGTTTGAAGATTATGGTGCTAGTGAAATTACTGGTTATATTTAAGAACCAATAGAGGTTGGCAACGCTTGAGTGACACCTACAAATGTATAGTGTTGCAAGCGCTCATAGGCTACAATAGCCGCTTACCATCAGGTGGGTCGTATGTTTTCTTGACAATTCACCTATAAAAATGTACCTACTATACTATATATTATAATATTATACAGTTCAGCCTTTACTACCGAGTCCCCAAAACCATTACCATGCATTGCCACCTGTGGTGAGAGAAGGGAGTAGCTAGAAAAAAGTAATGACTTGACAAATATCGTTCGCCTAATGGTAAGCGGTAACAGGACAAATAAGTCAAGAAGCATAATTAGCACTATTAATATTTTTTTTAATTTAAGGGTAATGTAAGATTAGTACTTCCATGGTCTCACGGTTGATTGGGCAAGCGAACCCGTGGCGTCTTATTATGGCGCAAAGCGGTTCATAGGGTTTTAGTAGTAGGTAGTATTTAGCTCGATTAGCGAGCGGTGAGTCCCACACTACCACCAATTATAGTGGTGCCCGTAAAAGCGTTTCCATTAATGATGAAAACGATACTTTACTAGACATTACTACTGAAATATGTATCAAATTTTTTCAAGCTACAATAAATATTTAAAGTTAATACCGACCTCATAACCTAACTAGACCTAAACTAGACCGTACCTAACCTTATTACACGCAATCAAGTAAATTCCTTATTTTAATTTTTTTAATCTTAGACTTTCTAGTGGGAGTCGTTTCTTTGCAGAATTATGACAAGGCAAGGAATATTGGAATTTATTTTATGAAGCAAGAGCCCCGACCGAGTTAATCTGTTAATATTGAACATTTTTCCTATAAGGGTAAACCCATTCTTTAGATTTAGGATTAAGGAACAATCGTTTATATTGCTTTTGATACTTCATTGCTTTATTAGTATTGCCTAGGGTTACCGGATAGACTCTTGCTATATGAAACTTCTAGACCGACTACCTATAGTCTATTCTTCTACCTGCCTATAAAAGTGCACTCAAGATGTATTCCGGAGTTCAGGCCACATTACGAGTAGATTACGAAAACAGGACAGACATTGTAACTTCATTTTAATAATACCGTAAATTAACGTAAGCTAAAGAATATAATTTCTTTTTTATGTTACAAGTTTGCAAACAAGCATAAGGCCCACCTGCCCAGTACTCTCACTTCCCCTCCGCCCACTTGCCCAGTAATTTCACTAGCGTACAGTGCCGTTCAAACCGGAAAACAGTAATGCCTAAGCACTACTATTTGGCGACAAAATATTTGACACTGCGGTGGTACCTACTTAGCCGGCCTCTTGCAACAAAAGACCCACCACCAGTTTGACTGATTGCACTGGTGGAATAATCTCTGCTGTGACAGAGGTTATCGCAACAGCGGGCGATGGGGTCATCACATCCTGACGCCGGGAAAATTAATTTTAGATAGCAACCGAAATCAAGTTTCTGCTTCGGCAAAGAAACAAAACAAAAACTCTGTCGAATCAACTTCCGCCGGCGGTCTTTCCGAACCGATACGACTTGGGAACCTTCAAGAGAAGAGCGTATTCTTTCCTTAAAGGTCAGCAACGCGCCTGCATGCCTTCTGGTGTTGCAGATGTTCATGGGCGGCGGTGA
The DNA here is from genome assembly GCA_023373885.1 of Hestina assimilis. Lineage (NCBI taxonomy): Eukaryota > Metazoa > Arthropoda > Insecta > Lepidoptera > Nymphalidae > Hestina > Hestina assimilis. Next base: position 14,707,382 of record CM041747.1, on the reverse strand, counting down.
TCGCTTAACATCAGGTGAGCCTCCTGCCCGTTTGCCCCCTCTTACATAAAAAAATAGAAACAGAAACAGAGCAAAAATAGTTAATCATTACGTCATTTTATGTTTTTGCACACCGTAAATTATGTAAATGGGAATGTATTACACACTTACAACTCCAAGTGAACTGGTAGTTCACAGCGCCACGAAACTGCAAGCACCCACAAAAGTTAACGGACGTCAAATTTGCATCGCCTTAATTTTCGACAAGTATTACAAAAGGTTGTTTAAAAGGTTTTATATAACCGAAGTTTGGTTCCTTTGAATATGAAAACTTTTTCTCTTCAAAAGGCTAGTGATTATTAATGGTTTAAAAGTAATAATTCATTCAAATTTTTAAAAAGAATTGTTCTGTTTTAAAAAATATCAAAGGACCGTTTAAATAAAGAACGCAACTTTTCTAAAATTTTAGTGACACAACGCTTCCAAACATACAGGTCGACTTAAATAAATAAGTAAAAGCTACACACCCAAACATAATAATAAATATAACATTATTTTAGGAATATTTTATGTAAAATTGAACCATCGCTCTTATCTGTTATGATACTAAAAGCATCATTTACATCTCTGAATAAATAAAGATGATAATTAATAAAAACAAAAAAGAGCCTTTAGTCGCTTTTGTTCACTCGACGACTTGGAATAGTCGATACTAGCTTCTGCCCGAGACTACGTCCGTGATGACTTAATTAATAATCTTCTAAAAGAAAAATTCAATTTTATCAACCTACCGAGTTCTCAAATACTGCACCGGACATTGCCGCGCTCCATACGAAATATCCGTCAACAGTTTCAGCCGTAAGGCGAGCCTATGAGCGCTAGCATCACCATACATACCATCCCATTATATCCAGTAATTTACTAGCAAACAAGTGTACTACAGTGTCGTTCAAACAGAGACACAGTATTCGGCTTTACGGTAGAATAACTCACACTGAGACGGTACCAACATATTCGTTATAATATATAAATCTTTCTTACTTATAATTTCACCAAATGTTTCAAAATTAAAATAATAATAAAAAATCAGAAAATTATTTAACGCCTTTTGTGACCACCATGGCAAATTTGCATTGGGCAGCTTTAGTACCTAATTAATAAACAGGCTACGACGGTGCCAGACATTAAAAGCCTTATGCATTTGTATAAATTAATGAAAACATATCAGCTTACCAGGTGTACCTTGTTAGAGTAATAATAATTACATCAACTGTAATTTTACTATATACATATATACTAAATATTCTCGCCTGTTAAAAAGCACGCAGCTATCTACATTTATATATATACAATATCTCAATTTACAAGTTATTATATTTTTTACCTTTGCATCAGGCCTTTCATATTCACTTCTTTTTTGACATTTTCCTTTTAGTTCAAGTACAGCTGCTGTACTGATATTTTTATAAGCTTCCCTAACTTCCTAACAGGACACTGAACCTTTATGAAATAAAATAAATAAAAAATATTTGAAGTGCCTGCATTTATCATCATCATATTTAAAAATATCATCATCATATTTAAAAATATCAAATACTTAATTAATTGTAACTATGCATTAATTTCAACATAATTAACGGTAAATTTAAGGTAGTAGAGCCATGCTTCTCTCAGCACAAAGGGCCGGTTCGACCGGGCAAGTACTACCCTCTCACAGAAAATCGGCCTCAACTAATGATACTGTGATTAGGTACTGTTGTGTTTCGTGCAGTGAGTGAGAGCGCCGGAGGCCAATATCCCACCTCCTCTGTTCCCTTCCTTCTTTTTCTCTTCTCATCCCGTCCCTCCTGTTCCTTGGGTTAGCAACGCGCTTTAACAAATATAACTACTTCAAGTATCACAAGCGTGCATAAGTTGCGGTGACTGCTTACCATCAGGCGGACCGTATGCTTGTTTACCAACCATTATGACATAAAAAATTGTTTACAATGACTCCTATATACTTAAAAACACTAATAATCGGGGTATTTAAAATACATTTTATCCAGTTAATATATACAGGAAATATAATAAGGCTTATTATTAGAAAAGACAACATTTCAACATACAAAATAAACACAACGAACGAAATAAAGTTTTAACTCTTTAAAATTGAGGTTTAAATTTGCGTCAGTTTAGGTTTCTATACGTGCACAAATGTACTCAAGATCTAAGATTTTCTATTCAAAGTTTCATTACATAGATTTTGCTTATATAGTAGAAACTAGGCAATGTTTCAAGAACTCGTTAGCAATAAAATGTCGGCTTCAATTAATTTAAACGAATGGGCTAAGTTTAGATAGCAAGTATTATCTACTGTTGTTTAAGCACTTGATTAAAAATACATAGTACCAATGATTATCACAATCGCTAGTACCTATGAAGACTGATGCTCACATATTATACATATAATACAGATGTACATATAATAGCCAACGATGGAGACTCAGACACTACGCACTTTGTCCCTTTCCTGTATCCTCTTACCCCCTCTTCTGTATCCCTCATCTCATGTGACAAAGGCCTCTAATGTTGCTAGTGAATATAAGCAAAGCTAAATACTATACTTGTATATGTCCCTAACTTCATCCATGATGACCTTAGAATTGTCTTTATTGAAATTAATCATTTGTTAGTAAATAATATTCTAAAAGCAACATCAAGAGAATATGTCCTATAATACGGTTTTGATAATCCCATAGGAAGCGAGCATTTTTAGGCGATAAAAAATAGCTTATGTGTTATTCCAAATAATAAGCTATCTGTGTGCTAAATTTCATCCAAATCTGTTTAGCCGTTTTGGGTTGATTTAATAGCAAACATTTAAATAACCTATCACACAAACATTCAAAAGTTTAATATTTGTGGGATTACACAGGCAGTATGCTTGTTACATATGATATTATTAATATATATATTCAATTCAACCGGCTTTGCTTGTATTTCTGATGGGGTCGTTGCATGTAATCGCGGTATCAAAGGAATGGATTGTGATGTCGGCAACGTATCAAATATTTGCAAACTAACAAAAGAAGTTTGTTCATGTATTGCCTGAACCATTAATCACTCCATTATTACACGGGGCACAAAGAGCAATATTGCCTTTCGACCGACGACGGCGCTTTACTCGAAAACATACTGCCATAATGACCCGTTTACTCCTAAATGAAAATCGATAGCCATAAAATTATTACCGCGTTTGCAGCGTTTTACAATTCATAATAGGCGATTATACCTGAAAGTGCATTTTGGAACTAAACGCTTCCTACCGTTTAGTGTATTGACATGAACTAAATATTATTAATAGGATAGTCAGTGAACTATTTGGATCCATTTTTACAAGGTTTCTCTTAAATTATATGGATTTAATATCTCTTATTAGTTCAGGGCCATGTTGCTAGCCTTTCCCAATATATAATGTATACTTTACGATCCAGAAAGCCTGCCACTGGTTACAAAGGTAAAACCTAAATATGAAATGTATAATCATTTAAAAAAGTAAAAGCTGATAAAAGAAAACATTTTCATTTACCATAAAAGGGAAAAAAGCTAAGCTAACGTAAAATGAAAAAAAGAAATTTCTATCATTTTCCGTGTCCACGAACGAAAACATCAGATTTTTATTTGAAACATAAACCTTTGAAAGTGCGTGAAATACTTACAATACAAAAGAACAAGTAGAGCGCGAAGCCGTATAAAGAACACTAATACACACATGTTTTCTTGACTTAACTCGTGCTACTTTGAAAATAATATTATAAGAAGAAATTTTTACGTTTTTTGCTATACGTTAAAACTCTTAGCAATCTTTTAGGAACATAAAATAATATTCAAAAGATTGCTATTGCAAGTTAATTATAAAATCTAATTTACTTTTACTACCTCCGGCCCGCGACTTCGTGTTCGTAAAACAACCAGTTAATTATTACATTTATAATTAGGACGGCTTCTAGGCGTCGTGAAACATGTGCAAAATTTACCTGACATTGCTGTTATTAAAAATTGCATCAAGTTTAATCTTTGTATGATGCGCGTTAAGCATATGGGCCAACAGACAGTCAAACACAGAAAACTACTAACTATAACTGATTTGGATTTGGGCTTCGCGTTTATAAATAAAAGTTTATTATACTATGAAACGATATACAGAAAAGATATATTTATAAAGTATCCAGAAAGTTATATATCATAAAGATTGATGTTTAAATTATAAGATATAAATGGCGGCTTATTTTATTTTATTTCTATTTAAAATAAAAGTAGTTAAATAATTCTATATAATTCAAGTGTTCAGAATCTGAAACGAAGTTAAGCTCGGAGCGACCTTCGTTGTTTAATGATAAATTCGTGAAACTTATCGCGCCTCCATTAAATTTTGCTTTTGCCCTGTCATTGCGGACAATTAAAAAAAGTGTATCAGATTATAACTCCGTTATATAATTACCAAGTTTCTTTTTGCGTTAAAAGACATTGTTCAGTCTTTTTAAGAAGTTTTCAAGATCTTGTTAAAAGCACGAGGCTTTGGGAAAATAGATAGAAATATCATTTATCAGATAATGAATAAGAGAAATTGAAACCCTAAGAAGTTATGTTTAAAACTTCTAAGTACTTAATCAGATGAACAAAAAAAATACAACAAAAACGAAATAATCAAAATCGTATTACAAATCGCGAAAATATACATAGGCTATATGGGTCCACATGGCTTCGTAACTTTTTCTCTTCGTCGCTTAAGAATAATACCACTACAAATTGCTGGTGGTAGGGTTAAAATACCCATCTAGTTAACTACCACCTCACCTTTGATGATAAACTCGTGAAGACCAGCGTATAACCAGTTGCATCTTCCGGAAAGACTTAAAAAGGGCGGCTAGTGCAATTCGCATTCTGCAACGGTATAAGCCGCCTTCGCAGCCCTACCTCCACTTACCATCTCCACCAGGTGGTACTCCGGCCACTAGTGGATATTTGCCAAATTAAAAAAAATCACTAGATATGAAATGACATCATTATGGCGATAGAAACATCACATCCAACAGTCTGAGCCATAGGAGAAATGTTATCAATATAATATAAATTTATGATCACGATCAAGTGATCACAGTCGCAATATACAATTTGCTCACTTCGACTATAATTTCAATCACATAGAAATGACGTCACAGCTTTCGTACTACCGTGGACCCTTTAAAAGGTCTTTATCGAACCGTAAAACTTATTTTATGTTTCGGAAACTTTCTCTACGGTAAGTTGTTTGATGGTCACCCTTCAAAATAATTTTCCCTCCTTCGACTTTTCTGTTCACTTTACGTTTTAGGTACTGGCGATAAAATGTGTTCTTTATATATTGAATAAATTCTGTTATGATCCCTTTTTTCTTTTACCGAGAGTTTTCACGAGTAATAATAGGATGATCCGAGAATGAATGCCTCCAATAAGTCGACCCTTTTCAAAGTTATTTTATAAATTATATTCTTGCTTAAATGCTGCTCTGATTTAATGGAAATATAAGAAATTAATTATAATTTGTATTTTACTTTTAAAATATTTATACTTAATCTTCTTTAATACTATTTATTTTATGACTGATCTGTTTAAAAAAAAAAAACAAGTTTTAACAGCCCAATAAAATGTCGTCTGTAATTACCTCTTTTACTGTGAGATGTACCTTTCTATGTTTCCTTCCGTATCCTAGATCTAATCATCAAAAACACTTTTTTTTACTTTACATAAAAGAATAATTTGATAACCTCCATAGACTTACGATATTCTATGGAGCGGTCCATTCATACATACTTCGTTGGTATTCCCTCGTAAACACCAACGCATCAAAATTAATTTAGTGACACGCTTATTACATTAGGTTATGTCGTGAAAATCATAACCGAATGAAGTTAGTGTGGCTTTCGTTAATATGTATAACGTAGTAGTATTTGCTAAGTTAACGGTAAAGGAAAACAGCTATCTAACAGTTACAAATCGATGGTAGCCTCTTTCTTTTGTAATCGGTTAAAAACTAACGAATATTCACAAAAAGGAATTCATATTCATAACACTCTTTTATATTTTTATAACACACTTTTTATATTTTTTTTCAGTTTTGGTAACACAAAAACCCTCTGGCCGGCTGTTTCCGTACCGCATAAAAAACTGGAAAAACAAATATCGAGCTTTGCTTAGAAAAACGTATAGTTAAATTCGTTTTCAGGTATTCAAAATATAGCTACACTGCAATTTCATAATAGAAGTATTTTTATATAGACGAGTAAACATTTCAAATAGAGCTGTTGCGACTTTAATCGACATTTAAGAAAACAGCATATCCATTTACATTTTACTTTGTTTTAGTAAAAGCTGTGCACGTTTTGATCACGCATTATAACTCTTATTTTATATTAATTTACGATAACAGTACAATGTTGTAAGATTAATTGCTATTTAAATTTGTTCGTTCATTCGTTCATCTTACCTATTTTATAAAACCATACATTCAGTTACTAGGCCCTTGGGTGAGTGTGTATGTTTTTTGTATAAATGAGCCTGTATTTTTTATGTACATTTGTTTGTGTATTCGTATCTATACTCATATACATAAGAAAAGAACATTAAATGGAACGGCAAAGATAGTATATAACAAACAAAACATTAATATTAATATATTTATTATAGCCTGACACCGTTGTGGCGTTGTGGGTAGCGAGTCTGCCTTAAGCCTCGACGGTTGCGGGTTCGATTCCCGCTCGGAGCAGATGTTTGTATTAATCGTACAGGCATGTTTTCCGGTCTGGTTGTGTTTGTCCTTGTCATTGTGAATGTTTCCGGACCTCCCGACACAGGATATAATTATCCTAATGGGGGCCGTTGAGTGTGTAGCGTTTATTTATTTATTTATTTATATTTATTATAATATCCTTGGTATTAGTGTCGTTTTGACAAAGTTTGCTCTCACATAACCGGTTGCCTACAATGAAAAATTGAGCTAAGTACGGTTCCATGGCATAATTCCTCAGCAGGCCAAATCTCACACTTCTCTGTTAAAGCCATTTTCTCTTCTTATCCCTTTCTCCAATCAATCAAAGGGATACCTTTGATTCGTAACTCGCATATGATACTAAAAGTATCGCAAGCATTTACCATCCGGCAGACCGTAGTTGTTTGCAGACCGTCATGTCATCAAAAAAGCCTTTACGTAATAATGTTTTTTTTTAATTTTTATTTTTAATTTTATTTATAGTTATAATTGAACTTGGTAAGTAAAACTGAGCTATGTTAGTGACATAGCGAAGCGGCTGGGAACGATTTCGTGGTCCGCTGCCCGCCACACGCCGCTGGCCACTGACAATGGCGCCGGAGCACTGCCCTCGTATCGCCATCACGAATACAGACACTCCCAGCTATTTCTTTTCTGTACATATTTTGCTGAGGTCTTACTGCTTCTATGAGATGATAATGGTTAAACAACGAAAAAGAATAAAATAATATGCGTAGGTTTAACTTCGTTAACACTACTTAGATTACACACTGTACGAGTATTGTAATTTTAACGTTGCAAAACATTTTATGCAGACAAACTTTCTAATCTCATAGACCTCTAAATTAAAATAGTAGTAACCTAGTATAATATCGTAATGTCATAAGTTTAAAACCTAATTTTTTCCCTTAAAACTTATTTAATTATTATCAAATGACGTTATCCATTTTATATCTCCAGAATCCTTTAAATCGTCATCAATTAAAACATCCATGTCGATAAATAAATGTGGAAGATAATATGATATTCTATAATAAAAATAAAATCGATCAAAGAACCTTTTCCTGTCTTTGGATGTCGGATAAAAACTTTTATAAAACTACTATGTTCAAGAAAAGTAATCAAAGACCGGAAAGAAAGGTTGATTGAGCCATCGAGGCGCATGTAGACACAACTAATTACGCGTCTGGGCGGAGACCCTTTCAAAGTTATAAATTACCGGAGGTCGCCCGCTGCTATCAGATAGGTACTTAAATAATAACCATTTTATGACAAAAATATAAATAACGGGTACGAGTCGTTTTCGCACGATTACGGTTAGTTTTAGGTTGGCTAGGTTTTAAGCTAAACGGCTTCACGTCTAATACTAAATCGACGAGACGATAATTCTTAGCTACACTAAAATGCCACCTATTTTAGTTAAGTTATAAATGATTTTAATTTTATGTCGTATGTATATGTGTATGTATGTATAAAAAATCACGGAATGGTACCCCATTAGGGTAGTATTGTCCCGTGTCGGAGGTACAGTACGTACGTACGCAAAAACAAGAACAACCACCAGAAACGGAAAAATGTACATATTCTCAATACAGGTAGTAAGTCCCATTCGGGACATCTATACTTGCTACCTCGACCTTTAAGGCCACTTCGCCGTAACTGTCTCTATGTCAATTAATAATGTGAAATGAAATTGATGAAATCTAATCAATAACATAAAATGTAAAAAATATCCAAGTTTCGCCAAGAGTAAGGTAAGGTATGAGACTACTAGAAGTACCTTAGAATTTTAATGATCTATGAGCGAGCAAAGTGATAAAACTAAAGAACTTTGACTAGCAATTATTTGTTAACTATAAAATATAATTATTAAGTACACTGGCAATATAGCTAGTGTGTTCTCCGGATCACTAAAAATTCAAACTTTTTGCTTAATCCACAACAAAGTTACAGGTTAGTCAAAACATACTTTTATAATTTTTGTTCCTGTTCACTGATTTAACTTGATAAAATTATCTAAATAAAGAAAAGATACAATCTATTAATATATGTCTCACTATTATCTGTTTTTGTTAATGTTCATTTCTACGCTATCCGAATTTATTTTGATCAGGAAAATACATTTTAAAATACTTGTAGCATAAATGCGGGTGCAGATTACTTAGATACAAACCCTAGTATTAAATAAAAATAAATTTTAAATTAAACCTACTGAGTTGAATAAATTATTGCTACGTGGGAAGATCATATTTGAAAGAGAAACTATATGTAAAGTTAAAATCTGAAATATGCATCTGCACCGTATTATGAATATAAAATTCATCACATATTCAATCTTGTTAACCCCAACATATCATCCGCATTGAATTTGTGTTATACTCGTGTTGCGTAGGGAGCGATGCGGTATGATCTCATCTGTTCATATATCCGAATAATATATGTATATAAAGCTCCCAAATATGCCAATGTGATAATTAATGATTTTCGAAAATGTTGACAATCCTATCACGTTAGGAGGTTCTATGTTTTTGAAAAATCGGTAGTTTGTGGTGGCCAAAGATACTTAAAGGATATTCTCCAAATTTCAAATCTGTTACCAAAACCACACAGCGAAACTGACAGAGTTACTAGTCTGTCACCGCGTAGTTCTACAGATATGGAACTAATTAATGTGCAATGCATTTATTTAAAATTGGTAAACTTTGGTGAAAATTTCGTCGAGTGAGGTCAGCCTGCTTGTACCAGTAATCGGCGCGTCTCCTCACCGTTTCTTACTTATGATGGTACTAACCAGTGGGAATAAGTTTTGACGACGTTGTGGCGCAGCGGTAGCGAACCTGCCTTAAACGCCACAGGTCGCGGGTTCGATTCCCGCTCGGAGCATAGTATGTTTGTACTGACCATGCAAGCATATTTTCCGGTCTGGGTGTATTTGTCCTTGTCATTGTGAATGTTTCCGGACCCCCGACACAGGATATCACTATCCTAATGGGGGCCGTTGAGTGTGTAGCGTTTATTTATTTATTTATTTATAAGTGCGAAACATATTGTTAAGCATGAGATAAATTTGAAACACAAATTCAGCGCTCGAAAACTCAGAGGTCTCAAAGTCTAAGTCTTCTATGCATTTGGCCATCACTGCTTCAAAAATTAATTGAATTATAACTTTCAACATGAAATATGTGATAACCATATGACATGTTATAATCACGAACCCACATTTCATAATATTTATGTCGCACTTAGTCACTAGGTAAATAGTTCCGTAAATCGATTGTGACACTAGACGTATCTGATATAACTTGAACTCAGACTATTTCAACTTCATAATTATGTTTCTCATAAATCAGTTATTTCAGAAATTTGGCTGTTTATTTATAATAAAATAGGAATATTATATAATTATGTAAATGTGAGTCTTTTTTTTTCTTGAGACTTTTATTGCGTAACCACTGAACTGACCATGATGATTTTTTTCATACAACTTGTCAGGGCCACAGAATGAGACACAGGGTACCTAAGGTTTACTCAGATAAAAGTTACTTTTTCTTAGGGATAGAAAAACATCTTTGAGACACAACATCCGACACAACTAGGCCTACTGACATGAATAATTTCAACATAATTCTCTCTTAACCCAACGCTACATGCTATTCGTGTTTATTTTAGCAGGCCTTCGTATTACTAAATTTAGGAAACCAAGTCTAAGAAAAAAATTCCCTACTTTATTACCCGAATACACTGCCAAAATCATTTAAGATTTAATAAAATATTATATTAGTATTTATAGTCCACTACTGAAAATAAAATAAATTATTAAATAAAAGAAAAACCCAACTGCATTAATAATAATTCTTAACAAGCTAAAAACAAGCTCTTTAATGACTACTTTAATATAAATATTACTTTAATGTTAGTAAGGGCACTGCAGACGGGGACAAGCATTGAAATAAAACATAATTATTATATTTGTCCCTAATTTAAGCGTTTCCCTTTAAACTCCATCATCCACTTACAAATTGATTGATTAGCTATATATATATATATATATATATTATATAATATTTAATATATAATATATAATCCGAATATTTTGATTTATAGAGAATGCTTTAATTCATTATATATATATTTACATTAGAAAGAAAAACATTTGGAGAAGAATTGGCGAACACTCACAAAAGTCGAAATCCGTCCAAGGGCTTAGGCTGTAGGGCGTCACAACAAAGAAATAGATATACATAATGTATGTATGTAGTAAGAAATAGACATACATAATGTATCTATGTGTATTTCTCGAAAAACATTACCCTCCGGCAGTCGGGTAATAAAGACGAGGTGACCATATTTACGTCTATTATTAATACAAATGACCAACTATATTTATGAAATAGATAATTATGTAAAATATCAAAGTTAACTCCGTTATATAATAATATTAATATATAATTTTTATAATGTTTTGTTTCTACTACTTCTAATAAAATAGTCAGTAATTTTATTTACATGCTTACCCTTATTAAGGTTGAGTTGAGATTATCTAGCACGTTTAAACATAATTGTAAAAAAGTCCATTAAAAACATAAAATGTAAAAAAGTCCGAGTCGCGCAAAGCAATTCTTCTCCTACAAAAAAGTGGTGAGATCTCATGTATAACTACGCCTGAAGTTTAGCAATTTTACGACACTAAACAATTTGGATGACTAGATGACAGATGTTGCCGTGTACTTACAAAAATACCGTACCTTAAAAAATAACGAATTAAAATAGACCACTAAGATAAGTTGGTAATATCATAGTAATGATTAGAAGTAATATGAAAAACAAAGCTATGGGAACAACTTTATATGTATCTAAAATTTGTAGACCTATCTTCTTCAATATAAATTTTTATGACTTCAAAAGCTAATATCTCAACAACTACTCACTTAATGAAAGTAGAAATCAAACTTCGTTATCATTTTCAAAGACCTATCTAAAAATATCTTTCACGTTGCCAAACGTTGAATTTCGTTCTTCCATCCTCAGATGAATGTATGGACTGCTACTCTTAATTTTTATATATTTTAGGATTTCATTACAAAATCGTGTAGCGACTCATATAATACAACTATTAACTAAAATTTGTATAGATATAGCCAATAGTCTCCGAGTAAAATGACTGTGACATACGGACGGACAGACGAGAAGACGGTAGGACAGACGCATGGACATGACGACGTTATAAGGGTTCCGTTTTTGACATTTGGCTATGTAACACTAATAATCTCAATACGAGATTACTTAATTTAAACATGGTCTTATCGCACCTACTCTCATCAGTGTTTCGTTAAATAATTCAGATTTTCTTTGTTCAATGTGAATAATCAAATAAACCAGATTATTTATATTACTTTGAAAACGAAACAATAAGACGGCGTACCTTTGAAACTTAAGTAAAATAATGTAATAGGAGTATATTAAAACTGTGTTGATTTTCGTTTACGAGACCGCGATTGTTTCTGACAAAAAATATCTTACTTGAAAAGAAAAATAGCCAACGAAACTCATTCCCGATAAAAATATAATCCAATTAATATTTTCTAACTCATTCATTCGTTCATCTTCCAGTCGTTTCTATGCCGTCAATCCGGTTACAATGAACCTTTGGTAAATTGTTATGGGTGTGCCATATATAGATAATAAAAGATAATAAAACTACACTTACTTCATTGTATTTGACATGAATGATACGAAAAATATTTTTTTATATACGAAGCATCAATAGCTCAACGGAAGAAGGGACTTCGCTCCGTTAACGCGACAGTCGCGGGTTCGATCCTGACCTCCTTGGCATATTGGCGTACCCACTCCAAACGCAAGCTTCGAGCTTATTTGCAGGGGCAATAGGAATGTTAGTAATTACTTGAAAAAGCATTGCTAATATTTAAATATATTAGTAATAAATAAAACGAGCGTGATTCATTTTAAGGACTACGTGACTTTTTTGTTGTTAAAGCTCATAATTATAAATTTATAGCTCTTTATAAAAGCCGATCGCAAATAAATTAGGGATATAATATTTTTATTTTCGTCTAAGTAAGAATGAGTGTTATTATTAAAGTCTGTCCACGCACAGCTAAGGTTTCTGCAACCTCCAAGGATAGCTTTAGGGCTAAAATTAAAATAGAGGCCATAATAAAATATTTCTACAAAAATAATTGCTTTATATGCCGCAAGTAAGTTTTTAATTTGTAAGTACCTTCGTCTTTAATACTATATACAAAAGCTTATTTAAGCAAATTTTCTTTGAAAGTCTAATAAATTCCAAGACAAAGTTTTTCAAAATGTTCCACCTCATGATTAGTTCTATAATTATATAAGCTTATGACTTATGTACCATATAATATATCGTTATGAGATCGGCGCACTCACATGCTTGCAGTTTGCACGGAGTTTCGCCGCGAAGATAGGCTACAGAAGCCATCTTCGAGAACACAAGCGCCATCAAATCGACTAGGAGTCGAAGTGGTCGCCATGGCCGAAATCGGTCGGAACGAACGACGACTACGACAATATAATTATGTATTTTAATTAAAAAGAATAAGAGATAATTACTTGTGGTGTCTATCATTTTTAAACATTATAAAAATTCTCCAAATAGAAACAATTTTGAGCTAAAAATGTACAAGCTAAGTAAGTTTCATAAAAATAATAAAACAATAAAAATTAATTCTCATGCTTACAGTTAAAAACGCAACCGTGAGATCATCGAACTTCTGTTAATAGTAGAAAACAAAATAACCCATTCACCGCTGACGTTTTATTATTTGAATTTTAATGAAAATTTTACCATTGTACCCATGAATAAAATTGTTGCATCTGTTTATTTATTTGAACTTCTTCATAGCATTAATCCCGGTATTTGCCCAGGGTCTGCTTATTACTCTTAACCCGATTTGATAGGTTACTATTTTTTACACAAAGCGATTGCCATTTGTTCTCCGCAACTCTAAGAGCGAACTAGTAACTCTTTGCGTAAGAGCATATTACTTATTCCGAGTTAGCGATTATTATCAGGTGCTATGATAACAATCGAACCGACATCTTAACGTGTTCTCCGATGCACGATGGGGAGACCCATGGGCGTATGCCCAGACCGAAACAAATATTTTTAAGATCAATACAGACATCGTCCCCGAGCGGTAATCGAACCCGCTACCCTCGAGACTCAAGGCAAGCTCGCTACCAACACATCACAGTTTACCACGGCTTATTCAATATCCATAATATCATATATCTATGTAAGTCTTTTGATTTTCAGTATGAATGAACCTTTAGAGACTTTAACTTTAACACAGAATATGGAAGTGAAGTAGCAGTATGCGTACTGTTGGGTAGCGA